>JAZDUH010000152.1:875000-1257500 GCA_036419115.1 Scarus forsteni
TTGGGGATGAAATGTTTGTTAATTCTGAAGTAGATGGAAGGAGATCTACATTTACAGCTGTATTCCTGAGTGACATTTCAATGGATGATTTTAATTGGAGGTATTTTAGAAATTAGTGGCTTTATATGTCACCTGCCACAATGCATTATGAGGCATTCCTTTCTCCGTTCCCTTTATAAACGATGGTCCAGTGTTTCCTAAGCTAAAGGAGATAACAAAGGAAGCATTGAGTCACCTTTCCTAAGCATCTAGACTATTCTCTCCTAAGCAAAAATTACTGTTCGACAGCAAGTGTAAAGTCTATCTTGTCAGCATCAACAGTCAAGTGTACATGAACCTCACAATAAAGTACTTCCCAGAAGAGACTTCAAAATAAAAGTATGTTAAAGAGGCTATGAGGAGTTTCTAAGTAATTACAAAAAAGTCTCACTTTTAGATATATGCCTGATCGAAATACACACTTTAAGATGAGTTTTATAGCATCAAAACAGGTTATCTATAAATGCTATTCCTTAGCTAAGTGGCAAGGTCAGACAGCCGGCTACAAAACAATGATAAGTTTTCCAAAAATTGCTTGTTGTCACACATCAAAAACTACCGCTACGTAACTAGAAAGAGATACATTACTTTGTCGCTTTGCATCCTGTAAGTTGTTGAAAAAAAGAAGTTGTAAAGCAATGCAGAGTTCTGAGGAAGGTCCGAGCTGCATTCATTAGCACCACAACAAACACACGCTTTGGCTTGGGTCACATCTTTTGGTGCATTCCAGTTGTAGTCAGAAGTTGGAATTTCTGAGTTCTGAGTAGGAAACTGCAACAAGAACTCGGTGAAACCCCCGAGTTGACAATCAAAGATGGATGCCCCCAGTGTGAACAGTTATTTAGCTCCTGTAATAATCAATTTATTTGCACTTCTGACTGGGGTGTGTCGCTCTAGATCAGCTGTATTCATAGTATTGTTAGACTTATATTGACAGAAATGCTGCCATAGTGATAATCACATTCTTCATGTGATATTTGTGAACAACAACGCAGGGCGTGCTAACAACAGCTAACAATAGCCTGGTAGTTCGGCATGTTTTTTTCCGACTTCAACTGGAATGCCGATAAGTCGGAGACGATGTTACTCCTAGTTCCGAGGTTACTGGAACGCAGCATAATGACAGTCGCCGCGCGTGCTCATTTGTAGCAGTCTTTATGTCTTCAGAAATAGATTCTCCTCATAGCACCTTTAAATAAAAAAATAAAATCATTAATCTGGCACACCTTGGTGGCTCACAAAACAGAGGTCTTCCTGAATTTTTAAGAAAGACATGGAAATTTAATTGCAACAATAACAGAAATGCTGAAACATTTCACTCAACTCCATGAAAATAGGTTAATCATATTTGTGGAAATAAGGCATTACCACATCATTTATTTATTTTAGTTATTAGAAGAAAATAGATGTCTGCTTTGTTTTCTCACATTTGGTTATTAGTTTTTCAAAAATTCTACTTATTATCTGAACAGGTATTTAAGATGCAGCCATTTTTTCCAACAGGAGGGAGTCTTCCACCAGGAGGAGGTTTAAACTTGTTTAATGATCTTAATCGTGTTTGTAGACTCCATTATAAACTGAACTACACTGCTGCACTTGTGAACATTGCATGTCTGCTAAAGCACTGACACAGTAGTGAAACCTTTAAGTCTGTAGTAATGCTGGTCTCTTGTTCAGTGATGGAGTCTCAATCACTGAGTCATCTCTCAATTACACATTTTTCCTAAGCAGTGCACCACCATTTTCTTTACGTGCAGGATTTTGATGAGGAAAGTTGTTCAAAGAAGTGCTGTAAACCTCACCTTTACTGATGTGAGTCCTGGCATCAGAGAAGTAGGCATTTGCATTGCATAATAAATGATGGCAAATTTTCAACTGCATCTGTTGGCACTCAGGTAGGGTAGGGTAAGATGATGGCAATACCTGAGCTAAGTGCCATGATGGTACGTCTCACCCCATACAAGTACAAGATTTCACTCTATGTCCCTTTCACTGGTTATAATGTCAGATAAGATAATCAGGGAGGAGTAAATGATGCTTTTGGACAACTTTAATTCAACGAGGCATAAAAAAGACACAAATGTTTGATTACTTACTGGTCTGACAATGGCAGTGGTGTATTAATGAAACAGGCAAGGCTCGGTACATAGAAAGCCTATGAGATAAGCAAAGGTATCCAAGACATGAGGCTAAAGACTAACCTGACAAGCCAGATGGACAGCTCCATATATCTGCTACAGAAATATTTCACTAGTCCATCTGGGTAGGAGCCTTTTACATTTTTTTTCAGGGGCAGAACGTTAGAAAAAAACACACAAGCTTGTGATTGGACAGTCCTTTGGCTCATCACATTAATCACAGGCCAATCCACATCAAGCAGGGTTGCCTCCTATAATGTAGCATATATAGCGGCTAATGGCTAACAACAGTTAAAAACAGTTCATCGACGTTAACAATAGTGGCTAACTTAGCCGCTAACAGCTAACAACAGTTGATGACCATTAGTTGTTAGCCGCTAACTTAGCCGCTAACTGGTAACAAAAGTTAATAACTGTAAGCCATTAGTCACTAACTTAGCTGCTAACAGCTAACGGCCTTATACTATTGTCTTACACTAAATTGTACCACACAGAAGATTTATTCAACACTTATATGTGACATGAACCTCGTCAAAGACAATCCCTACAAGTAAACTTCTGAGGAGGGCAGATTTCGCTAAGTTTCAGTGAGTAGCCATGAGGAAAATAGGCTAATCGGCATGTCCGTTCTCAACTTCCGGTTCTCAACTTCCGATTGTTGTCACGTCCGCATTCTGCAGCTTCCGCCTCTCTTTCCTGATTGGGCCGTTAAGAATTCAGCCGAGTGAATTCGTTGGACAACTGAGGCTGGCAAGACGGACCTGAAGGATTTCAGAATCAGGCAGGTCTGTCCTCACCAACAAGATGTGACAGGAATGAGTGTCGGGATGAAAACTAAAGAGTGGAATGAACTGACAACAAAACAGTGGAAGATATGAGGTTTAGATACATGAGGTGATTGGGGGTGATTAGAGGAAGAACAATCAGGGATCAGGTGTGACAGCTCTAGACTGGATGAAAAACCTATGGAAACAAGGAAAGACAGGTGCCTTTTCAAAATAACACAGGAAGTACAATAAAAGACACAACACATGAACACAAAATGGGAAACAACTTACACAGCATGCAGGCTTATGACACCAACAGGTCTGGCAGTTTTTAACGTGGACTTGTCACAAAAAAACTTCTGATCAATGGGTGTAGAGGGAAAAGTCCTGATGCATAAACCTTTTGATCTGTTCATAGAGATGCTCTGTCACTAGACATGTAAAACACAAGATAAGGCATTTAAAACTCTAATAAGGCATAATAAGATCTTTATCATAGTCATGGAAAAATATGGTTTATTGGCGATTTTGGGCAAAAGAGTGCTACAGCAAAATCTCAGATCGGAGAAGTTCAGTGCTGAATTTCAGCTGTCGGCAGGTCTTTAGGATCATGGTCATGTTCAAGATAAGTGATTCTTGGTTGCCTTGAGGATGCATATTTTGATGTCTACATTGATTTAACAGTGGACTAAAATGTCAAAAATGTCATCATATATGATCAAAAATTCTGATAAATTGCCACTTAGAATTAGTGTTTTCAGTATTTTATATTATTTTACTCTAACATGAGTCAGAGCAGAGATAATTTACAGTTCATCTCAAAATTAGTCAAGGAAACATAAACTAAGTTTTACACTCTCTGGTTCTTGCTCAGCTTTTTTCTCAGGGTTTCTATGAAATTTTTTCCTCAGTCTTCTGTCCTGCTGGCTGCTCCAGCATCACTAAAAGGATGAGTGTGGCCCCTCCATCCTATTAGGCTCTGATTAATCAGCCTTTTCTTCAGAGTCGAGGAGCGTGATGAGGAGAGGCATTGAGCCCTTCGTAACCCCCCTGGCTCCCTCCCCCAACTTCTCTCCACCCTGCTACCCATCCACCTGCTGTGGCTTTGTCTGTGGCTTTGTAAGAGCTTTGGCTTTCAGCAAAAAGCCAACACTGACCACACACTTCAATCAGTGAGCACACACTCGAGCTGGCATAAAGACTGGAAAAATCTGCTGCCAAAGAGTCCTCCTCTTGTCCGGGCGGAAATGCTCCAGAACAGGCTTTTGACCATGAAGGGACACTTAAACTCTCCTCTGAAAGTCATACTGCTGAATTTTTATAAGTTATGATTGCAGACAGGGCGAGGCCAGCTCTCTCAAAAGTTTTATAGACTTTGGAGAAAAATTCTCCCACACCGCAGTAAAATGATGTCTACGCTCAGACATGTGACACAAAATAATCAAAACAATGTCCTGCATAGCCGGGTGGAAAATGGACAAATTATAATTAAACATTTAAAATGACATTGTCTTCATGAGAATAACAAGCGGGCGGGAACTCTGGAGTCAATCTTGTCAGAACATGTGAACATATGAAAACTCAAGCAGTTGTGCTACCAAAGACAATTCAGTCTTATCCTTTTCACCATTATCCCAGCTTTTATGGCTTTATTTTTATGGACTTAAGCACGTTGATTAAAAGTGTGTGGCATGCAACCATTTGGAGCACATCAATCCATATTTTGCTTTTTTGATTACACAAATTAGCAGGAAAACTGAGTAAAGTTCATTCCCCTTAATTTCAGTTTGAAACAAATTGGATAATTCTGATCAAATCCTGTCATTACAAAGTGTTTTGGTTAGTCTTGGTTGTTTTAACATCTGTTGTAACTGTGGTAATTACAAATGCAAGGTTCATGCTGCAGCTTTCAAATCGTTGGTGTGTTTATAGGGCAGCATTGGAGTGAGGTCGTGACAGAAAGCCTGTGTGTGCAAGTAAAAAGTCTAATCAACATCATTTAAAATATGCAGCAGCACATGTAAACAACAGTGAGTATGTCGCAGAATGTGGCTTCACCACATTCACCCTGTTTTCTGTCCATTTTCCACAAAGGAAAACACAAAATAGAGTTTTTGAAAAAAACTTCACCTTGACATAAGTTTTCCAAAATATACATTTTCAGTGCCAGTGCCACAGCTCCCCATTACAGAATCTATACTATACCATCAGTCTTTTTGTTTATCAATTTCATCAACATTTGTCTGCACGCCTTGGCAATCAAACATGTCATACTTTTTTGAGGCAGTCAGCCAAAACTACAACAAAGAAGTCAAATTCATAACTAGAAGTGGTCAAAAGTGTTGCTTAATTCTTACAAAGAGACATAGAGTTGCAAGAAAAAGTATGTGAACCCTTTGGGATTACTTGGATTTCTGCATAAATTGGTAATGAAATATGTTCTGATCTTCATCTAAGCCACATCACTAGACAAACACAGTCTGCTTAAACTAATACCGCACAAAATTCACAAAAAAGGTTCACATACTTGTTCCACCCTGTACACGTGACTGTTTACATATTGCGTCGAATAAAAACATGAAAACGTATCATTTTTTGTGCTGTATTCCTTTAAGCAGACTGTGTTTGTCTAGTGATGTGATGTAGATGAAGTTCATAACATAATTTATGACCAATTTAAGCAGAAATCCAAGTAAATCCCAAAGGGTTCACATACTTTTTCTAGCAACTGTAAGTGGCAAAACCTGTAACGTGCAGAGGCATTATCTGTGCAGCACAGCACTGAAAATCAGGAGTGTTGTGTTTGATATTGTCAATGAAAACCTGTGTAGACAAAATTTTGCCCATACAGAAATTCAGTAGGAATCTATAAGAAAATCATTGAAGAATCAGATCAATAGGTACAGGTGTTGATGGCAAAAGTATTGTTCTATTTCATCCCTACTGACCGCCAGAGGCGGTGCTTTAGCACTGGATATTCAGTCTTGCGCATGTGCAGGTCGAGCCTTAATATCAACAAAGTCACTCGTGACCCCCTGATGACCTGGGTGAGGTTATATCAACCGGTGACGTCAGGTGCTCAGTCCTTTTTCATCTTCTCGCATGCAGGTTTTCTATGAGCACATGTTTGAGCATTTGAAGCTGTTGTATGAATGTGTGTATGTCGCTGGCAGCCTCGTGACTTCGGTCGGAGCTGCGGGACTGTCTCGCCCTCCAGGGGCTGCGACTATAATCCTCGCTGTTTAAGGTAAGTGCTGCTAGCCGACGGAGCTCGGTGAGTAGTTCTTCGTTTCTTTGAGTAGCTGCGGCATCTCGCCCAGGTAGCTATTGGGAAGTGGGCACTATTTACTTTACTTTAAGACTTTAGATTATTGGTTGGTGACGGTGTCGTTTCGCCCCTCTCCCAACACATGTTTCTGTGTTAAGTACAGCCGACGTAACGGCGATATTGCCTTGTTTACATTTTAGGAGACGCTCGCGCTAATACTTGTTGGTTATTAGCGGTTTAAGTTGCTGTATCCCTTTCAGTAGTAGCGTTTCTGCTCAATCTGATTGTGTTATTTTTGGGGGCGTTTTGGTTCTCCCGCTGTTGCATCGGGATTAATTTTGATATCATTTTAAGCGGCAGTAGCGCTCTCAGCCCGATCGCTTTCGTAATATAAGTTAGCGGTGAAATTCCCTCCCGCTACCGTTGTAACCGGTGCTGCAGAGATCGTAGAGTTTCCAGCTATTCAACAGTAGTGGCGTTTTCTGCTCGTCCTGTTGTTTAGGAGTGGTCTCTGCAAGTATGTTAGCGGCACTAGCCTATGGGTCCTGCGGGGTATCCCTCCAGCCCGATGATGGTCATGATTTGTGCCCCTCCTGTCTCGGCATTGACCATCTGAGGGAGGGTCTATCTGACCACCCATGCATGAATTGTAGTATTTTGCCACGGGCGACCCGCGCTGCTCGCCTCTCGGAGGAGGTGGCGAGAGCAGAGTCGGCAGAGGGCTCACAGTCAGACCGGCTGACACCAGGCCAGCCTGCTAACAGCAAACGCGGCCTGGTGGAGGCCACATTACCTGCTCCGAAGAGGAGGCCGAGGAAGGACAGGTCTGATGGGATGTCTGCCAGGATGGATCTGTTGACAGCTGAGCTGGACCAGGTGAAGTCCCTACTTCAGGCTTTGCATTCGGACAAAGGGGGGCAGGAGAGCTTTGCTTCTAGCCCCCAGGATGCAACTACTGGGTTTGATGAGGATGCTATTTCCATTGCTGCCTCGGATACTCACTTTCAAGGGAGCCTAGCAGAGACTGTTTCAGCGGCTTCAGAGGCCGGCTCTCAAGTCTCTGGGGGCTCATTGGGAGGCTCAGGCGAGTCTGTGTCGTCGGCTATTCGTACAGCTCTGGCCCGTCTACAGCTGGATGTGCCACAGTCTCTGCCAGCCTCCGCTAGCGCTTTCTTCAGGCGTAATTCCACTTCCTCAACATTTGCAGTTCCCCCCTCGGAGGAGTATTTGAAGGAGCTTCATGCCTGCTGGTCAAATACCAAAGCCTTCTCGCGCCCCACCTCAGATGGCAGGGCTCTGGCTGCTATGCAGGATGCACCCAAGTTTGGGCTCAGGCATATGCCCGCAGTGGAGCCTCCCATTGCCTCCCTCATTGTGTCCCCCGACGAGGCCCTCAGGACAGATGCCAGATGTCCCCAGCCGCAGTGAAGTATTACGGATGACTTTCTCTGTAAAGCTTATGATGCCAGGGCACGTATGGGCCGCATTGGGAATTCACTTTCTCACCTTCTGCTGGGTCTTTCCACTTCGATGCGTGAGATCTCTGTTGATGCCCCAACTAGTAGTCTGGTAGACGCGTCCTTACAGGCTTTCGCGCTAATGTCTAGGGAGCTTGGGCGTCTGCTTTCTACGCTGGTACAGGCGCGCCGTCAGGTATGGCTGGCACAGTCGCCTTTGTCCGAACCTTGTGGGCGGACCCTAAGAACTGTTCCTGTTGTCCCAGGGGAACTCTTTGGCTCAGCTGCACTTGAGGCCTTGGAGCACACTGCCCAGGCCACACGCACCAGGAGGCAGCTTTCCGGTCTTCATAGATGGCCTCTCCACAGCTCTAGGGGTGCCATGGACATCCGAGGTCGGCCAGTTACAACAGCCCCCTTCCATCAGCCACTCAACACCCTGGCCAACGGCCCTTTCATCCACGCCAGGGCCTTCCCAGTCTGCAGGGCCCGCGCCTCCCTCGGCCAACCCGGCGCCCCCCCAGGCCCTCGAAGGGTCAGGGGGCTAGGAGATGAAGCCATTGGGCCGGCAGTCGGATATTTCTCCCCTCAGCAGCTCAGCTTCTGGGCTGCTCAGACCCCAGATCTTTGGGTGATTTCCACCCTAACCCAAGGATACCATCTTCAATTCCGACGCCGGCCCCCTGTTTCCGGCCGGGTCAAGATGACAGTCATCCGAGACCCGGCAAAAGCTATGGCCCTGAACCTGGAGATCTCCGCTCTCCTGGAAAAGGGTGCAGTAGAACGGGTGGACCCTCTGGCAGACCCAGGGGGGTTTTATTCAACTTACTTTTTAGTGCCAAAAAAGACAGGAGGGCTGCGGCCAGTCCTGGACCTGCGAGCCTTAAACGTGTTTTTAAAGGTGATGACATTTCACATGCTGCGCACCAAAGATGTGCTTCAGGCAGTCGCCCGGGGCGATTGGTTCACTTCAATAGATCTGCAGGATGCCTATTTTCATGTTCCAATTGTGCCTCACCACAGGAAGTTCCTGCGTTTGCCTTTCAAGGTCGGCATTTTCAGTTCCGGGTCCTCCCATTCGGGTTGTCTCTGTCACCAAGGGTGTTCAGCAGGTGTGTGGCAGCAGCCCTCTCACCCCTGCAGGCTCGTGGCCTGAAGATATTGCCCTACCTGGACGACTGGTTGGTGTGTGCTCCAACAAAGGACCAGGCGGCCCGGGATACAGCTCTTCTGCTGGCTCACGCGGATCGTCTAGGCCTCAAGGTAAATTTCACCAAAAGCAACCTGGCTCCATCCCAGGTCACCACTTCTCTCGGGGTGACCCTGAATTCCATCACTATGACTGCTTGTCCTTCAACTCAGCGGGTGGACAGCATCATGTCCATGCTCCCCACTTTCCAACGGGGCAGGTCTCTGCCCTTCATTATGTTTCTTCGCCTGCTGGGTATGCTAGCAGCTGCCTCAGCTGTGGTTCCCCTGGGGCTGGTGTCTTTACAGATGTGGCTGACCAGCCTCGGTCTGGATGCTACGCGCCTCAGACACAGACGGACGAGAGTGTCAGTATCCCGCCAGTGTCTTCTCTCCCTTGCTTGGTGGAGAGACAGGGACTACATTACAAAGGGTGTGCCTCTGGGCTCCCTGCCTTCATGCCGGGAGGTCATTTACACAGATGCATCTCCCAAAGGGTGGGGCGCTACGTGGCAGGGCAGAACCGCTCAGGGGGAATGGTCAACTCACCAACAGGGCGAGCACATAAATGTACTGGAGCTTTTAGCGGTTCGGCAGGGTCTTCAGCAGTTTCTTCCATTTCTGAGAGGGAAACATGTACTGGTGCGATCAGACAACACCTCAACAGTCTATCATATCAACCATTCAGGGGGAACCAAGTCAGTGAGGCTGCTGCAGGTAACAGCAGCCTCACTGACTTGGCAGCTGTTGACCTGGGCAGCCCCACATTTCGCCAGTTTAAGGGCTGTGTACATACCGGGGGAAAAGAATCTGGTAGCCGACTTCTTATCCCGCCAGAGGCCTCATCCAGGGGAGTGGCGACTCCACCCAGAGGTTGTGCAGCAGGTCTGGGATTGTTTCGGAAGAGCAGGGGTGGATCTCTTTGCTTCCAGAGAGTCGACCCACTGCCCCCTGTGGTTTTCCCTGGCAGAAAATCCCAGTTCTCTGGGCCAAGATGCCCTGGCTCACAGCTGGCCGAACGTCCTTCTGTATGCTTTTCCTCCGCTGTCACTCATATTTCCAACTCTCCTAAGAGTTCTTCAGGAGGGCCACAGACTGCTCCTGGTGGCCCCGTTCTGGCCAGCCAGGACTTGGTTTTATCTGCTGCGCAGGCTCTGCTACAGCTCACCAATGCGCCTTCCAACCAGGAAGGATCTCCTGTCCCAGCTGGGGGGCCAAATATTGCATCCCAACCCGAGCCGCCTCCAGCTCTGGGTATGGCCTCTGCAGGGGCATCAAGAGCATTATCAGCGTGCGGGAGTGGAGTCCGACACACTATTCTAAATGCGGGAGCCCCATCCACTCGGCTTTTATATGCTAACAGGTGGAAACTGTTTAATGAATGGTGCTGTGGGAGGGGTGTGGACGCGATACACTGTCCAGTCTCTGATATATTGACATTCTTGCAGGAGTTGCTGGATCAGGGACGGTCCTCGTCTACCCTGAAAGTGTATGTGGCCGCAATATCCTGTCAGCATTCTGACGTGGATGGTGGTACAGTCGGTAGTCATCGACAGGTATCTTTGTTTTTAAAGGGGGCACGTAGATTACGACCTCCACCTCGGCCCACTGCACCAGTGTGGGATCTGTCACTGGTGCTGGATGCTTTACGTTTACCTCCTTTTGAGCCTTTGGAGCGTGTGGACCTCAAGTGGCTTTCAATGAAGGCTGCGTTTCTCCTGGCGATGGTGTCGGCGAGGCGTGTGGGTGAGTTACAGGCTCTGTCAATCAATGAGTCTTGTCTGAGATGGAGCCCTGACAGATCAGGCATCACACTCTGGCCTGATGTCTCCTTCCTCCCGAAGGTGCCGTCCTCATCCACCCTCAGTCAGCCAATACGCCTTGCTCGCTTTGACACGGGGACCCCTTCTGGGCCTCTTTGCCCAGTACGTACGTTGGAGGCTTACATTAATGCCACCGCAGCCATACGGCTGTCAGACTGTCTGTTTGTGTGCTCTGGGGGTTCACGGAAGGGCCGTGCTGTCTCCAAACAGCGTCTGGCTCACTGGGTTGTCGACACTATCTCCCATGCATATGAGGCCGGTGGCCACACACCGCCGTCTGGGGTTAGGTGTCACTCTACAAGGGGTGTGGCTACATCATGGGCAGCCTTTAAGGGGGTACCACTCAAGGTTATATGTGCTGCAGCATCGTGGAAATAACACAGTACATTTTCTAGGTTTTATAGGATAAATGTGGTGACGGCCCAGCCATTTGAGGCGGTCCTGCGCCAACACCCTCCTAACTCTTCCTCTTAGGGTAGGTGCCATTGGCCACCCATCTTATTGATTCTTCGTGACCTTGTTGATATGAGTCATCCAGTGCTAAAGCACCGCCTCTGGCGGTCAGTAGGGATGAAATAGAACGACAGTTACGTATGTAACTACGGTTCTATGAATCCCGGATGACCGCCAGAGAGCTTAGTCACTCAGAATCCTTGTGGTTTCGCGAGAAGATTAAAGGACTGAGCACCTGACGTCACCGGTTGATATAACCTCACCTGGGTCATCAGGGGGTCACGAGTGACTTTGTTGATATTAAGGCTCGACCTGCACATGCGCAAGACTGAATATCCAGTGCTAAAGCACCGCCTCTGGCGGTCATCCGGGATTCATAGAACCGTAGTTACATACGTAACTGTCGTTTAGTTGACTGTTTCATCAGCCATGTTATTAAACACCACACTCTTTAACTTCAAATGTGACAATTATTCACTTTAAATTCATTTTTGCATCATAGCAACGGGTACACCATCTCTTCAGTAGCTAGAATCACCAACATTGCTGAAGTATTACTTCAAAATATGATCTTTCTTACAATTAACAGTGCATACAAAAATAAAACTCAACAAGTATCTGTACAGAAATGCCTGTCATGTCTGTGGTTAAGCCTGCTGGTGCTGCCGTTTTAGACGTCTGTTAGGTCACATTATACAGAAAGTGGTCCAGTTTGAAGACAGAGAAAAAGCTGAAAACACTCTGGAGAAGAGTACAAATAAACATTTTTTATTACTGTTTAGGGTCCAAATTTTATGGGAATAACTTTAAAAGTATCAATACTTGATATCAATACTCCCATCCTTAGTGCAGATTGTCAGAATCCATAAGTAACGGGGCTTAGGTCACTTATGACTGTCCACCACTGCTCAACCACAACAGGAACACAGCTCAAATAGCTAAGCAGGGGAGGGTGGCTCCTAAGGTGACCACATAGAAGCTGGCTCTGGAGGTGGTAGGGCCTCCCTGTCATCCATCTTTACAGGCTGTGACTTCCTCTCCATCCAGAAGCCACAGCTATGTTTGTGTGTATTTTTCAGCGTCACTCAGCAGCCTTCAGCCTCCTCACTTACAGGTAGAAAGTGAGAAAAATATGCCTGTGTGTGCTGGAGGCATGTTTGTAAGTGGTGAAAGGTTAAATATTCATGAGAGGCAGCAATAAGATGACAATGAGTACTTTGCTTAGCCAGTGTTAAAGTGTGGATAAATCAGGCTCCCTGAGGTGGTCACCTACTGTATCAGAACTCTTCCTGCAGCAGCACACAGGAAACCAGATCGTTGCCTTCGGTTGCAAAGGTTTCTCCAACTATTCAAGGCATTAACCACAGTAGCAGTGTGAAAACAACAACAGTGACAGCTCCAGCCTGTCTCCCTCCCACCGCGGGTTTCCCTTTCCCGTCCAGCCCAGTGTCATTTAGGCCCACACAGACTAACTCGCACTTACAGCTGAATTTAATTTGGTTCATTGCTCTGTTTTCTGAGGGTGCTGAACTGCGTCACCTCTGACTGTCACCACAAGTCAGCCGTCAGGGATTTACCACAGTGTGCTTCTCTTTTTCTGCCCCTGCATGATTACATACACACACTCCTGCAGTTCATTTACACTCACAGCTTGGTTGAAAAATTTTGGACAACCAAGTTAAACAACATGCGACAATGCAACAGTTCAAGCAAAAGCTGGTCAGACTCAGTTTGGATCAGTTGAGAAATATTGAATTTTAACGTGGTTTGGTTGTCTTTCACACTATACCAGAACTGGTCAAATGTATTGTAATACTGTCACCTGCCACTAGCTAGGGCTGTAGCTGAGGTCATTCCACCCACCCAGCAGACTGTTGCATGATGCTCTTTAAAGCTGGCATCATGGCAGACCCCAGTCCAAGTCCTGACCAACTCGCCTTCCAATCCTGAAATAGCGGTGTTTGTGTTGCCATTTAACATTTAGCATTTGCATTTATGTTAGCATATTTACAGCCTGGAGGCTCACCCACCAATGAAGTGTCACATGATGCTCAGCCAATCCGTTAGAGGAGTGAGCAAACAATGAGCGTGTGTAAGTGGAGAGAAGAAGGACACTGTAGAGGACGCTGTGACAGAAATGAGTGGAGGCAGGGGAAAAAAAAGTTCTTTCTTAATTATTACATGCCTTCTATTGTAATACATGCCTCATATTTTCACAATTTTTGCCTGGAAAACACTGTACACAGATATAATACGGACACAAATTTTGCCCAAACCCTGCTCTCTCTGTCAACTCAAAAGTTACCTTTATTTAAAATTTTAATCAATTAAATTTCAGTATTTCACAACAAATATCGCACAAAATTTTCTCTCTCAAACCGATGTGGAAAAATCTTTGCTTCAAGCATGCACTATTACTCAATTACTGCCCTAGCTTCAAAGGGATAGTTCAGTATTATTGAAGTGGGGTTGTATGAGCTCCATATGGCCAATAAGTACATTAGATGGAGTAGAAAGTTCTCCCCTATCCCTCAGTAAGCCACAGTCTGTCAGAGTCTGCTACGAACAGAGTGTATTTTCCCCGCCAACAAGAACTTCCATTAAAAAATAATACCGCAGTTTAAGAGTGTGCTACATATAACTGTTTTTAAGTGCATTAACCTTTCGGAAAAATAAAGTTTATCTGGACTTTACCAACTCACGTCACGCACTCCTTTGCACAGTGGAGTTTCTTGAATTAGAGATTTTTACATATATATATGTATATATATATATATATATATATATATATATATATATATATATATATATATATATATATATATATATATATATATATATATATACACATATATATATTTATATATATATATATATATATATATATATATTAGGGGTGAAACGAAATTTCGTGCCACGAAATTTCGCGAAATAAAAAGTGACGAAATAAAATTCAGAGACGCTCAAAATAAAAGGACGAAATAAACCCCCCTCGCCTCCCATAGCAAAGCACTCGCTGCAATACGGAGGAGGACTTAGCGACACTCCTTCTTCAAATAAATCAGTTGTGTGGACCTATTTTGGCTTCTCATGTAAAAGACGAGAGAACAGTGAGAAGATTGTGGACAAAACAACCGTGTGCAAAATATGCCACTACAGTTCGCCGTACACGGCGGTGAGTACGACTGCAACTGAACTGCTGACAGGCAGCGGCTGTATTGTGACGTCCGTCGGACGTTAAATAAGGTGACTCCGACTCGCGAATACTTGCTTTTAATTAACAGTCACGGTGGGCAGTGCCCACGCCAACCACAATTTTAATTCACAAACAAAACAATGAGTAGTAATCTCTTAACCTCCTGCTAAGGGCTCTCCTTCTCCTTGCTAACACACACTAACTCTCTCCTCTGAACTCTGACCCGCTCGCCCCGCCTACCTGGCCCCTTCACTTCAATTTATAGGAAACATTAAAATCCACATTGATCACATAACAAACAGTAGAACTGCTACTGTATGTTTGTGTAAGTCTGCATAAAAAAACAATATTTGATTTTTGTATCTACTGTTGAGTTGACAGAATTTGATCATACTTGAAGATCAGAAGTATATGCACTGTTATAGGCTAAATATTATAGTTCACAGTTCAGACATTTATAGGTCTAAACTGCAGCTCTGAGGACTGCTATTTGTTTTCCTTTTCATTCAAGAATGTACTTATCCTGATTGTTACAGCAACAAAGCACTTTTTATTGAGATTTGATGTTTGTATTTGCACTGTAGTCTAAACAAGGGGGAAAACTTAAATTTTTTTTTTTTTTTCAAAGAACACTTATTTTGCACTGATGCAGCAGTATTTTTTGTATGTCTGCATTAGGAAGAAATTAAAGAAAATGCGATTTTTACACAACTTCCTACCGTTGGAGATTTTCCTTAATCTTTATTTCGTATCGTGAGTATTTCGTATCGTGAGCACTGTTTCGTATTTCGTATCGTTTCGTGAGTTGACCATTTCGTTACACCCCTATTAGTTTGTGATTTAAAAGATTTTTTTATAGTGTGGAACTTTTTAAGAACTGTACATTTTTAAAGCCATTACCTGAGGTAAGAAGTTTTTACTATTTGACTGTACTATATACTATAATATACTTTAATCACTGTAGTGATTACTCTTAGCTTTTGTTTACAAAAAATATCTCTGAGTACTGTATATTCCTGCTGTCAGGAATTCAAAATTCAGGTGTTACACATTTCTGAATTATTGAAGTACCAAAAAATGATTTACAATTAGGACAAGTTTAAGCCATAGCACGTTTATTTATTTCCTGAAACGTAGCAATTTGAAGATAAGAGCTTTTTGCCTGATGGCAGTGACATGAATGCCTACTTAGCGTTTTACATTTGACTTAATAACATGTTACGTGGGCAATGTGGTGGTGTAGCAGGTAGTGCAAATGCCTCAAAGACCAGTGTTGGGAGTAACGCTGTTACAAATAACGATGTTACTAACGGCGTTGTTTTCCCAGTAACGGGTAATCTAATGAATTACTTTTTCATACGTTACAACGCTGTTACCATTACTGACAGTGAAATGAGGTGCGTTACTTTGCACCGATGTCAAGCATCTGTTACCCGACCTGCCTGACCCGCCATATTCCACAGCTACGGTCTTGCTCTGAAAGACAAACCCCACTAAAAGCGCCGCACTGAGGAGCGCCTTGGCGCGCATCCCTGTCATGGGAGAGCTGATCCCCGGAGAACCACAGGCTCTCATGAGAATGAAAGACGTCACACACTCATAAAGCATGTTATGGACTGAGAAAAGAAATAAACACCTCACTTCACTTCTATAACGTCCCTTTGCTGGTCCCAACCACACAGCTTTGTGACTTATTCAACTTCTATTCGCCTATATCCTTGTATCCTTGTTTGGTGTCATGTATACAATGTTATATATTTCTGTTCCTCTAAACCGTGTTGTCTCTGGGACCCTCTGACCGACTGCTGACCTGATGCTCGTGCCTCCGTTTTTGACATAGAGACAAACAATTGAGGAAATTTACATTTGAGAGTCCGTGCATTGTATTTTGAAACTTCCGGATACTCCACATGTTGTCTTCCTGTCTGGTGCTTTCTTAACAACAGTGAATTTACGAGGTTTGGAAGCAGCTGCGCAAAAAATCGCTGGCACTTCACCAACGCAGCACTGCGCGGCGCAGCGCCCTTGAAACAAGTGTACTATTACGATGTGTATACTATGTGTACTGCAGAGCACTTTGCTCCCATTCCAGTCTATCAGGTGCACTGCGGCGTCGGCACCGCGTTGGAGAACTGATGATGTCAGAGCCGCTGCAGCAGGTAAAAACAAGGAAGGAGACAGAGACGGAGACACACAGTTCAAGCAGCAAAAGGTTCTTCAAAAAAGTAATGCATCATTACTTTGCCTGGTAACTAATTACATTTATGAAGGAGTAATTCCGTTAGTAACTTAGTTACTTTTTTGGAAAAGTAACTATAACAAATTACTTTTTTAAAGTAATGTGCCCAACACTGTCAAAGACAGAAGGTTGATGGGTCAATCCCCAGGTAGGGCAGTTTGGAGTGGACCCAGCCTGTCGCCCACTGTCAGCTAGGACAAGCTCCTCTCCTCTTTGCAACATTAAAAAGGATTAGATAGATGATCCATAATAATCTAAGACAGACATTATGATGCTCTGGACTTTGGCATTGATAAGTTTTCTGGATCTAGACCCAGTTTAGTTCTAATGTAAGACCCTGCTTTATGGGATGGGTGCTTTGTAGACTTTGCCCCAAATGCTGAAGCTCTTTGGCACACACTGCTCTTTTTTATTCAAGCTTTTATTCAAGCTATGTCCAGCACACACCAGTACTCCATGCATAAAGATAGCAACGGTCTCTTTTGTAATTTGATCCAGATATTGGCAGATGTGTGTTTTTGTTCATGTCATGTGTTCAGTTTTGAGTTGTGACGTGAAAGTTCCAACAGAATGTGTCACAATAGCACTACTCATCACTCTCCCATCAGCTGTGCCTCATCCCCATCTCACCAGCAGCCTCTGTGGTTTTCCTCCGAATATCTCTTTGTGTCTCTGTGCTGGACTATCAGATGGCAGACAGGGATTTAGGGTTGGGGGTCTTTGCTGCGTGAGGTCAAAGCTCTGCTATTTCCAGTTGGAATCACAGTTTCTCTGAAAACAATGGCTTTAACCCTGCAATCCCCAATTACCAGGACACACAAACATTAAAACATTAAAGTCAAATTTTGCAAATATCACTCTGCTGTGTTATATTAAGACATTTTAATTATCCATCTATGTACAATACCAGAGGCTTAACTCAGTTTTTTGGGTCTCCTTCCCTCCGTGTGTCTCTGAGCCTGACAGCACCTCTTTCAGGTTTGGCAAACTTCCGATGAAGCAAGTCGTCATGCAGCTGTTTTAGTTTTGCTGTTGCTTTCAGATTTCTCAACATTTTGTGCTTGCCGTGGTTTCCTTAATCGCAGAACATTTGGTGAGGATGCATTTGCTTTTGTTCTTTGCATCGCGTTTGTGTTTTTGCACCTCATTTGCAGCTTTTTAATGAGTTTGTTTATTTGCATCGCTTCTCTGAATGCAGCACATTTGGTGAGGATGCTTTTGCTTTTATTCCTGCACCGCGTTTTATTCATTTGCACCGCATTCTTCTTGCAATGCGTTACGCTGCATTCACAACAGACGCTACTTGTACTACCTCGGCGATCACTCTCCATGCAAAGACAATGTACAGCCGCGATGGGGCGGGGCTAACCCTCCCGCGATGCGACAGCCACTTCTCACACCACCACAAAGCTTGTTGCGCAATGTGAAAGTAAAAAAAAGTTGATCAGTCAGCAGGTGTGTGCACGTGTGACTGTACCCTAAACAGACAGTTGTTCATCCAGACTACAGAGGGACAATCCATGTCCGTGTGGGAAACAGTCAGTGAGGACATCAGTTCCACCTAGACGGACCGCGGGAAACTCACAGATAATGCTGCTGCAGGGCATCGGCTGCAGTGTTTTGTGGTTGATAAGTGAATGAAAAGGATACAGCTGGAATAATGTCCACTTATACATCCTATTATATGATATATGATATGATCGCGGTGAAACTCGAGCGGACGTGACGTCACCAAGCGACGGCCGATGGCAACGTTGACCAAAAGGAGGTATTAAGCGAAGCTACGTCAGCGGGCGAAGCGATTTTGGTAGCTGGGTCGCTTGCGGTGTGAACGCAGCGTTAAATTTGTGTTTGCATTTGACTCTATGAAGCGCGTTTGACCCTTTTCGGCCACCATATGAAAGGGCGTGAATGGGTTAGAGATAGATAACTAACTTTGATACTCTGATCCATTAGTGAAGGGAATGTGAGAGCGAATGGGTGTGAATGGGTAAGTGTGAACTGCGGTGTAAAGCAGCTTTGAGTAGTCAAAGACTAGAAAAACGCTACATAAGACCAAGTCCATTTACCATTTCATCAACTAAATATTGTAGATTTCATCAACTAAAACTAGACTAAAATTAAGACAATTCAGATAACATAATAATGCCAAAACTAAAAGCAAAAGACTAAAACTAAATTAAAAAGTGCTGTCAATGTTAACACTGAGTGGAGGGTTGTACTGGTGGAGCATTTCTAGTGTTTCTCTCTGCTCTGACTAATAGTGACACAAACAGGCCATGAGCCTCAACATTCCTGCAGGAAAGCTGAAAATATTTTAATTTTAATGCACACACAAAAAACAGGAAATCTAGTGGGAAAGTTCATCTGGGACACAGAAAGTGTTTTGGAATGGGCAGAACCTTCAGAGGCAAATCTGGCAGGTGATTGGACCATCATTCTATCAACCACATTCATTAAAGCCCAAACAGATAATGTAGTAAGAGAGCACTACTGCCATTGTGTTAAATTTAAAATGTAATAAACACAAACAAGATATGAAAAAGAAAATATATATGAAAACTACAGTGAAAATATATTTTATATTGGGAAGTCACTTTGCTTTTGATGTTTGTCTTTCATTTAATAAGGAAATAGAGTCCAGATCTGATAAAACTGATACTGAAGCTGTTGACATGTACGCTAATTTCTGTACGAGCAGTCACTTTCTGCTGTCGTCTAGCTCCCACCTATTCCTGCTGAAAGGGCACTGATTTGGCCACACTGCTGTGTGTGTTGTAAATTGAACCTTAGCAATCTGCTTGATCACAGACATTGAATCAGGCAGATCCAGCTGCTCTGCAAAATCCAAACATGGCGTAGGGGCATGAGATCCCCTGGCATGCTGTCACATTGGAAAGAAATGACTTTTCAAGTGACACTTTTTTAGCAACATGTTTTGGTGTTGATCAGGCCACCTTAGTCAGGTTTGTGTCCTCATGTCACTGGTTTATTGTGTCCTGGTCCTCTAGCATCTGCTCATTCCATCTGAGCATTCTTTACTGAGCTTTTCAAGTGAAGGCCCGTAGCTCACATTGTTGACCATTTCCTTTTTTAAGCAAAATGAAAAATATTTCTTTAATCAAGTGTAGGCTTACCGCACACAGCAGCCTGAAGCTGACTGAGTGGCTCCTGGTGACACAGCAGCTTTCTGTCGACTCCATAAGCCACAAGTTTTACACACAAAGTGACAAGACTGCCTTTAAACCACAAGCCCCTCTCCCCCTGGTTAACCCCCCTCTACCCTGTGATTAAGACATTACGACTGGGAAATAAAGACAACAAACAACTCTTCGGATACATGCCTCCAAACAAACACACACACACACACACTCATACATAGCACACACACAAGCATGCTCAGCCATAAAACCACTGGGCTCCAGAGACAAAAGCCTTGTCATGCTCTGGTGGGGTCCTGTCACTAATCCACACAGCTTTAGGGGTTGCAGACAGCAGACACACACTCACACATGCACACAGAGGTGATCTATGTGAAGAGAAATCTGACACACACACAGCCTGGATTTGCAGATACATAGTTACACTCAGGCTCTCGCACACAGTCTGACACAGACAGGGGTGCTGTGTTGCCGGCTGACGGGGTGTTAAGGCCAGGCAGAGCTACTGGCGACAGGTTGGAGAGAAGAGATGGCTCACTAAGCCTAATCACAGCAGAGAATGCCGTCTGGGGCACCTGACCGGCCGACCTCTCAGTGGGTATATGTGCACTTTCTGTATATGATTGCTAACCCACATCAAACCCTGCACATGTGTCTAAGTGCATGCATGAACCCTGCATAGGGGCACTCATAATTGGGACTTAGCACCCTGAACGGGGCAGGAGGAGAGGTGCCAGAGCTGAATTGAGGCCGTCTGACCAGAGCTTGAGTTGAATGGGGTGGTGGGATGTAATGAGTCATCCAGATTCTCACGAGTAAATCCACTCACAGCCGGAGAACATATTCCACACACTGAACCGAGCCCAGCCAATAAAACTCAGCATCAATTACTTTAATCCACAGATCAAAGACTGAGCAAAATATCTGAAGATCATCTGTTCCCCTGGAGCTTGCTGAGGGTGGAGACGCGTTCGGCCTGATAAGTCCATTTCACACTTTTTGTATCTATGGGCCAACACATTAGAATGATAGCGAATTTTATTATTCACAAGACACTTGCTGACCCAAGAAAGCTCTTCCCAGACCTCTGCAGGTCCATAAGCCAACACTACTAATTTACCAATCCGCCCAGCCCTAAGTGATTAATTTATCAAGTTGCTAAGTACAAAAGAGGTCACCAACAACTCAGCAACGGCCCATGCATCATTTAGTACTAAGTTATTAAGAAAAAAATAATAATTTTATGTTCTTATTTCAATAACTGAGACTAAAAAGTGTTTTTATTTTGAACCACTGACCTCCGTCTTTGTAGCCTCACTGTGCAGACTTACCATCAGGGCTCTGTCTCCGTGATCAACACAAAAGTAATCCTGACACAAACTTACTGTTAAACCCTGTGCTCCAACCTCTTATAACCTTGCACAGCAGCTGAACCCGCCTGATTCAATGTCTGTAACCTGGTAGATCCATCTTGCCATGTCCCAATCTACATTGATCATGAGTGGTCCAAAAAAGCACGGCCCAATCAGATTTCTTTTGAAGCAGAAAGAGGAACGTGCTGCGAGTGAGGCAACAGAGGGAAGTGACTGCTCATACAGGGATTAGCATAGATGCTAACAGCTTCAGTAGCAGTTTTATCAGATTATGACAGCATTTCTTCATTAAATAAAATCAACAACGCATATCAACATTACAAACTTCTCTATAGTAAGGATATTTACACTCCACTTCTGACTTGTTTTGAGGAGAGTTTGTTTTGTGAGGTGGATCTTATTGTGTAGCGCAGTACCTTCCGCCTCTGACATTATCTGATTGGCAGGTGATAAATGTTAATTGGCGAAATGATCACTGCTTCTAAAAAGCTCCCCCAAAAAATCTATGTGCCCTTTCCCAGATGGACTAAGTAATATATGGGAAAACTTCATACATCTAATTTAAGAGACAGGTGCAAATGTGAAACTAGGTCTATTTAAACGTGAAAATAGACTCCTGCACACTGTCTAACATGCAAGAAAATTCATTTATTTGCATGTTTCAGTCTTAGACTTTCCTCTATTTACCTGTTGGAGGTCTGAGACCAAAACATTACAAATAAATGAATTTCTTGCAAGTTAGACAGTGTGCAGGACTTATCTTCATGTCCAGACTGTAAGTGAAATGTATTGAATGGTCCATCTGGTGTGCCAGGTTACAGTTTACCAACATGTCTTCTTATGTTGCAAAGCAGCTGGATGTGCCAGGTAACCATCTATCATATGAAGATCCATTTGGCAAAGCTCCACACAAAAACAACAGATCAGTCAGCATCCGTCTAATAAGTTACTAATTAAAGGACACACCTTAGTTAAATATGTCCCGATGGTTAAATCATTTTCAATCTTTTCTAGGGGTACCATCATTTTGATCAGGCCGGTTTATTTATTTGATATTTTAAAATAATACTGTTGAATCACAATTCAAAAATTAATGTTTGATTTTTAGATGATTTTCAGTACATTCTTATTTGTTATTACTTTTGTCAGTTTCAAGTTATTTCGGTGAATATGTGGGTTTTTCTTTCTTTAATGGAAGGGTACAAACTATTTTTACCACGTCTGTAAATGCTAATTTGTGAACGGGCCTTTCAGGTCAAAAAGGCAGTAGCTGCAAATGTTGTTTAGTTGAACTGAAATAGAGAAAAGTTGTTCAGCATCTGACAGGCCAGTATTAAATGTGGTGGAAAAAACATTTGCGATATCATTTTCCACTTTGACCATACAAGGTTCTACCCTTTGCAATCATTTCTATGGTACACTGGCCAGACTTGACAAATATTCCATGCGTATGTGAAATAATCCATCTGGTGTGTGAAGCTTCTCCAGCTCCATATACCAAAATAACCCTGTATTACATACAAACAATTGTTTTTCCTCTTCCTCCCTCCTGTTACCCCTGTTCTCATCGAAGAAAAGGGGGCGTTGCTCTGCTGGCGACTTGACAGTCTTCTTGTTTCTGGCCCTCCCTGTATGTGTCACTATCTTATGCACGTTCTTGGATGGATTGAACTGAAAAGAAAAAATGTGTTGCTTTGTACTATTGGCATGTGCAATGACAATAAAGTCTGATTCTAATTCATTGATGCACACTTGTACTTGTTGACTTAACCATCTGCTGTAACACTCTAAGACTGTATGCCCACAATTAATAATGAACCATGTTTGCCTCAAACAAACATAAAAGAATATGGTCTGTGTATACCTTGGGGTCACTGAGGAAGCACAAAGGGAACCTTTAATTCTTCTGTTCTTCTGTATTCCCTTTACTGGAGCCCTTTGATGTAAGGGTTCTAATCAATACTTATGCTGAAGCACTTTTTGTCTCTAAAGCACCCTGTCAATGCAGACAGCAAAATAAAGAATTCAATTAACTTCAATAAGTCCAATAAATTATTACTGTAAAAATATATTTTGTCATTTCATGTTTAATTAATTGGTCCATCTCATATATTATATGGTTTGAGTCTTCAAATTGTGAAAACACTCAGTTATATTTGTCATATACAAACTGAAAACATGGATTATAGGCGGTCTGGCAGCAAAGGAATTAATGACAACTTATTAAAGGGCGCTCGGTCTTGGAGTACTTCATGGATTCTTCTCCTGCTCACTAATGGCCTGTCCTACATGGGTGGGATGGAGTTGGCTTGTCTTTATAAAAACACTGCTTTGGACTGAGGAGAACTGGATAGCTATGCGCCAGAGTAACTTAAAGACAGAATAAGGACTGTTTTCTCCTTGATTTTCTTCAATCTGACCAAAGTTCCAACTGGAATTTCCAGATTCACTATTTATACAATCCAATCATGGAGTGTGCATCAAAGACGCTATATTCTGCTTTTTTGAGTTTAAAATGCCTTTTAGTGTGTTTAACATGATAAATGATAGACAGGTTCCTTAAAAGTCTATGGCAAATGAAATGGTGTTTTTTGGATACACATATTTACCAAAGCAGCTGGCCATCATGTTTTTGACAATGATGTATTTTGAAACGCATGCTTTTATTGGTCAGACATGGCTTTACTAGACACAAAAAGCCCCAATGCTCTGCTAAGTTATTTTGCTGGTGTGAAGCTTTCAGTGGCAGGCTGTTGATTCAAAAATATCCAATAATGTGTGAATTCTGTTCACAAAAAATGTGTCTCATGTGCAAAGTCCTTTGGTCTGAGTCCATCATAAGCTGTTTTTATCAGTTTGCACTTCAGGTCTCCTTGAAGATGGAGGGCAAGAGGGTTTGGCAGAGTAATTGAAAGTCACACTCCGTCACATCAGAGAATGCTTTTGAAGATGGGCTGGTGTTGTGAGCAGAGGTGGAGGCTGAGGGCGAAGGAGTAGATTGGGTTTTGTCTAGTGTCCAGGATCATTCACGTCACAAGAGACTTTTATTGATTTTCCTTTTAAAACATTTTTGCCTTTCAGCAGCTTCTCTCTTTCTGTGCCACATTGCGAGAGGACTGTCATGGAATTTAAGAGGAATTTAGAGATTTAAGTCCTGGGGATGTTTTGGTAAAGTGGGAAGGAGCCCTGTTGGTTTGAATGTCTGTTTGAGGGCACATGAGAGGTTGACTGGACTGAGCAGAATATCTGCTTTAATAATAAAAGACATACTCTACTGATCATAGTATCAAGACCAGTTGAAAAATTGCAAGAATTTGAATTTTGGTTCTTCATTGTTTGTTACAAACTGGGATAAAATTTACCAAAAAACAAAGAAACACTTCTCGAGTTTTCTGCCTCTGTATATTTCATCTAATATCTCATCGTGTTTAAAGACATAGGAGTATGTTTTCTGCACTGATTGACACATGGACCCATGTACACAGTCACCTGCGGTTTAATGACACAGAGACATGTTTTAATATTCTGTGGTTCTTTCCATGCGACCGACTGATATTGTCCTGGACTCCATGGGACACTGTGTTTTGAAAAGTCACATATCACATGCATGTTATGACCTAATGGTGAATAAGATTACTTGTCAACATGGAGAACCATGATGAGCATTGAGAGAGTTTAATAAACTTGTTAGGACAATGCAAGATGCAGACAGATGATGGGATATATGTTATACATAAGAACATATTTTAAAAGTATTTCTGTAGCCTGCTTTTCAACTAATGACAGTACTAAACTGACCAATTACCACAGAGCTGACTGATCAAGCAATCAGAACAGACTGGGTCGATGTGGAGAAGGGGCTGTCTCCTACAGAACATCTCAGACAGAATGAGCATACAGGTGGATCAGGGTTATTAAAGGAAAAGTTCGGTTCCTGCAGCTTTTACATTGTTTATAGAATGAAGAACAACAATATACTCACCCAGAAGGCTTTCCTGATGCAAACGGTGCTTAGGGAGATACTTAGATCCAAAATCGAGCAGCGGACACCGATATAATGGTAGCCTGTAGGGCATAGATCGCCGCTCCTAAAAACTGCATTAATCGTCCAAAAACTCATGTTTTTCACCAATATTCCATCATGATTCGCGCCGAATGGACGGCCATTGCTGTCTGTGTCTCTCCACACTTCTAAATATCTCCCGAAGCACCGTTTGGATCAGGAAAGCCTTCTGGGTGAGTATATTGTTGTTCTTCATTCTATAAACAATGTAAAAGCTGCAGGAACCGAACTTTTCCTTTAAGTGTAAGAAAACTAGAATATTTCTCTAACTTTAACAATTGTGAACATGTGCTAGCAGTCTGCAAAATCAAATGCATGAACCTAATTTAATCAAAATATAGTCTCATTAATGATTTGCTTGTTAGTAACACAGTTATTGAGTGCATTTGACATAAATGCACTGTGTGTTAAATTGTTGGAAATAGCTTTTTATGTTTTTTTTATTCAGTTGTCAAACAGGTTTCTCAACTTAAACAGTGGCTTACAGTGAAAGTGCGCCTGTCCATGACTTATTGGAGGCTGCTTTGTTTGTTCAAAGCCTCAAGTTGGCAAAATATTACAAACTCCAGTAAAGTTGGGATGTTGCGTGAATGAAATGAAAAAAAATTACAATGTTTACAAATTCTTTCAATCTTTATTAAATTAATTAATAATTAAAATTAACTAAATAAACAAAAAAATTATGTCAGAACAGATAGACTTTATTGTTTTTTTCCCAAATATGCACTCAATACTCATTTGGAATTTAATGCATGCAATATGTTTCAGAAAAGCTGGGACGGGGCATGTTTCCACTGGGATACATTTTCTTCCTATTTAACAGTCAAAAAGTATTTCAACACATAGCACACTAAATGTTGAAGCTGTGAAGGTAAAATTCTTGCTTGATGTATAATTCACCTTTTCAAATGTCTGGGGTCTAATTTGGAATATTTTCACCTTCATAATGCAACACACATTATTAAAGGGAGACAGATCTGGATAGTGGTTTGGCATTGTCTTTCTGAAATAAGCAGGGACATTACTGAAAAAGACATCACTTTAATGGAAATACATGTTGCTCCCAAACCTGTATGTACCTTTCAGCATTGATAGGACCTTCATAGATGTGCAAGTTCCCCATGCCATGGGCACTAATTCACTCCCATACCATCACAGATGGTGGTTGTTTGAACTTGGCACTGATAACAGTCTGGGTGGTTCTTTTTCTCTTAGGCCCAGAGTACACAACATCCATAATTTCCTAAAACTAATTAAAATGAGGATTCTTCAGACCACAGCAGAGTTTTCCACTTTGCGTCAATTCATCTCAGATGAGCTTGAGCTCAGAGAAACCATCAGTGTTTCTGGGTGTTGTTGATGGCTATGACTATGCATGGTATGGTTTTAATTCGCACTTGAACTGACAGTGGTTTTCCAAAGTGTTCCTGAGCCCACATGGGAACATCCTTTTCAGAATTCAGAATCACAATTCACACCTAACAAATGGATCACCAAAAGACCTTTGCAGCACTTCACTTGTCTGTGGTACTGAGATAAGTTAAAAAATTCACGCCTAAGTTGGTCATGACCCTCTGGCTCCTATCCTGTTTTGCAATGTGATGGAGCAGCAACTTACTCATGCTAATGTAAAACAGCGATATGGTTGCCACCACCAAAGCCCTAATTTGCCTTAACTTCTGGGTTACAGTTCAGGTCTTACCCTTTAACCTTTTTCTGCAGGCCTTAAGCCCTCCTTTCCACCCCGGCCCCCCATCCTGTAGCATTATTGACACCCAGGGCCCAAAGGAGCAGCCATTATCATTCTGCCCTGTGGTCCAGCTCTGTCATTGCCTCACTCCTCTTCCAATGTGGTTATGATTAATCCCTCTACCAGTAATCGGAGTGCCCTTCTTCCCCTCCGTCCCCTCCCTGTTCTTCCATGGGCTCCAGATGACTGTCTGATGCTGAAGCCTAAGACAATGGGATACAGATGCGTGATCGATGGAGTACGGACGATGTTCATAAGCTGAGAGGCATTGCGGTTTAGAGTTACAGACATCAGGTCCCATCAGCTGGCTTGGCCTGCAGTGTGGCTGCGAGGGTGATTAATGAGCCTTTACTGGCAGTGAGAGGGACCTGTTTCCGCTCTAAAACTGATACAGAATGGTACGTTACATGTCCGCACAAATAATTTGTGCGGATATGCAGGAAAAGATTCTTACAGGATAAACAACACATGTGCTCCAATGTCAGACTGATTAGTTCCTGGTAGTAGCCAGGTCAGCAAAGTTTGGATGTGACAGAAAACATAAGGGGGTAGACTGCTCAGGGCATGTGTGCAAAGACATAAATGATGCAGCGAGGATTCAACTTCTTGTTCAAAACTGAGGGTCTTGTGAGTGTTCTTCAAGGTAAATAAGGGCCCAACGTTCTTCCCATAATACTTCTCCTCAAAAGCATCTTAACACTTTAATTGTATTTTACAGATAAAATCCACTGTCTTTGAAAATTTGCTGGATTTTTGATCATTTAGGATCAAAATATTTTCATCCTTATTCAAATGTTTTATATTATATGCATTGTGCCAAAGTTGAGTCATCAACAGTCATCACAATGGAATATTATTTTATTGTTGATATCTGGAGTCTGAAAACATGGTGTTTGTCATCCAAAACTGATCTGAAAAGTGACCACTTTTTCCATCACCATTGTGTTCAGTAGTAACGGCCAACAGTCAAAATTTCACAGTGACAGCAGACTGAATCTCAGCCAAAGGTTGCAGTTTAACAAGCTCTTACTGGTCCCACATGTCCCCCGAACAGACCTTTGAAGTTTCTGGCCTGAAACACTCAGATATTGGATTTGGCCATGCATGTAAATCTCTCTGTTGCAGCCCTGCTCAGAACAGGCTGTTTTAGTGTAAATCCTAAAGAGCTGTTTAAGACAAGGCAGATAAGTCCTACTTATCTGATAGATATCAGTTTGTATACATGGAAAACAAGTCCTCTGTGTACACTAAAGTAAGTCACAGAGTTTCTCAGGGCTCCATGCTAGGTCCTGTTCTCTTTTCCATACATATGAGTCCTTCGGTGGTATCATGAGGAAATACTCTGTTAATTTCATTGTTATGCTGATGACACTCAGCTGTGTCTAGAAGCCAGGTGAGACAAGTCAATTATCTAAACTAGACACATGTTTAAAGGACATCAGAACTTGGATGGCCAGAAATTTTCTTCTTCTTAACTCAGAAAAGACAGAGATTATTGTGCTGGGCCCTCGACACCTTAAAGAAACCTTTTCTAATGGTTTAACTGCCATAGATGGCATTAGCCTGACACCAAGCACCACTGTTAGAAATCCTGGGGTTGTATTTGATCTAGATTTATCCTTTAACTCTCACATGAAGCAAATTTCGAAAGCAGCCTTTTTTCATCTTCCTAACATCACTAAAATCAGGCCTATCCTGTCCCAGAATGATGTCCATGCTTTTGTTACCTCTATACTGGACTATTGTACTTTTGTAATTCTCTTTTTTCAGGCTGTCCCAGCAAGTTGCACAAGACGCTTCAGCTGGTCCAAAATGCTGCAGCACGTGCACTGACTAGAACTAGAAGAGACCACATTACTCCTATATTAGCTTCTCTGCATTGACTTCCCATAAAATATAGAATATAATTCAAGATTCTTCTTCTCATTTATAAAGCTCTCAGTAGACAGGCACCAGTTTATCTTAAAGAGCTTGTAGTGCCGTACAACCCCCCTAGAACATAACGCTCCCAAAATGCTGGCCTGCTCGCCATCAATCTATAGAAGTAGTATGGGAGGTGGAGCCTTCAGTTATCAGGCTCCTCTTCTCTGGAACCGTTTACTGACCACAGTACTGGAGGTAGACACCCTCTCTACCTCTAAGGTCAGACTTAATACATTCCTCTTTGATGAAGCTTTCAGTTAGGAACCAGCTCATAGTCCATACTTTAGACTCATAGTTAAGATGCAATAGGCCTAGAGTGCCGGGGGAATCTGGCACATTGGGCTCTATCTCTGTCTCACACACTCTCTCTCCACATCTGCCTTTCCCCCTTTTTGTATGCCCCTGTACTCGTCTCTGGCTCTTGTCTTGTAGGTGGCCTGGGATCCTTGGTGGAGACTGCCTGCTGCTGTGGAGTAACAAAGCCTCAATAACTACAATTACAGACATGACACAAATTTGGCCATTTTATTAGTAACATTCCAGTTCATAATCATTATAGCTGTTAATGTAGATGATCTTTTCTATCCATGGTTGATACATCAAACGTAACTATTTGTTGCACCACATAGGCATGAGGTCCCTCTTGAAAATATGATGTCACATCTCAAGAGGTCCACCTTTAATACATTTATACTAAACAGAGACAATATGGCAGGGATGCACTTGTAGCCTGGGCATCCATGAATTCGTCACTACCATAAATTCTTGTTTTCAGTAAAAATATAATTGATTTTATTTCTATAAAATGATCCCCACAACCATACAGACATGAGGACCCTCCTGAAAAATAGATGTAGCATCTCAAAAGGCTAATCTCAAATAAATTTGTTTTCAGCAGAAACAAATATGATGATGACAGGTCTATGGTTCATGGATCTGTCACTAGCTTTAGTTCTTACTTTAGTCCACTTGTCTCCTCTGACATCCCTTCCTTCGCCCTCACACCCGACACAGCATCGTGTGGATTTGCTGTTCATCATTAGACTGGGATCCACATTCAAGATTTCCTGCTGCTTAACAGAAGGTTTTTTCTTGCTGCCATGATGGAGGGATTCATGATTGGCTATATGGATTCATGTTGGGTGTTGGATGTATATATTTGTATATATATGTATATGTGTATTTTACCAGTTTTATGTTCTATTGTAAAGTGTCTTGAGATAACATTTGTTATGAATTGGCTCTATACAAATAAAGACTGATTGATTTATTGATTTATTAATTGACGGATTGATTGATGACATAACATATGAATTGAAGCTTGTTGTTGTTTTAACAAGTGCTCCTCCATATTCACATTAATGAAGCTGAAGAACAGCAGATCAGTGCTGGTCTTGATTGGTCTTCAATCAATCAATCAATCAATCAATCAATCAATCAATCTTTATTTGTATAGCGCCAATTCATAACAAGTGTTATCTCAAGACTCTTTACAATAGAGCATAAAGCTCTTCATTTTATGGATACACATACATGCATAGATACATATATACATATAAAATACACATATACATATATATACAAATATATACATCCAACACCCAACATGAATCCATATAGCCAATCATGGATCCCTCCATCATGGTGGCAAGAAAAAACCTTCTGTTAAGCAGCAGGAAATCTTGAATGTGGATCCCAGTCTCATGATGAACAGCAAATCCACACGATGCTGTGTCGGGTGCAAGGGCAAAAGAAGGGAGGTAAGAGGAGACAAGTGGACTAGAATGATAACTAAAGTTAGGGACAGGTTCATGTACCATAGACCTGTCGTCTGATTTATTAGAGGATAGCCTCTTGAGATGCTACATCTCATTTTCAAGAGGAAAATCCCAAGTCCGGCCACTCCGAGACTGAGACAAGACCGAGTAAACATGCTCTCAAGTCCAAGACAAGACCAAGACCTTCAAAATGTGGTCTCAAGTTACATAATACTACTGGTTACTCAAAACTCTCAAGAGACTTTTTCCATGTTCCTCCTCACTGTTGCTCGGCCTCTGGACTCTAAAATAACCCCGTGAAGGAGCTCTGACGATGACATGCAGAATTGTTTACTTCCTTCTCTGTCTGCGATGTCATCCTGGCTAATGTCAATTTTTCAATTAATCGTTGTGTGTTTCCAGTCACTGTCAATTTCCTTCATGCAACAAACTGAAATTCATGTTTGGAGTGGACACTGCTTCAAGCTGCAATTGCCCAAATACCTAGTTTGGCTTAGTACACTTCAGAACAGGGGGGTTTAGTAAGCCATAACCTGATGTGCAACTCGAGAGCCAGTGATACCATAGTTTAAGGGCAGGGGTGTAAGATGGAACATAGCGGTCATGTCAGCTACATAACTGTCAAGGTAGCAAACAGGCACTAGATATCTGGTCTTAGTTGAAAGGTCAAGGCCATGATATATTTCTTAAGAATACTTTAGGTAAATTCTTTCAAATTTACACATTCTGCTCAGACTTTGAATGAACTGAAGGCATTTTGGAGGTCAAGCATTTAAAGACTAGGGTGCTGTACCTCTTGCTAACATAAAACTGCCTAACGGTCCATCTTGCGGTACCTTTTGTAGAACGCACAGTTAAAACTGTCATAGTTTGATAAAATAAAGAACTTGCATAAGTTTCTCTTCCCGCTATGAAAAAGTTACTTTTCAATGGCAGCAATCCTGTAATGAAACTTGTCCCTTTCAGAGGTAACATTACCAAACACTGCTCGCAAGTCATGTGACGGACAAGCAGTGAGGATTTGTCATGTAATCATCATCTGGATGAAGTTACAGAGACACACGTTCATCCTTGAACAATGCTCTCTCCAGCAGATTCAGAACAAATCAATAACTTATAACCCCCTCAAAGCTTTGATTTCTACTCCTCGCCTCTATCAGCTGTCAGCTCAGACTCATCCTTCACGTCTTGTGTTTCTTCCTCATCCTGATCCACTTTTTTTCGTAAAAGTGCTTCAGAGCATTGGCTTGGCTGCTCTGCAAGGCTGTGCGGCATAGCTGCAGGGTCATATGCTGAGCAGATGTGGTCCGTGTGGAATCTCTTGCGTGGTGGCTCCACATGCTATCTGATGATAAGCAGAGGATTAGATGTGATTGCAAAGAACTCTGGACTTTTGTTTCCATTTTCAATAAATCTGCCTGATTTGTCTTACAACTTATGTTTTTCGTGTAAATAAACGGCTCACAAACACGGCCCAGTATAAACATGTACTGTTTCAGGCAACGTGTTGTGGATTAGACATCAGAGAGATCCGAGATAAACATGTAGTCTGATATCTGCTCCAAAGCTCTGGAGCTCTCTCATCTAAGTTTATTTTTATTCTTCACAGCAAAACACAGGATGGTTAGAGTATTCTTAGGAACCTTTTTTCACTTTTTCAGATTTATGTGATCTCTTTGTCCATCTGGTGCTGTGATGTTGAAAATCTGAGATTCACAGTAACTGCAAATGTGCCATTAATGAGAAGATGTCCTTTGCATACCGACCAATTTGTTTTCTTTTGTCAAAATTTAGTTTTATTTATTTGACAAGGAGAAGAGCAATTTAAGTCAGGAAGAGGGGGAAACAGGTGGAGAACTATATGTAGGAAAAGGGTCACAGGTCTGATTTGAACCCATACTACAGAATATATCAAAAAAGGTATTTCTTCAGACTTTGAATAAATTATCACTAGCATCAAGAATAAGCTGAATGAACTTTGAAGATAACAGGTCAAGGTCATTAAGCCTCATGCTGATCATTTGTCTGTAACTGTTTAATCTCAAGGACTTCTTGAGAAATTCTGATCAAACCACTCTGGTTCAAAAATATATATTTTTTTATTTTCAAAGGCTGAGAACAAAGCTCAAAGTCATGAGGCCTCATGATCATCTGTTGCCTGAAACCAATGGTGCTGCCATTCCTAATCCTGTAACACTATGTTACAGGATTATATTGCTGCCGATATATTGCTGCTGTATTGGATGTGAAAAATGGCAGCAGGCGTGCGAACAGTGTATGTTTATTCCATACAATTCACAACAAATGATGCCTTGGACCTGCAGCCTTACTTTAAAGTCACTTAAGTCACCATTCACAATTGATCCCCTCCTCACTTGGAGCAGATAAGGATGATTGCCTATCCAACAGGAAAGTCCACATTTATTCACAATAAATTTGTCACTGAGGCAAAGTGGTCTTGGCATGCTGGATAAGTTACAAAAAAAAAAGAGGAATACTTTAAAGGTCCAGTGTGTAGTTTTTAGCGACATCTAAAGGTGAGGTTTGAGATTGCAGCTCTCCGGCGCTCCCCCCTCCCTTTCGGAGAACCCCTGAAGCTACGGTGGCCTTCCAAGGACAAAAGGCGTTTGTTCAACATGGCGTCGTCAATGAACGTTTCCAGCTACCAAGCTATTAAATATCTCTGTTGATTCACCACATTTGAAAGTTCAGAGAGCATTTTAGGCGAGAAAGTCACCACGTAGAATACCAAAATGTGGTCATTTGAGCCAGAAAACGCACGGATACAAACTTCATTTCGGTATTTCGGACATTCTGTTAAGCGCGCCATTATGCTATCGAAGAAACTTCCGGTCGGCTCCAAAAGAAGAGCCTAATTTACAAAAGCGTTAAAGAACTAATAGGAGATAATGAAGAATGCTTTTATTTTGAAAATTGGAAGTTTGCTAGTGGCTGATTTTTAGCTGAAAGCCGTCTCAAGCAGACTTGACATTTATATTACGATATATGTAATATATAATGTTATGATATTGTTACGACCTGAGGCTGTTTTTTATTTGAGTCCGTTTTTCCAGTATTTTGTCTGATGACTTTCATTTTGAAGCCTGAGGCCGTATTATCTGACGGAGGTTTTATTGAGGGGGGTTTTTCTGATGCCGTTTGGTCTGAGAAATGACACAGAGGTTTTCCTGAGACCGACGTATCCTAAAATGTTCACCTTACCAATGTGTACATGTGCTAATAAATGACAAATTAGGAGCAAACAATAAAATTAAGGAGTACAGTGAAAATCTTTATATTTGTCTCATCAACAGCGCTATATAGCTTAGTTATCAGCCTATGTTTTCTGTCCACAGAAAATTGCTTGTGGCCGTGAAATAAGCCTCTCATAGCAGATACATTCTCTGCGTCTTACTCCGACTTCTCCCGAAAGTAAACAAATAAATTCGGCTCCATATAAGAGTACAATTCGACACTTAGTCTTACCTGTCCAGCAAAAAACAGGCAACTTCGGCGTCTGTCTGCAAAATTATCCTTCAGGGACTTCCATCTGGGAAAGGCAGCGCCGATGTTGACCCTGTTTTTTTTTGTCGTAGCCTGTCCCGATTGCGTTTGGCTTCATCCCGTTTTCGTTTCTTTGACAAAGTTTCATGCTCCTCTGATGGCAAATTGTACGTGTGGTCCTCCATGTTTGTTTGTATTAGCACAGCTGCTTGGTAATCACTCTCTTCTTCTTCTTCGTCTATTTCACAACTGTGCATTTCCGGCAGGCGTCGAAAAAAAACACGAAAGCGTATTTTTGTCCGTTCTGGGTTACGGTAGAAAAGATGGCGACGCAAGAGGGAGGCCCCCATAAACGGGCGACCCACTCCTAGATTGATATAAATGACTTTTTCTAAGGTAACGAAAACAAAACATTAATTACTTAAGGCTGATTAGAAACTACTTTAAATATAATTTTAAATAATATATTCAATTTTTACCAAGTCTGTTATTTTATATTTTTTTTCGTTTAGCATTTAATAATACACACTGGACAACTCAAGCTGGAGTTAAACAACACAAATTTGCAGAAGACATTGTCAACACTTAGCATGGCGAAAATGGCACAACTTTGTTATCCACGACTTGATGTGGCTGAAAATTAGTTTCAAAGAAGAAGTTGTCTGGACAGTGTGTCAAAACCTGCTTCAACAACAGCAGTAGATACTAACCCTGCAGTGCAGCTGGATCAGTCTGATTTAATGTCTGAATTCAGGCGGCAACAACTTTGAGCAGTCCAAAGTGGGACAGCCCAATCAGACTCATTTAGAGCAGGAAGAGGCGGGAGCTATAAATGTGACGACAGCAGGAGGTGACTGCAAGTACTAGGATTAGCATTGATGCTAACATCTTCAGACAAAGTTTTATCAGATCTAGACTGATTTTTTATTAAATGATTGACAAACAACACTGAAAGTCCTTCTCAGCAAAAGGATACTTTCAATCCACTTTTGACATGTTTTGGTGATATTTATTCTACATAGGACTTTAGGTTTTGTATTTTATATCACAGAAGATGAGCCCGCCTACTACATTATCTGATTGTAGTCTAATGAATGTTATTGATGAGACAATCAGACTAAATTAAACAGTCCATCTGGCTTGACATGTTACATGTGGACTTAGTTTGCTCTGATTGGTTTACAGGTCTGAGACAAGTAGTTAGTCCAATGATGTTCAGCACAATGTTTTCAACAACTCAGCATTTGCAAAGTCAGCACCCTAGAACAGTTCAGGCCAAAACTATGGGCTTGAACTGCTCACAAAGCAATGGTAGGATATAACATTGGTAGATCAAGCTGTTTCACAATGCTATTGTTGCCATAAAGAAGGGAATATCGCCTGATGCTACAGACTTTTTTTCTTGTGCATAGAAGTTCTCTATCACACTGAGAAGAAGTATTACGCACACTTAAGGATGTATTAAACTCAAAATAGTATAATATTTTTTATTTTTTATGTTGCATACTACTTCAAAAATTGCCCTTTCCCCCTTTACATACCACTTCACCTTTACTGTCTGTCAAAACCTGTAGAGGCTAAAACTGTCAAGTGGTAGGTCTTGTGTCAGTTGTAACACTCCTAAATACACACATTAATGTTTCTGTTATACCAAAAGACCACATATCTGCTGTCAAATAGGACTTCAGCAGAAATACAACAATGAAGGAGAATAAATGGAGAAGGTGCCAAAAATACTACGAATGGGATAACAAAAAAGACAATAATTTGTTTTTATTTAAGATGGCTTACAGTTTAAGTTTGTCATTATTACAACAGATTTGGAGGTTACAAATAATTAATATGGACAGCAACCCCCTTCCAAAAAACTTTAAAAAAGGCAAATCAGAGTCAAAATGGCCCATAATTTTCCTGTGTGTACTCAGCCTCAATTCACCTTGGTTAAAGGTTAAAGTGTTAAACCTCTGCACCATGCTGCCTCCCTGTCAGTGAGATTTTAATCAATCTTTGTTTATTGTAGCTTTTGTATTTTTAATCCCTGACACTCAGAATGATACCTCTGCAAAACTCATCTGAGTGCAGGCACATGAAATGTTTTTCTTGGCAGCAAGCACAGGGGGTGAAGGAGCAAAATGAGTCAAAATGTCATCAATGGATGTGTTTGAAAAGAAAACAGATCTATTTCCATGTACAGGCAATTTAAAGTGTGTTCTTCTCCAATTTACACAATTAGTCATCCACAAATTTCATCCCATTTCTTCATTTTTACACAGGTTGTTCTCTTTTCCACCTCCTACTGCTGCAGTTTACCGAAATCCGATCAGCAGCAGATGTGGAGGAAAATTACTGTTAATGCATAAAAACACAATGACCCAGGACAAGAGAAGGAGGAGAGTTGAACAAACTGGCAGCATCAGCTGTAGATAACTATTAATATAACAGCTGTAAATGTTCATATTAAATAAAACACATCATTTTGTTAAGTGAATTAACTAGATGATATCAGCACCTTCCTCTGCTATTTATCTTCCTACAGCTGCTTAGATAAGACACTACCTTTTTCATCCCTGCAAATCTTAAACTTAAACTAGCAGATTGTTGAGCTTGTGAAAGCAAAATGACCAAAGTCATACTCAAAAGGGTAAAGATTCATTCACGTTTCTATTGTGCTGACTCTGAGTTTATGTCTTGTAGCCTGCATGTGTGACATAAGCATGCTGAAGCATGATTTAGGCAGGAAAAACTTGAGTGACAGCCATCAGGGCACCCATGATGAGTGTGTAATCAGGCTTAAAGAATATTTCATTATTTTTTTTTTTTTATCTTGTATACATAACATATTTATTGCACCATTTTCTTTGAAAAATATCAAATGCAACCTTGATTGAAGGGCCCCGTGTCCTTGGAGATTAATATTCTTTGCTATTAAAATGCTCTGTTTTGGTTCCTGGGGTTTATTACGTCATAGTTATACAGCCTTCACCTATGTTTTCTTACTGTTCTGAGAGTCTGTTCTGTGTCATGTTACCCCTCCTTCCCCATCCAAGCAGACATTATTTGTGCAGCCAATCAGTAGATAGTTCATTATCAGCCTGCCTGCCCCCTCAGATCTGAGTGTTTCCACAGGAGAGCTGCATCGGATCCTCTTTAAAGACTACATTTTTATATGTTTTTTATTCGACTTAAAATGAATACTTGCTTAAAGACCTGAGCAGTCATTACAGCGGTGGCGCAGTCTGATAGTGCACTTGGTTGCTCATTGGAAGGTTTCAGGTTTCACTGGGTGTCACACGACAATGTGTCCTTGGGCAAGATACTTAATCCCAAGTTGCGCTCACTTTTGCATCAGTGGCATGTAAATGAGCATGAAAGGGTGTGAATGTGTTAGCTGATACTGGTAGACAACTAGCATGGAACTTCAACCAACAATGGGTGAATGGTGTGAATGGGTAGGTGTGATCTGTGGTGCAAAGCTGCTTTAAGTAGAGGCTAGAAAAGTGCTATACAAGCTAAAGTCCGTTTACCAGTTAATAGACAAACGCATCAGGACATGGGACCTTAAATGAACCAAATGGGGGTTTACACCTCAAAACATCTGATCGAAAACAGTTGGCATTAGCATTCTTTCCATTCTTCATAAACTTCTTCTAAAGGATGTGAGCTGGTGTTCGTGTCTGTGTGTGGCTTAGCTTAGAGTGTATTTTGGCTTGTGTGTGGCCTCAGGCTGGGGGCAGTCAGTGTGTTTTGGGATCACTCTGAGGGTCTTGGATGGAATTACCACTCCTCTATAAAACACACCTGCAAACATACAGATACAGTATCTAACATAAACGGGATCTTGTCTGGTTCTGGTTGAGTGTGATCACCACTCCATTGCTCCTGGTATAGGCTGAATTTATCACTAGTTTTTGACAGTGCACTCCCATCAGCAGCCTAATGGTGTGTGACTTCTGCCACCCAAGACGAAGACATGGGTCTGAAGAATCTGCCTCAGGCCCTCTCTGATTATCTTTGTGCATGTTTAGGGTCCTCTGCACAGCTTCCTGTGCCTCTTTGTTGGCACCTTCCCCCTACCTGTTCCTCCACCCACCAAATGTGTGGTTGGATTTTCAAGTGATGGTGGTGGGTTATTGTTGTGATGTTTCTTTGGTTTCTGTGTTAAGATGTGCGATTTTATCTGTGCAAATGGTGGTGTGTATATGTGTGTGTTTTGGGGCTGGGGGGCAGCTTTTGGATGACTGATGTGTTGTGAGCAGTGCTGAGGGACAGCTGAGACAGCGGGAGGATCAGATGGACGTAGCTCCATCAGTTAAGTGTTGGTAAGCTGCACACGTGCTAACACACAAACACCAGAGCAGGGAGAAATAGGTTAAGATGGGACGGTGGGTAGGAAGGGTGAGAGAGGGAAAAGGAGGGTTGGGTGTGTGTGTCAGGTAGGAATGTGTGTGTTCCTCAGGTGAAAAATTAGGAAGTTGTTTTGTAGACAGAACAAGTGTAATTAGTACAACACACACTCACACATGCAATGACTCTATGAGAGGGCTGTCCCGTCCTGTTTAAGGTGCATTTGTGAGGGAATTATCTTGAATTTTTTTATCCTTAAGTGTTATCATTGAAGATTATTTGTGATGTCACCACCTATTTTACAAGAAAAAAATTGATTAATGCAGTCCAGGCATCAGTGGTGCAGTCTAATCGTGCAATTCAAAGGTTGCAGGTTCAAGATGTGTCCTTGGGCAAAACAATTTACCTAAGTTTTTACCACTGCTAACTTGTCCAGTCAAATGCATATTTAGGTAAAAATTGTAGAGTGCCTGCTTTTGAAAATACTTTATTATAAAAGTATATTTTTATTTCAATGTCAATGTGTTATTGTGTTGTTGTCACAATGAATTTGAAGAACCTAATGACGGAAACAGCCCACTGAATGAACTGACCTGCCTATAGAACCTGTAAAATAAAGAGCTTGTAAAGTAGCCTAAAAAAAATGGGTATTGAAACATGATTGAATCAGCAAAAGGACAATCATTGCTGTTTTTAATTATGGAATTTTCATCTGTACCTGTCATAACATTGTTACTGTGAACTGAACTGTTAACTGAGCAATGTTAGCTCAACATTGCCTGCCTGATCTAAGTAGCACAAGCGTGGGGTACAGGTATAACTTCAACACTTGGACAAAACACACAAGCCATATTTTAGATCTTTTTAGACCACATTTTTAGGTATTTACCCACAAATAGTGTAACTGTACAATAATAACATGTCTTTTGTTCACTATGAGCTACTTATTGAAGTGCAGATCTTACACAGGCATCAGAAACTGCTTTGCTTAAAGTTGTGCAACACATTTACTTGGATTTTTTTTTTTTTTTTTGAAAAGCAAGAGAACAGCAATTGAAATTTTTGATACATTAACTACTGTGTGAGGAACACTACATGCCACATGCACATTCATCTGAATGGCACAAAATATTTCAGGAAGGAAGAAGTGATGAACATCCTGGGTGTCCATTCACATCAAAAACTTCCAGAAACATTAAACAAATGGAACAAATTATTTAAAATGAATTAAAACACAATATAAGAATGAGAACAGAAATGGCCACCATTGATAAAGAGACAGAATTAAATTTTGCATGAAAAATTGAACAACACAAAAATGTGTGCCAGAGTTGTCCCAAAACTTCTAATTCCTGATGAACAGAGAAAAAAAAGGAAATTAGTGAAAACATTTAGGGACAATTGAAAGGAAACCAACATTTCCTAAAATTTTTATTGCATTTACTTGCATTTAGACTTGGATCATACATTTCAATCCTGAGGCAAAATCACAGTCGATGCAATGGTAAAACTCCATTGTCACAAAGAATCAAGAAAGCACAAAAAAACATGTTCTAGGCCATGTTTATTGTTTTCTTGTTTTCTTGTATGGTTATAGTTTTTGAGGAGTTGGTTCCAGAAGAATCAATCAACACTATCAGACACAGTTTCCAGAAAACTGAGAGGAAAGCAACCTGTCTCACCAGATGGACCCTTCACTGTGTGTGTATATATATATATATATATATATATATATATATATATATATATATATATATATATATATATATATATATATATATATATATATATATATATATATATATATATATATATATGTAGATAGATAGATAGATAGATATAGATAGATATATATATATATATATATATACAATTTCTGAGACAACTGTCTGAAGAAGACCTTCTGCACGCTCTGATCAGTGAAAGACCTGAGTGCAGCAGTGTGTTGTTGCAGAAAAATAAGAGATTGAAGGAGGAAGACAATAAAAACTTAAAGCATAAGTCTTTTTATATCCATACCTTGTATAACTTATATCTGAGCATCAAAGCATCGTATCCAGTGTCCCGCATTTCCTTAAAAATGTGTGATATAATAAGAGATTGAAGATTTAATGACCTGATTGAAATACTGTTTAACTAATCATATAAACCTGCTGTTTAATTAAGCAAGCACCAGCCTGAGAGAGCAGAAAGTGAATAAACAGACACCTGATTGGTTTGATTCACATTATGCTCAGAACGCACTCATACACAACCATGACAAACAAGTAAGAAAGACTGGACCAGGGACGCTGCCACCAATTTGTGGCCCCATGAATAGATAGCACATTAGGCCCTTCCCAAACTAAAACCAAACACCCAATGAATGATAAATTAATAAAACAATATATATAAGAAAAAATAAGACTTTTTAGTTTTTGCAGCTAAGTTTCATGTTTAAAGAGTGACATTTGGACCATTTAAAGTCTTTAATTATTTTTTGTTGAATTATCAATCCTCAAGGATCTGGGATCTTTTAATTCTCCCAAATGGTTGAGATGCATATTTTCAGATGTCATTCCAAACATACAGATATATAGTAAAATTCATGAATGAAACTGCTATTCTTTGATAAATCTTTTGAATGATGTTTGTTTAATATAAGTTAATGTTATTTTATGGTAGTTAAGGCATGCATAATGTCTGATTACATTTTACATTGTGACAACACAAAAACATATTTTTGCAAGGGAAGTGAAAGAAAAAAAAAATGAAATACCCTGGACAAGAGGGGTCTCTATTTGTCTTTAGCTCATAGAGTCCATGTTACTTTTCCCCCATAATGTCCCCATGACCAAGACGGATAAGACATCTGTATTCCTCTTTGCACCTGGCATTGCACTGAAATTATTTGTCCTCAAAAGCAAAATATGGACCAATTTGCCCCAAATGACTGTGCACTTCATGGGCTCTAATTTCGTAGACCAGGCACAGGCACAGCGCACCTGCCCTGCGCTGCACCGACAGGGTGTGTCAAGTCCACTTTGCAAGTTTTCTGAATGGCGCAGAGGGGCGCACCCACGCCACTGTCCCTGCCCCTCCACGCAATTGCCAGAGAGGGAGGAGAGAAGGTGTGAATGTGTTTAACACAGCCGAGTGTTGTCTTCACCAGTCAAATGAACGCCTCTCCTTGCCTTTAAATGAGCTGTGGGTGAGGTGCAGTGACTGATTGGTCTGACTGATCCCTGCCACCGTGGGTGCTGTGGAAAGATCCAGTGGCGGAGACGGTCAGAGCTCCTGTCACTTTTACAGCAACACGGAGAGCACATGAGCCAGCAGGGCGCGCATCGGAGGCCACGATGCATGCAAGCATGTGGATCACCTCGCAGGACAGATGTAATCTTTTCTGTGTCATGAATAGGAGTACAAATTTCAGTGACAATTACATTTAAACACAGCAGCAGGCTGATTCATTTATCAAGCTGTGATCCACCTGCATTCCTGGTTTGCCATCGCCAAATAACCTTTGGTGATATATCCTCTCCCAGTATCTCCTCATCCTCCTTGCAATAATGTACTCCATCTTTTTAGATCATGTTAAAATTAAAGATTAATGGGGTGCTGGTTTGGCTGAGTGGTTAGCAACCAAGCACGTCCCATGCTTCTACTGGTCCAGGTTCAAATCCAGCCTGTGACCAGTTTGCAGAGTGTCTTCCCCTACTCTCTCAGCCCCTTTCACAAGCCTATCCACTGTCTCTCTCCTATCAATAAAGGCACAAAAATGCCCAAAAATACATTAAAAAAGAATAAAGATTAAAACAGAGAAATATGGGCAATCTCAGGCAAATCCTTAAGACACCAAGTGACATTCAGTGAGTCTCTCTTTTTCTTTTTCTTTTCGTTTGAATTTCATGAGATGAGAGAAGCCAGATATATACTCCTTATTAGATGATGAGGCTGTTTGTGGTTGGCTTGAGAGATGTGTATCTCACTTCCCTCTGCTGTCAGGTTAAGTTTCTATTATGACAAACGTCTTTGATCCGACATCAGATGTGACGGGACAATTGATATAGATACAAATATACGTACTGGTTCAGACAGTTACATTAATTAGTGGTTGCTGTGGTTGTTTATTGCATTGAAATGTGCCTGACACTCTGGACACCTGCCACTGAGGGTTAAGTGACGTGTGCTCCTGTCAGTCTGTGAGCCAGATTATCACTGCGGAGGGTGCGCTTCGCCTAAGCCAAGAATCAACCAGGTTGGAGCTGGTGAGCTTTCGCACAGTTTTTTGGCACAAAATTGTCACTGCGCCAAACTGAAATCTGTCGACATCTCCCCATGGTGTGTCGTCACACCCACCTCGGCAGTGCGCTGGACAAATGACCACTGCCTGGGATGCGCCAGGCTCTGCCACCCTGTGCTGTGCCAGGAAATTAGGGCCCCATGTCTTTATCTTTATGCCATCAGCATTGGGGACGCTGAAATGAAGTTCTGACCAAGAGTCAGTGACTTTTTTTAATCAGCTCAGCCTCTTCTTGCCTTGTGAGTGTTCATGTGCGTGTGGGCATTTGAGAGGAAGTGGATCAGTTTGGTGAGTGTTTTGTATTGACGCCACAATCCTCAGGCATGAAAGTGTCAGACAGGCTAAATCAGAGCAGCAACCTGTTCCATCAATTCTCATGACAACATTCCTGATGTGAGATTATCTGTTGCTCTCCCTCTCTCCTTTCTCCGTCCATCTCCGCCCTGCTGTGGTGATTCGGCGGTTACATAGGCCCATTCAAAGAGAGACACCTGACACTGAGCTGCTGCTCTCACACAGGGATTAACACTGACATTCCTCCATCCCTCCCTTCATCCCTCAAAAAATGATTCCACCAACTTAATACACTCCATTTACTACCTGTTCTTGAGCTACTTTTTCTTTAATATCATTTTTGTTTTTTAACCTACAGACAAGACCACAAATAAACAGACACAACAGTGAAAGTACTCTGACTCCTGTCGTGTAATCAGAAATGCAGAACATTACACTTTAATGGCAGTGTTTTTACAGTGAGTACAATGAGTCACTAAAGAAGGGCACAAACTACAAGATAATCGGCCTGATTTTGGTCTGAATCCCCTCCTTCCAACAAAAGTCATTCAAACCAGATTGGGACCCCCTCGAAAACGAGATGCTTCATCTCAAAGGGCTATCCTGAATAAATTCAAATTCAAATCTGGTGGCCCTAAAGGTATTTTGTTGAAGACAAACTGGTTAAAAGACTGATCAATCTGATGTGTCCTATGTGCCAAAAAAACAGGATATCCAAATTTGTATTCAGACTTTTCTTTCTTTCTGAAAAGTTTCTGCAGTGTATATGCATGCCATGGTCAAGTGCAAAACAAACTTGCCATGAGCAGCCAAAAAGAAACTATATAACATTTAACAATACAATAAAATACCTAAAGTAGTAAGCAATATTAGCTGTGCTGCTGGAAGTTTGTGTAGCAGTAGATCAATACAAAGGGTAGCAGAGCTGGCGGCGGAGTTTCTCCGGCAGCTGCTCCATTTGTGCTTGCAATGATGACTGATGATGACTGGCTGATGACTGATATGTGGGTGGGACGGAGCCCCAAATTCCACAAAAGCGCAGCGCAGCGGTCTTGCTCTGACAGACAAAACCCACTGAAAGCAACGAGCAGCGCCGCAGCATGCAGCCACGTAGGGGAAGGGCTGATCCCCAGAGAGCCACAGGTTCTCATGAGAATAGCGACGTCACACGCTCATAAAACATGTTATAGACTGAGAAAAGAAATAAACAACACCTCACTTCGCTTCTCTAAGGTCCCTTTGCTGGTCCCAACGACACAGCCTCGTGATTTATTCAACTTCTATCCACCTATATCCTTGTAGAAAGATGTTTGGTGTCATGTATACGATGTTATATATTTCTGTACCTCTACGATTCACTTTTCTTTGTCCATGGTGTCGTGTTGCCTCTTGGACCCTCTGACCGACTGCTGCCCGTGCCTCTGGTTTTGAAGTAATGACAAACAACTGAGGAAATTTGCGTGCAAGAGTCTGTGCATTGTTTCATTTGAAAACTTCCGGATACTCCACATGGTGACTTCCTGTCTGCCCATATGGAAAAGACATTGTAGGATTTTACAAAATAACTGTATCACATATATGACACTTGTAAATAATTTGCATGACAAGTAAAGAAAATACAAGATCCACACAAAAGTTTTGTAAAATGAAGAATATACAATTTGCATACTTACAAGTATTATATATGACAGCTATTTCTCATACAATATTCTTAGTAGATACCTGCTCTATCCCAAAGAAAATACAAGATCCATACAAAAGTTTTGTAAAATGAAAAACATACAATTTGCATACTTACAAGAACTATATATGACAGCTATTTCACATACAACACATACAATATTCTTAGTAGATACCTGCTCTATCCTACATATATTATTTGGAATTAAAAGTTTTGCAAGAAACATAAAAACATAGGAGGTCCTATGTAAAATGGCACATAGATGTGATCTCTGATTCTTGATCATTTCAAAGGCCTGTGTGTATGGTGTTAAGGTACATACATAGTCAAAACCTGGTGTGTGTGTGTGTGTGTGTGTGTGTGTGTGTGTGTGTTTATAAAAACAAATATACGCACACATATATGTCAATGACAAATTTAAGGGGTCAAAAATGTAATTTTAAAAAGTTCTTTGAAAATGGATATAATGCAGATTTTTGAGACAAGGACAAAGCGTTTTAATGGATTTCAGTTGTTAACTAACATTTTTCATGTTTCATGTCAAATTACTTTTTTGAAGTGTTTTTAACTCTACCACCCCAGAAAATATCAGGTGGTGCAACCAATAATATGTAAGTATATGTATATTTTTGTTGGTTTTTTTCTATGTGACATTTTGGGCGAGTATTCCTTAAGTGTCTGTGGTGACTCATACGTTATTAATTTGTGGGTGCGTTTTTTTTTATCTACAATAATTCAAGCGAATTACACTCTAGAGTCCAGATATTAAGCATTTTTGTCATTTGATTTTATATTTCAAGACAAAAAAATTAAATCAAAAACTTGCAAATAAATGAATTCAATAAAATAACTATTCTCATCCCACTTATTGACTTTTGTTCACTTTAGATTTAGATTTGATGGTTTGAATTACTATTTTACCTCGTCACACCAACTGAAGAGGAACAGTTGTGCCACCTGACCGCATTAGAAATGACAGAAAACATGGTGTAGAAGATGGGTCTGGTCTACAACTACAGGAAATGTTTGGATTATTGGTTGGTTATTGCTGCTAAAGGAAGGTTATTAAACCCAAAGGTTCAAATACTTTTTCCACCCTGCACTGTGACTGTTTCCATATTGTGTTGAATAAAAACATGAAATCAGATTATTTTTTGTGCAATATTAGTTTAAGCAGACTGTGTTTGTCTAGTGATGTGACTTAGATGAAGATCAGGACATATTTTATGACCGATTTAAGCAGATATCCAAGTAATCCCAGAGAGCTCACATACTTTTTCATGCAACTGTATTAATTAAAGATAAATCAATGATGAAAAAAAAATTACCTTTGTAAATGATTAGTTAATTCAATATTTACTAGGGATGGAAATCGAACATCAATTCCAGTTGAAAATGGTTAACAGCTCCATCAAATAATTAATATCAAGAGTCTTTTTGTTTATCAATTCCCTTATTAATTCTTCCCACTGGCAGGGTTCAGAAACATCAGAATTATGGCTTAATCTTTTACAAAAGGCGCCTACTGACAACTTTAAGTGAGTGGAAATACCAGCAACTTGCAGAAGAAGTTATCTATGCTGTGACATGTGTTTGACATTGTTGACACTGAAAATCTACAGGCCAACATTTGCACACAGGAAAAATCTCCAGAAATCAATAAGGGAATCATTGAAGAATTGATCGATTAGCAGGAACCTTAAAAGCATTGATATAAATAAAATTTCTCAATACAAAATGATAATTATGACAAAAGCTTTAAATAATGACATTTTCAACTAAAAATTAGAAGAATAAAATAGAAATGTAACTATTAATGACTCTAGCACCACTATTAATCTCTTAAAGTGACATCCCCTGCAGTTGTGCCACTGACTCACTGGTTGCATCGCCTGACATTACAAATTATTTTTAGTTTAAACAGGCATCTGCCAAGGCAACTGTATAAACATTAACCTTTGTCATTAAGTATGTGTCATTTTAGATAAAATGTGTTATTTAAAGTTATGATTGATATTTCAACAGTATTACATTGGTTGTACCACCTGGCATGGAAATTGTATTAGCCTACCGATGAACTAAAAATATGAATTTTTATCAGTATTTGAGAGGGATCTGCAAAACTTTTCACCTGGTCTCAGGTGACAGTTGGGGTCCTCTAGATGATGCAATATCCTTTTTACTGTTATCTCGTTTTCACTTCAAAATAAAAGTCTAATGTTACAGTTGCACCATCCTGATATTTAGCAAACTGCAAATTGTGTGACAAAAGTTTCTGAGCTACCTCAACAGATTAAAAACTGTTTTATTTGCCAGAAGTATTTTATTTGAAATGTTTCAGAAATGAAATAATGCAACAGTATACATTTCTTTTTTAATTTAGCATCACTGACATGCTAATTTTATAGTTTAATCAGTGTGTTCATTTGCTCGGACGGTTGTACTACCTGATTTTTTTTGGTGTTTGAGGTGCCCAAAAAAAATGAACAAACAAACTGTATGAATGTGCTAGAGATATATTAACACGAAATAGATTTTGTACTTTAAAGTAATACTTATGATGAATTGCTTAATTTATTCTGTAAGGAAATGTTGTACTCGGACAGAAAAATATGCATGGCATGTCACTGTCACACATACATGTATATATGTATATATGTATATATATATATCTATATATATATATATATATATATATATATATATATATATATATATAGAGAGAGAGAGAGAGAGAGAGAGAGAGAGAGAGAGAGAGAGAGATAGATAGATAGATAGATAGATAGATCTATATATGTCTCTACTGTCAGGGTTATTTCATTGACACAACACAGTATTGGCCAATACTGAATTTAGAGGACTGGAGGACTGGCACACCATCACAGTTAAAGTTGTCAAAGCGGTATAATTATTTTAGACGAATAGGATATTTTACATTTTGAGAACAGCATATTTTCAGGCAGCACGGTGGCGCAGCTGGTAGAGCACGTGCCTCACAACAAGAAGGTTCCAGGTTCGATTCCCAGGTTGGGAAGCCCTTTCTGGGTTCAGGGTGAACCCCACCTCCTGAATGTATATAGCAGGTATAGGCCCCCAAGTATAAGCTCCAGCCCCCTGCAACCCCAAAACGGATAGCAGGGTATAGAGAAAATAATGAAAAATATTCTTAGAGAAAACAATGGAAAATATCATATTAATTAATTACAATTCTTATACAAAAAATACATATGTAATGGATACAATTTTAATCCTGTGACATAGTAAAAATATGTAGGTAATTACTAAATAACATATATGGACTATATAAGGAAAGCACATCTTTCAATTAAGTTTTTTATATGTAACATATATAAAGTTTAATGTAACATGTAAAATTTTTATAAGTATGTTGTATGAAAACAATGCAAAAGTGGCCACTTTCATGAGTAAATCATGAGAAAATCATATAAGTCTTACACATATAAAATATAAATATTTAACATGCTGACATATAATAATTTTATAAGGTTTTTGTATTTCTTTTCCGTATGGGTGGTGCTTTCTTAACAACAGTGAATTTACAAGGTTTGGAAGCAGCCGTGAAGAGGGAGGGAAGCGAGGCAAGGCAAGGGAGGGGAGTGGAGCAAACATTCCTGGCACACTCAAAAAACCCACCATTAAATAAGGATTGCCCATGAGTCTTTGATCTCGAGTCGAGTCAATTATCGAGTCTTTCAGGGTCAAGTCCGAGTCATGTCTGGAGTCTCCAAAAATGTGACTCGAGTGCAATTTGAGTACGAGTCTTTAACTCGAGTCTCCATCTTTGTCTTTTTATTGTCATTTTACAATGTGTATCTATATGCACAATAAATTTAAGATGAATTTCTGAGTAGTCAAAGACTAGAAAAGTAATGTAATGCATCAGTTTTGCATTTCATTTAGTTCTCCCTAAATGTATTATTATCCATTTTGTTGTTGTAATAAATAACAGCACTGTTTCTGTTTTTCCACTACCTGTGTCACATCTGCACAGACCTACATGGAAACAAGAAAGCAGGGTAATGTGTTATAATTCAGTTTATAAGATGACAGTGAGGAAGATGCCTGTTACGTTGCATTGTAGGATGAAGGGATAAAAGCACCATCAATACAAAATATAAATCCAAAGCCTTATACAGTCTCATTGAAACAGCTGTGGTGCAATACCGAAATAATAAAACCCAGTGTGTCTCTGGCATCTTCATCATCAAATAGTGAGCATACTTGGAGCTCTTAAGGTTTCCCATCTCATTGATAATGGACCATAACTTCAGCTGCTCAATGATGATCCAGTCCACATTTTAAAAGGGAGACATGATGTCTGCTGTTTTCCTTACTTATGATGTTAGTTTAGTAGTCTAAAGTTCTCTGAAACAAATGAAAGTTCATCTTTCACTTTTTCAATAAGTAACACAGTCACCTGACAGACAAATTTTAAATGCAATGCTTCCCAAATCTGATTTTAACTTACCTGCAGCACCACCTCCATGTTTTTCATTTTACAACTGTCTTGCTTCCTTTCTCCCATTCTATTCTGATCCATCTTTTCTCTCACTCCCACCACCTTCCCTGTGTGCTCAGCATGTTATGTTGGAAATGAGTCGCTTTATGAGGAGAGTTAAATTTCATAACCCACCATCTCTCTGACCCCGGTCATATTAACTTCAACAGCCCCATTGGACACAAGTCTACACACACACAGACACGAGTGAGTGTGCACATTCGCTCTGGTGGGTCCTATAAGAGAGGGAAGTGTGCTTGGATGCAGCTTAACAGCAAACCCACCTTAAACCTCCCCCTGTGTGTCCAATAATAAGTTATATTTCACATATACCCTGACTGTTTGGAAAACCAGAGCAGAGACTCGCACATCCGCTTCTCACATCTGCAAACATCTGGATCATGAAGTGGGTGTCCCATGAAGACCCGAGCTCTTTCTTTACTGAAGTAAATAGATGTTAAGAGACGTTTTGTTGCTGTTTGGGTGCTCACACACACTCAAATGTGCAATCCTAACAAGTAGTACCACACTTTAAAGATGACTAATCAGGCTTCCCATCAATATAATACAGTATCAACTGATATTATTTAAAGGGAGGGTTGGTAATCTGATTTAGATACACTTTTTGTAATACTAGTTAAAATGATCTTTATCAACCAATGGCAATCAATTCATAATATGTTCCTAAAATAGAGCAAAAATATTTATTATCTACAGCAGGAATAAACCTGGGAAAACACTAACCAATCACATACTTGTGGCACACATTTTCAAACCAATCAAATCCTGTTGCCGTTCTGCCCACCTCCTGCGCATACATTTCACTGACGGCACTGGCTGTGATTCAATGTAGCCGAGCTAAGAGGAATCAAAGTCTGCTGGAGAATGCTTACCTGTCAAGTTTTGGCTTTGAAAATAAGGGAAGCCCACTACGAGACATCCCCCAACCCCAACCAAACTGTAGTATTTTAAGACAAGTGTACAAGAAATCTAAAAAAACACTTTGTTCTTCTTGGTTTGTTCCGCTGTTGGCTCTAATCTCGTGACAGCTGCCACTCAGGCTGGTGCAGGTGGCAGTTCTCACGAGGCTTTTTCTTCTGCTTCAGTTTCACGGGGGTTGGCATCCATCATTTTGGAGCATTACCGCCCCATTCAGGCTAGTGACAGAGTTTAGTTTGGAGAGGCTGAGGAATGGTTTTATTATTATATTGTCTCACGGGAGATTTACGGGAGAATACTGATACGGGAGGATGTGGGGAAAGTAATAATTCGCATAATGGTAGTTTCATGGCCAAAACGGGAGACTTGACAGCTATGTGGAGAATGGCAGAGGAACTACCTATACCCTGATCAACATCAGGTTGTGAGTACAAACTAACTTTTCATGTTTGTTTGTTTTTTTTTCACTTTACTAAGATAATGTTTTGGGGGAGAATCTATTTTCCAAAATTATGTTCCCACATGTTTTTGAGTATATGATCATATTGAAAGGATCGGATTGTTTCAGACTGTACAGTTGTAAGAGGGAAATCAAGGAAAAATAAGGTAACTGTCATTTTAAAAAGTGCAGAGAACATTGTGTTTCGATTTTGTATAAAACATTGTCATTTGAATATAATCTAAATGAACAAAAATGACTAATACTGCAGTATTGCATGCATATTTATATCAGGTTTATTTTAATTCTACCTCATTAAATATGTGTCAAGTTACCATGATCACTTCATTCACTGCCATGTGGTCTGGAGTAGCAGTCCAGGATGGACCCTAATTATTAAAAAGGGGGAGTGTAGAGTGTGCTCTAAATATTGAAACACCTTACTGTAGCAGGGACGTGCAAAGACTTTAAGAGGGGCAGGTGCTCAGAGTTAAAAAGGGGACACATGGAGCACAAAGTTGAAACGCCATACAGAAACTAAATACTTTACAGGCTGAATTGTAGCAACCCATATTCATAAGAATGTAACAGAATCACAATGTACCATATCATTGTCCAAAACCTCATATATGTGTTAGACTCCAGTGCAAAGCAAAAGTAGGGTATGTTTCACCCGATAGCCTGGGGTACACTGAGCAGCTTCTGTTGAGGGGTTGGTGAAGAGGGTGCTGGTGCTGATATTGTTGAAGGTGGGCTGCATTCATCTGAGGGCTCTAATTTCGTAGACCAGGCGCAGTTGCAGGCGCACCTGCCCTGCGCCGGCCTTCGCCGCGCTGACAGGGTGTGACCAGTGCACTTTGCAAGTTTCCTGCAGTGCCAAGAGAGGCGCAGAGAGGCGCATCCACGCCTTCGTCCCTGCCCCTCCGCACAAGTGCCAGAGAGGGAGGAGAAAAGGCCTGAGTGCTGTCTTCACCAATCAAATGACCGCCTCTCCTTGCCTTGAAATGCGCTGCGGCCGAGGCGTAGCGTCTGACTGGTCTGAATGATCCCCGCCACTGCGGAAACAGTGTGCTAGAAAGATCCTGCAGCGGAGACGGTCAGAGCTGCTGTCACTTCAGCAGCTGGGAGAACGGACTGGCCATCGGGGCGCACATCGGAGGCCACAAAGCACGTCACTGTGTGGGCCAGCTCCAGGGCCAGGACAGATGTAATCTGTTCCTTTGTCATTAATAGGAGTAAAAAATTAAGAGACAGTTACACAGAAGCTGGCTTATCCATTCATAATGATTGTGATCCACCTGCATTCCTGGTTTTTCATCGCCAAATAGCAGAGCCTTTTGTGATATACTGTATATTCTCCCGGTGTCTCCGCCTCATCCTCCTTGCAATAATTTACTCCGTCTTTTTAGATCACGTTAAAAATAAAGACTAAAATAGAGGAATATGGGAAATCACAGGAAATCCTGAGTGACATACCAGATAGCCAGATATATACTCAGTATCGGATGTTAAGGGTGTTTATTGTTGACTTGTAAGATGTGCATCAAAATTCCAGCTGTCGTCAGACGGTTACATTAAATAGTGATTGCTGTGATTTTTTATTGCATTAAAATGTGCCTAACACTCTGGAAACCTGCCTCTGAGGCTTTGTTGACGTGTGCGCACATGTGCGCCTGTCACCAAATTACAGCTGCGGAGGGTGCGCTTCGCTTGTGGTGGATGTAATAACTGTTCACACTGGGGGCATCCATCTTCGATTGTCAGCTCAGGGTAGGCGAGGTTTCACCCAGTTCCCAGTAGGAAATTCCGACTTCGGGGGACGTTCCAGTTGCAGTTTCCTACTCGGAACCCGGAAATTCCTACTTCTGACTACAACTGGAACGCATCAAAGACGTTACCCAAGCCAAAGCGTGTATTTGTTGTGTTGTAGCTTGGACCTTCTTTAGAACTCTGCATTGCTTTACAACTCCCTTTTTCAACAATTTACAGGATGCAAAGCGACCAGGTAATGTATCTCTTTCTAGTTACATAGCGGTAGTTTTTGATGTGTGACAACAAGCAATTTTTGGAAAACTTGGAATCGTAGTTGTAGCCGGCTTTGTCACTACTTAGAGCCCGGTGCTCTAAGACGTGTGATAAAAATAATAAAATAATATAAATTTGCTCTAGTTTTAATTGTCTTGGGCAACACTTTCTATGAAGCCCACATTTATAATGCATGATAACGGTATCCGAAATGCATTATAATGCATTCATAATGCTCATTACTACACTTATAAGCAAACATAATGCTTCATGATGCTTTATATCAAAGGTCATAAAACATTATAATGTCATTTATAATGAATTATAATGACTTGTTCCATGAGGGCATTCATAATGCTTCATAACTACAGTCATAATGCATTATGATGCACTATATCAACAGTCATAAAGCATTATGATATCACTTATAATGCACAATAGAGCTAGTCATTATAATTCATTACAAGTGATATCATGCTGTTTTATGACTGTTGATATAGTGCATCACAAAGCATTATGAGTGTAGCTATGAAGCATTATGAATGCATTATAATGCATTATGGATGCTGTTATAATGCATTATAAATGTGGGCTTCATAGAAAGTGTTACCTTGTCTTGTTCCCGAAGTTGAGTATCCAGGCCAGTCCAGCCCTGTCCGACCTGACCAGAAGGCTAAGGAATAGCATTTATAGATAACCTATTTTAATGCTATAAAACTCATTTTAAAGTGTGTATTTCGATCAGGCATATATCTAAAAGTGAGACTTTTTTGTTATTACTTAGAAACTCCTCAGTCTCTTTAAGTACCTTTTAAATTGTAGCTGTTCACCACTAAAAGGGACCTGAGTGTGTTTATTACTGTTGCAGCCTTATTAGAAAAATTGTTCCACATACTGTAGGTCATATTGCTTTTCTGAGTTGTATGTGCCCTTAAGTTTTTCTTACACATGATAAAGTACGTCTATGAGCAAGACAACAAATTCTTTATCATTAGGACTTCTTCAAATTACCAGCCAATTTCCAGCCATGAGGGGGAGTCCCCCCAACATATTCATGCCTATTCATGCAATTGCAGTTGTCCTGATAGGAAAAGATCAAGTGGGCTTCAACCTTTGTCCTGATGGGGAGTCGCAAAAGTTGGAACATCTGATCTGAAAATTAGATGCATCACTGGAACTGGAATAATTATGTTTGAGGGACAGACGATCTTCAGGCTCACCGTCTTTACCAACTTGGTAGTATTGGGATGTAAATGTAATGCACCATCATTAGAGCCTTATTAGCATTAACCAATCACTACAAGTTTGTCACATCATCATTGAGGATCCCATTACAGCCAGAACAGTGGACAGGTCCCGCACATTCCAGTCAGCAATCGATCAAGACTCTTGATCGAAAAGTGGAGAAAATTTAAGTGGCTCCATCTGTAGATGGAGTAAGCATGAAAAACTAAATCGTTATCTTCAAGGGATGGTTAAGTATTTTGTAAGTATGAGCTCCAAATGGCCACTAAGTACATTAGATGCAATAGAAAGTTCTCTCCTCTCCCTCAGTAAGACAGAGTCTGTAAAAGTCTGTTCTGCAGAACTAGCTGCAAACAGGGAAGTATTTTACCAAGTAAAAGGGTATTTTCTCCTCCTACAAGAACTTCCATCAAAAATATAATACCACAATTTAAGAGTACATGTTTTTAAGTACATTAACTATGGGCGTCGGTGGCGCAGTTGGATAGTGCGCTTGGTCGGTGATCGGGAGGTTGCAGGTTCAAGCCCAGCTCCGGGCGACACATGGCGATGTGTCCTTGGGCAAGACACTTAACCCCAAGTTGCTCCCACTGCTGCGTCAGTGGTGTGTAAATGGGCATGAAAGGGCGTGAATGTGTTAGAAATACTAATGGATAACTAACATAGAAACTCTGAACCATCAGTGAGTGAATGTGAGAGCAGATGGGTGTGAATGGGTATGAATGGGTAGGTGTGACCTGCAGTGTAAAGCAGCTTTGAGTAGTCAAAGACTAGAAAAGTGCTATATAAGCTCAAGTCCATTTACCATTTAACTATAGAAATAGAGGTGTGAAAAAATATTGGTATCGCAATATATCGCGATATTTTGACTCCTGATACAATATCGATATTTCAAATCTTAGTATCGATATTTTTGTAAAAGTAAAAACTCATATTTTATCAGAGTTTGAAATAAAATACAACTTATAAATATGTATGCACAGGTGCACAGGTGTCAGTTCAGACAGTGACAAGAGAAATATATGATTTTTTTACTTTTACTTACTGTTTTTCTGTCAGTAACTCAAAGCAGTTTGTTCCTCATGTCAATGTCAATGTCAATGTCAGCTTTATTTATATAGCACATTTAAACAGCCAGCAGCCTACCAAAGTGCTTTACAGTAGAAAGGCAGACATGATAAGAAAACAATAAAACAATAAAAAACCAATACAAGTAATAAAACAAATAAAAGCAATAAGAACACTGACAGTACAGTTTAAATATGCATCTTACCCAGTAAAACCAATAAAAATGTGTTCAAGTTACAGTTTGAGCTGCACTGCAGGTTAGGATGCTTTCAATACTTTAAGGGGAAAACAAGAATAACTTCTTTGCAACATTAATTGAAGTGACTTGATCCACTCTGTGTTTCAGGTTAAGTGTATTAATGTAACACTGCATTTGACATATTTCAATTACAATAAAATGGAAAGGTTACATATTCATTGTCTCTAGGTTTTACCTAGTTTACTGTATAATATCGCAATATATCACAATATTGTGATATCGTGATATTATCGTATCGTGACCAAAGTATCGTTATACGTATCGTATCATGAGGCTCTTGCCAATACTCAACCCTATATAGAAATATAGTAAAACATATAAAAATATAAATTTTATCTGGTAATCACCGACTCAGCGCTGCTGCTAGCCACGCAATGCTAACACACAACAGCAATGGTTGTGTGTGTGTGAGAGAAAGAAACACACACACATAGTCTTCAGTGTTGTAGTAAATAGCCTCCTGTTATCTGCTCGTGTGTCTCTGACGGATCATTTTTTCTTACTTTGTGGATGAACTGTCATTAGGTCCTTCAGTTTTGGGATGTTTTCTCAGTTTATCTTCGGGAAATTGAAGAATGTCTGCAAAACTCCAGGATTCAGAAGAGCAGGAAAATCTGTTTGATGAGTGATACAGACGTGTGAGAGTCACCGGTGTCCTCTGACTTAGACACATCCTGAAGTTGGCAGCAGTAGCATTCGAGTAAGGCCTGCCCCGTCTCCATCTGCAGCAGCTCGTCTCCTGTGAACTCCAGATCATAGACATCCGTGGTTCATACAGGTATCCTCTCGGCTCCAAAGTGAATAGAACTTCTTTGTTGCTGTCATAATCAATCATTTGTAATTCCCTACCCTGTCTCTTCTATGTCGCACCGCATAGAGTCAGAAGAAAAGAAGTACAATACTTGATAAAAGTTACACAAAGCTACAACTGGAGTCTGAAGTTGCTACCTTGTTATGTTTACAACATCTAAGAGAGAGGCGGTGTGATTCAGCTGCTCCCAGCAGCACTGAACAGAGGAATATCTGACTTGAGTCAGTTAGGTCCAGATAAAGTTTTTTATTTCTGGAAAGTTAATGCACTTAAAAACGTGTATGCAGCGTATTCTTAAACTATGGTATTATTTTTTGTTGTGAGTTCTTGTAGAAAATATCCTTTTTATTTGTTACAATACTTACCTGTTTGCAGCTGGTTCTGCATAACAGACTCTTAGAGACTTTGGCTTACTGAAAGACTTTGAGCTTGATCTCTCTCAGTCCCATCACCTCTCCTCATGTCTATCAGCACTGCAGTCTTCTGCTGTGATGTTATCTCTCAATTACACAGCACCCAGCACATTCCTGCTCACCACACACATGCATGCATGCATGCATGCACCTGCGCGTTCAATGCTAAACATCTAAATATAAAACAAAGCACTGAGAGTTACGTCTCATAAATGCTCATTTATTTCTCCATCAGGACATTTTTCTCCCTGAGAGCTTAGATAACATTTTGTTTGAGAGTAAAATCCCACATGTTGAACCCTCTGCAGACAGAACACGTTTGTCAGATGATGAGAAATGGCTTTAGCTGCTTCCACATTTCACACATTTCCTTTAAATTATTTAAAGTATTTTGACAGAGCTGTCATATTCACACACTCACTTCTCACACTGAGTTCTCATTCACTGAACAAATGAATCTTGCTCATAAAGAGTTTTCAAATTCTTACCCCCTGACTCATGTTAGTCTAAGAAATGTCACAGAGCACAAGGTCTGCACACACACAGACCTAGAAAACACATGTGTGCACCCAGGGGCCATTTTGACGATTGAGAGCCCTCAAAACTGTAATAACACTCAACAACTCCCAATGAATCATTACTATCCAGAAAAGTGTGTGTAAGGTTGTGTGTGTGTGCCAACCACACAGTGTGTATCAATCATAAAAAGCTCTGACAAGAATTTGTGGGAATTTCTGAAGCAGGGTGGACAGCCCATTCACTGTGTGAGTCCGACAGACAAAACAATCAAACCGAAGTTTCTGACATGTTTAATTCAAACACACATAAATCAGAGCTTTTTGTTAAAGATTTATTTTTATTGGAACAGGTAAGTATCCTTGCTTAGAGAGCTGAGTGTGTGGAGACAGAGTTTGTGGAAAATGGTTTAGGAGATGAATGAGGAAGAACTTAGAACTTAGTTAGTGGATTTGGATGAGGAGGACAAAATGCCACTATGGTCAAAATCAAAGTAGTCAGAAAATCAGTCTCAATTAAGGGAGCAAAAGCCTAGCAAATGAAGCCTGAACCTGGAACCAGCGACCCATCTTCTGGTTCAGGATGCGCCTTTAGTGTCCTTCTGGTCTTAGATATTTTTTTGTCTTGCCATTCATCATCATGTTATCTTTGCAGTCCTTTCTTTTGAAATGGGCAATCTTGGAATTTTTAAGTAACCAATATCATGCTTCTTTGTGTTTTAAATGCCATATATTGTGTTTACCATGTCTCCTGGTGATAGCGTACCTCTATTCTAAGACAAAAGTGCAACTCAACTTATCCCTCTTCTCTGTTTACATTGCCAGTATCTGCCTAAAATGGCTTATATCCCAGGCCTCCGCAATTAATTTTCCATTGTGATATTGTACCATTGTTTTGTTGTCAGTTTAAGCCCAGTGATCCAAACTAGCAAACCCTGTGCTTTGTAGAGACTACTGAGTGAATGTGGACTAGTTCACAGCATGGCACTGAGCACAGAAATTACCAGTTGCAAATGGATGGGTTGTTGGGCACACATTTTCTGAGATGTGGAGCAAGCAGCAGAGGTAAATGAGGCATCTTCAGACATTTTTTTAAAATATTGTTACGGCTGGCTCAAACACCGAACATAATAATGGACACAACACAAAGGTTACAGTTCTTAGTTTCTTTTTATTGAAAACTTTTAACCAAAAACTACCTGGAGCAGCAATGGAGGTGCTGCGGCTGCTGCTGCTGCTGCTGGGAGAGAGAGAGAGAGATTAATCAGGAGGCCTTCCCTAAGTAGACTCAGCCTGATGGTCTGCAGGTGCTGACCACACAGGTGAGGAATAAAGAAAAGAAACACTAGAGGGAGACCTAACTGGAAAAGGAAAACTCGAGAGCTGTAACAATAAATAAAACCATCACAGAATATATTTGCATAGCCTGACACCTCTGAACACAGGTATCATGGTGGCACAGCAGGTTGGTGTGGATGCCTCACAGGAAGAGGATTGCTGGTGTGTCTACCTCTGTTAATGAGGGTCTTTCTGTGCAGAATTTGCGTGGTCTCCCAGTCCCTGCATGGACTTAATCTGTGCACTTCAGTGCCCTCCTGCAGACCAAAAACAAGCTCAATAGGTTAACCAGTTGTCTGTCTCTCTTAGTAGGTCTGTGGTTAGTTGGTAACCAGTTCAGGGTTACTACAGGTAAATGCTGTAGTCTTGATAATATTTACCTGCCATGCACCACAAAAGCCACATTATAATAATTCATTGTGGAAATTCACTGTAGAAAGCATAGAAACCTGCTGATTTTTGACAGTGAAGTCTGTCCTTTTTGCCACTCAGTGGCTGACATCCACTCACATACACAGACTGTGATGCCACACTCTTTGTTCTGATATAAATCTGCCAAATTCAGTGACTAACCGTGCCTTTTACATCATAAGACATTGTTTTTCTCTTCGTTTTTAACAGTGTGATACATTCACTAGTTGGACTTAGCTTTAATTTTGTTGTTGGATTTCCCATTGTTAGGTTTTGAGCTGATTAATTCTACCTTTTCTAAAATCAAGGACCCGTTGTTTCAGAATACCTCAGATTTAAACATTAATCTGCTATTGTCTTCATTGTTAACTGCATATTCCATTTGACCATGTGACAAGTGAAAATTCCGAAGCTTAGAACAGTAATCTTAGAGGGTGGCACTAAATGAGTGTTTTTCGGACACAATGACGCGTAAATACCAACCCTCTCTTTATTTCTCATTCCTATTGCCTCGCTTTAACCTAGCGTTTTGTCCTCATTTGAGTTCTTTCCCCATTGCCAACAGAAACACACATTACTCTTACACTCACACACCCAAATACACACATTGGCCTCATGGTTTTACATGAGAAAATGTCTCTCTCTCTATGTCTGACCCGGTGCCCCAAACAAATCCTGAATTAATTAAAAAGGGAAATCCCAGTGGTGCTTAGGCAAGGACACACACTCTCATTTTCTCTCTGTCTCTCTCACACACACACATACAAGCGCACAGATTGGGTGTCTCTCACCCTCATGCAGTGGTCAGGGATTAGTGGAGCTTGTTCAATGATGGGAGTGTTTCCAGGTTGACAGAGAGAAACGGAGCTCAAGCAGCCCTGGTTCAAACATTACCAAGCACTTTGCTTTCTACAGGGTTCATTGGATATCCAGATGATAGCTCATCCAGTTTGCGTCTTATCATAAAATCAAAGATAAAACAACCTAGAAAAATACCGAAATGAAATGGAAACTCACCCGTTTAGGAGAGTTTTTGTAGATTAGCTGTTTGTGTTACAATAAACTCACATTGAATTAAAAACCAAAGGGTTGCTTTAGGTGGACGACACAAAAGTGTCACAACCTGCACAGAGGAATGAGCTGCTTCAAATTCAGAGGTCAAAGGTAAAACAAAAGTTCTCTTGGTCATAAACTCTCCTTTGATTTTGTATGGAACATTAGCAGGCATGACTTATACAACCTCTATCAGTCCTATGGACAGCAGAGTACCACTCTTGTCAGTGGACTATATGCAATTCAGACGACAGTTACTGCAAAGATGCATTTTTGAGCCACTAGAGTAGCAGAAAGTAGGAATAATTCAGAACAAAAAGGGAGTCTGGACACCTTAAGAGGGCTCATGACAAAGGAAATGAGCATAGACAGGGCTGAAATTGCCGCTGCAGCGGTCAGAGAGCATGTGGATCAGCTCAAAGAGGAAAAATCAATGCTCAAAAAGATGATTGATTGATCTTTCCAGGGATTATGACCAATGTTTCTTCTAAATACATGAGGAGACTTGTGTGAAAACAGGTTACACAGCAAAAGCATCCAATGAAAGAGGTTTGATGGGATTGAAACATAAATGGCAGAAATCTCGATGGGGACTCGAGGCCACAAGAACATCCTGCTTAACTGTTGATGCAGGTGTTTAAATTGTAGGCTTAAGGTGTCGAATTCAGTGAATCACCAGACTGACTTGGTAAAAACGTTTCAGGATGTTTCATGATTGTCAGGATCAGATTATATCACTGGCTGATGTATCTGTGGTCTGTGGCACTCTTTGCGAAAAACCTCACTGCTATGAACATTTATACTTTCTTCAAAGTTAGAATTTACCTAACTTTGCTTGTTTATAACGCAATAAAGACAAAGAAATGTTTCAAATGATTTTTGAAAGTTTACTTGATTGCTAGCATTAGCATGAGTCCATGAAGTGCTTCTCTTGCAAGAAAGTTTAAGCTTCATAAAGTGAGTCATGTATATAAAACTGGCATTTAAAACACTGCCAGATTAATCCACTACACAGCATTAGATAATTACAGTTGAACATGTGGGTTAAGTTCATCATGAGGATGTTTATTTTTTAGCTAAAGCAAAGACATCCATTATTTACATGCAAATTGTATCATTTTTGACATTCTTTAAATGTGTGGAATATTCAGCAAAACTGATAAGTTAATAATTTGTATGAAAAAATTACAAAAATAAACCTCAAGTTTTATTAGAACAGAATTCTTATGATAAAAGTTGTCTTTGGTGTTTTTTTTTTCACTGAGAAGAGGAAAAATCCAATTCTTTACAAAGTTTGTAGGAGCAGACAGGCTGCTCTTTCAAGCAGCATAATTTACATTATTTCATTTTGACCCTCAGGACAAGAATGTTAAGACTTCTGCAGAGTAAAGAGATGCAAAAAAAAAAAAAAAAAAAAAAAAAAAAAAAATATATATATATATATATATATATATATATATATATATATATATATATATATATATATATATATACATACATGTAACCCTGTTAAAATGTTTACATGTTAAAATAAGTTATTAATAAAAGCAAATCTCTATAAGTATCTTGATTTCATTGTTTAAAACTACTTGTGAATGTGGGTTAAAACATTTCATAAAGGGTTAAAGTGCTGTTATAAATAAGTATGTTTAAAAAGAGTTAAAAGACGTAAGTTTACAAGAATGATAAATATGTCATTTTATTTTGAAAGGTTCAAAGTGACGTGGTAGAATGCTGTTCTTTCATTGGTTGAAGTTGCGTGTAGTTCAGAGATCAGAGGAAAAAAGGTGTGTGGGAAATCCGAGTAAGCAATGGCGGTAGCACGTTACGACCAGCATGTATATAGTGATAATATACTGTGAGTTTGAAGTATTCAGTACCAAAGATTGTCGGCTGGACATTCTTAGAATTGAATCTTAAACCGTATCCAGTTTGTGAGCAACTACGGACACTTCTGAGCGAAGTTGCCCGCAGTAGTTGTACACGAGTTTAGCCCATATGCTAATTCAGTGTGTGGCATTAGCATTCGTTAGCCAAACGTATGGACTTTTAGCCACTGCCTCGCTAACTTAGCTGAAGCTATCGGCTGTTTTCATCGTCTCAACTCGAGAGGAGTCATCGGACATGCTGTGAGTGTGCACCACGGATCATCACTCGGACTTTGTTTTGCTGCCCAGTTGGATACTACATTGCCTTGGTTGGGCGTTCGTGGGCTGCTCTGGAGAACTGTGCAGACCCGGACCGGGAGGCCGCTGCCTGTGGATCGAGCTGCTGGTTGCTGAGGATTTCACCGCTCTCAAGTATCATCGCATCAGGCCTGCAACGAGAGGTTTCTGGTCATAATGCCGGCTGGGTGAGTGTGTGCGTGAATGAGAGTGTGGGCCCACTGAACTTATTTTGAGGTTGCCTGTGATGTTTACATATATTTGGCCGTTTATTAACGTTTTTGAGCGTTTTAACAACAAAGACACTTGTTATAGCAGACCTGACACTGTTGTTAAATTTTGCATTGAACTCAGTAAATGGTCGAGCTTATTTTCAACATCTCTGTTTCTGGTGTGATATTTGCTAATAGTTCAGTGCCTCTTTAAAATTTGAATTAATTAGGCCAAATCATAGCAGCAGTTTTACATTGATTTCATTTTGACCCTCAGGATAGAATGTTAAGACTTTAACAGAGTAAAGAGATTAAAAAAAAAAAAAAAAATATATATATATATATATATATATATATATATATATATATATATATATATATATATATATATATATATATATATATATATATACATATATATATATTTATATCTATATATATATATCTATATCTATATCTATATCTATATATATATATATATATAAATACCCCGCACAGTGACAATTTCGCCTGGTGCACCACCGTGCGCAGCCACTTCTGCAATTTGGTAGACTGGCTGCACCAAGATGGATGTGACGGCGCACCAGGGGGAGATGCCGACAGATTCAGGTTAGTGCAGTGACAATTTCGTGCCAAAAAACTGTGCGGAAAGTGTGCTGAAAGCTCGCCTGCTCCAACCTGGTCTATTCTCAGTGCAGGGGAAGCGCACCCTCCACAACACAGTCTTACACCATGGATGTGACTTCCCTTCACGGAGGCTACATTACAGGACTTATGACAGAGAGGCTGAACTGCATGTTCAGCAGCAGAGCGCAGGGAGGAGAAGACAGACCACCTGCGCAGCTCTGTCCTTAAATGTGCTTATATGCCTCCCATTTATACATGTTTTTTTGCCACAATTTATTCAGTCACATTAAACATTCACAAAATTATTTATGAGAAAAATTAATTGTATTTCAGCACGTCTCCTTCCTCTTACTCCTTGGAGAAAGAAGCGATTATTACGCTACTATATCAGCGTTTGGACTGCTGGTTGAAGAAGGAGGGAGCCAGATGAGAGCAGTTCTCCCCTGTTTTAGACGAAAAATATTTTTGCCTTAACCGTAATCCCAACTTCAATCCCACCAAAGCCCTCAATGTTTATCATGGAGAGGGTGGAGGACGCGATGTCCTCCACTCGTCGTGAGACCGGTGGGGGAGTGTCCACCGTTTGCCTTCTTTGATCTGACAGCTTTCTTTTTTCCCTCCTCATTACATTATTAAAATGCTTTTTTTACATTGGACAGCAGTTCAAAATATTCAAGCGAGCTTAATAGGCAATATTAGTTACTTCCTCTGAGGCTGTTTTTGTATCATATATGCCCGCACAAATCATTCATGTGAAAAATAAATTTGATCCTCTTCCTCCTATTCAACTGCTGGTTGGAGAAGGAAGGAGAGAGCCCAAGGATAGCCCAGGGGAGGACGGCTGCATCTGCCAGCCGAGGATGGAGTCAATGAAGAGGTGTTGATTTGATTGAATTTTGTACTGAACTCAGTAAATGGTCGAGCTTATTTTCAAATATTCCCTGTTTAAAAAAAAAAAAAGGTGTGATATTTGCTAATAGTTCAGTGCCTCTTTAAAATTTGAATTAATTAGGCCAAATCATAGCAGCAGTTTTGTTGATTGAGAAAGTATTTTGGAAAACCCAGGATAGCTTTTGGTTATTGTAGATTTAACAGGAGACCTAAATATTATTATTATTTATATCATTTCTCATACGAACTCAGGGACCTTCTTTGTTAGAGCAGAGAAAAGTGGGCTACATATATATATACATGTATATCTATATATATGTATATATATATATATATATATATATATATATATATATATATATATATATATATATATAAGGAATCTAAATGTTTAGACGAAATAAAGGTACGACTTTTATTTATGCTGAAAATCACAATATGGGTGAGGACTGTTGGGCTGCGCAGGTCTGCGCTCTCTGGGTGCTATTCTTGTTAAGGATTTTTTTCTGACCACATTTCTTCCTCAAAGATGGTTCCCCATGATGACTCTAGTTTTCAATAATACAGTGGATAGCCTTTAACCCAATAGTAGTTTCTGCAATCTCCTTAGATGTTTTCTCTGCTTGAGGCATGCCAATGATTTGACCCTTCTTAAAAGACTAACATCTTTTCCACAAGCACAGGATGTGTCTTTCCATATGGTTGCTTAAGAAATGCGAAGCTACTCTTTGCATCAGCTGGAGATAAATAACTTGCTGCCATCTGAAAGATAATCGTGCAGTAATTAACCAATAGGAGGCTCATACCTGTTTGCTTACGCAGCAACTTTTTTTGAGGCAGTGTATATATATCAAAAGCAACTGAACAGGGATGCCATGTTTACAATTAATTATGTTGTTGGATCATATATATATATATATATATATATATATATATATATATATATATATATATATATATACATATACATATATATACACACACATGTATGTATGTATGTATATATATATGTGTGTGTGTGTGTATATATATATGTATATGTATATATATATGTGTGTGTGTATATATATGTATATACAGTCATGGAAAAAATTATTAGACCACCCTTGTTTTCTTCAATTTCTTGTTAATTTTAATGCCTGGCTCAACTAAAGGTACATTTGTTTGGACAATTATAATGATAACAACAAAAATAGCTCATGAGAGTTTAATTTAAGAACTAAGAACTATTCATTTTCCATGGTTTTCTTGATAATAATCAAAATTACTTAAATTCTTACATCAATAGCTATGGCATTGTACCGCCAAAAACACTACTTTTAAGCATTCCATGTTTTCTTTTCTGTTTGCTTTAAACACATGATACACACAAGAGTTAATACTTGATTGCATAACCATTGTTTTTGATGACTGCAGCCATGCCTTGGCATGCTCTCCACCAGCTTCTGACATTGTTCTGCTGTCACAGCAGCCCATTCCTGTTGGACAAATTCAAACAAATTTTCTTTGTTTTTGGGCTTGTGGTTCTCCATTTTGAGTTTGATGATTTTCCACAGGTTTTCAATTGGATTAAGATCTGGTGATTGAGCAGGCCAAGGCATGGTGCTAATGTTGTGGTTCTCCATCCAGGTTTAACTGACCTTGCCGTGTGGCAAGGGCATTGTCTTGTTGGAAAATCCAGTCATTCGAGGCAGGAAAGAGTTTTCCAGCTGATGGAAGAAGACTGTTTTCAAGGGTAGTCCTGTACATGACCTGGTTCATTCGCCTTCACACAATTGCATTTGCCCTGTTCCACTCAGACTGAAACAACCCCAGATCATGACTGATCCACCCCCATGTTTTACTGTAGGGCAAGACAGTCTGGGTTGTAAGCTTCTCCAGGCTTCCTCCTAACCAGTAAGTTGGCTGGAGGGCATCAATTCAAAATTGATTCATCACTGAAGAGAACCTTAGCCCAATCATCAACAGTCCAATCCTTGTGGTCTCGAGCAAAGAGTAACCGGCCTTCCTCTGCCTTTCATTGATGAAGGGCTTCTTGCGTGCTCTGTGTGACTTCAAACCAGCTTCAACAAGTCGGTTTCGAACTGTCCTTGCTGAACAGTGCCCACTCATTTTTAAGGTCCCTGAGGTCTGACGATTCCTGACACAGGAACGGATGAGTGCACGGTCATCTCGTGGGTAGAAAGACGCTTCTGCCACGGCCAGGTAGCAATTTGGTAGTGCCATGTTCAGCTTGTTTTTTTTTGTTGTAATGAACGGCTGTCTTGGAGATCTTCAGTTTTTCGCTACCTGTCTCTCACTCATGCCAATTTCAGCAGTGCCAAGATGGTTGCCTTTGTGGCTTCACATAATTCTTTTGTTTTAGGCATTATGTGAGAGCTGACAACTTCTGAGTTGTGCTACGGCTTGAATGTAAGCAGGTATCATATATATATATATATAGTGCTGCTTGTGACATGAAATGGCCTCTTATATACCCTGGGAATCAATTAAGCTTAAGAATGTCAAATAGGACATAAAGTATGTATGTATGTATATATATATGTGTGTGTGTGTGTGTATCATTGTATTATATGTTTAGTGGTACCAGATATTAGAAGTATATATATATGTGTGTGTGTATATATATGTATATATATATATATATATATATATATCTATATATATATATGTATATATATATCTATATCTAGATAGATAGAGATATATATATATATATATATATATATATATATATATATATATATATAGATATATATATATATATAGATATATATATAGATATATGTATATGCCTTGGGATCCCCGGGAAGAGCTGGACGAGGTGGCCGGGGAGTGGGAGGTCCGGGCTTCCCTGCTTAAATGCTGCCCCTGCAACCCGACCACGGGTAAGCGGGAGAAGATGGTACAGTACAGAATATATATAACAGTCGTGTGCTTATGGGATTTTCATGGAATAATGCAACAATGTTTAATCTTACTGAACAGTTATGTTAATAGATTTTCAAGGTCAAGGGCAAAACGTCAAGTCTATGAAGTGTTTTGTTTATGGTTTGTATGTGAATGTCAACCTTTAAAACCTGAAATCACTCAACAACACCAAAAAAACCTCAAGGGATTTCCATGAAACCTTTCTGGTCTGACCTCATCCTTGACTTAAAACTGCAGTATCTCAAGACAGTTTTGAGGTTCTTCTGTCACACTGCAGATTTGTCTTCATGTATTGAAAGCTGACCTGATTGGATTCTTGGAGGTTGAAGGTCTAAGGTAATCTAGCATCATGTTCAATTCATTTTTGTGAGTGCACTTTTTTAAAAATACTGTCTAAAATGTTCTTAAAAGGTGTTTCTTAGACCAAAAGATGAACTGGAAAGATTCTTGAATTCATCTCCATATGAAACAGGAGATTCCTGTGGATGTGGACCTTCTTCGGGACTTAAAGGCATATTTAATCTTTAAGACAAAGAGGCAAAGGTGAACAGTGACAGAGATAAAGCAGGCTTGTCATGTTATACAGTGCAGTTTCCATCATGGGTAACGAGGCTGCTCTGGTTAAAGGAACTTTCTCATGGGTTGTCATGTCCCTGCACTGATCCACACAGTTAACTCCCCAGCGAGTGTGGAGATGTGTAAGTGTGTGTAAGTGCCGGTAAGTAGGCTACAATATCTGGGTGAAAGTGTGTGCATCTGACTGTGTAGCATGCTTTCCTCCCTTCCAATCTGGGGGGTAATTTACTCAAATAACAGACCTAATAGTGCTCCAGACTGCTGTTAAAATCAATTGTTCTGAGAAAGTTGTTTGTGCATGTGTATTTACAGAGGATTGAAAACTGACATGTTGAATTATTGCTATACTATGACTGATTGAAGGAGAATGTGTGAATAGTCCTTGATGTGGACACATGCAAGTGAGTAACTGGGATCATGATTACAAAATCATCTTCCTTTGTCATCATGTAATAGCTTCTGTAGTATCATTATGTCCACTTTCCATCATTATGGATGTTTTCCACTTCAACTGGAATCTATCAATATATGCAGCTTAGACTTTCAAAACTTTCTTTTATTTTATTTATTACATTTAATAAATCATTGCCTATTTAGAAAAAATGATCAGTCATCTTGACATCTACTTGTCTGGGCTTGATCATCTGTATGTTGGTCATATTGCATATACCAATTGATAAAGCACGTTATAGTTGTATGTCTTCTCCACAACAATAAAAAAGAATGTATATTTATTTAGGGACATTTAACTACAAACCCTCACCTAACTACTGCAATTATGACAAATAAACTACAGGAATATGAGAACTTATGAAATCAGAACTTTGGTGAATTTTGCTGCATATATGGATAATATCCCTTTTTTACAAATAAAGTTTGATTGATTGATTGATTGATTGATTGATTGATTGATTTATGCTATTGTAGTCTAAGTTTTGTATTGTTTTAATTTGAAGGATAATTTATTTTGCACCAGTAGTAATATTTATTTATTTATTTTGTATCATTATTATTATTATTATTATTATTATCATTTTTATTATTGATTATTATTATTAGTAGTAGTAGTATTATGTTTCTTCTTCTGCTTATTATTATTACTATTCGAAGTGTCAATATTTTGTTCTTGTAGAATAATATTCTTTAGTCAGCCCCCAGAGCAACCTTTGTTCCAGCATGTTATGTGTACACAGGGGGAATGTTTTGGAGGTAACAAAAAGAATGCTGGAGAGCGAGATACATTAGTGTGACTGCCGTTGCCGTTTGGCTGGAAACAATAAAGTCCAGATAAAGAACCCTGTAGCCCGATTCTTACTCACAGCCCGTGAGACTGGAGACTCCTACCAAATCCTGGGGTTACACTATCAAGAAATATTTCAAATAAAAGTTCTCCAATGGCTCTCTAGTGCAAACCATTGGCCAGTGAGTGCTAGTTAAAGCTCAAATAACACAAAAATAACTTACTGAGTTGAAATATTTGCTGACAGCTTGGTCTTCCCAAGTTCAAAAATCCCATCTGCGCCCATGATTTCATTGTTTTTTTTAATCTTAAAATGGATTTACAACTTGATTCATCTCTGATCTCTTAAAGATCTACACAGCAGGGGGCTTTGCATGATGACAGCTGCAGACTGCAGAGACTCAGGTAAAACAACTGGTATCCTCTAATCTGAAAACATCCTGAAGTGATTTGTCATATTTTCTCATATCATACAGTTTGACCACATGAGCTCACAATTTACACACCTGTAGCAACAGGTATTTTGGGTTTCACCAGTCTTCCAGTTCAGGCTGCACCAGAGAGGTTCATGACAGCAAATTTTAATGTTTGATTGGACTTTTGGAAAGACAGAAAAAAAAAATCTGGGGACTGCCAGGAGGCTTGCATCTGGATCTATCTGATTCAATGTTTGTATTCAGCAAGATTCATCTTGCCAGTCTTCAATCTACAATTATAGTGCTCAGCCTGAAGTATCACAGCCAATCACAAACCTTCAAAGCAGGAAGAGTTGGAAGCGACTGGAAGATGGCAGCACAAATCAACTGCTTGAACAGGGCATACATTAGCATACATGCTAATAGTTTTAGTAGTAAATAAAAAGCAAAAAACAGTGAAAGCAAGCTATTAAAGGGATATTTTGGCTCTCTTCAACATGTTTTGGCAAGACTTTGTTCTACAAAGTGAGTGATGTTTTGTACTATGCACTGCAGAAGTAGGGCCCCCCTACCACAAGATTTGATTTGCCCACAATAAATGTGATTGACAGAGCGATTGTCCAGTCACCTGGTTTTGAAAGGTTCTGCCCTCCCCAAACATTTTCTACAGGCTGTGTCCAGATGTGCTGGTAAAATATGTTGAACAGTCCTCCAGAAGTGTCAGGTTAGACTTTAAAGACAATCCATGCATGTTGAAATGTAGCTCTATATGGGACCTTGAAAGTGCTGAAGGCACATTACGATACAAAATAGAAAGGTAGAATTTTGAAACAATTCCTCCCCTTTTTCATATTTGTAACAACATGGTGTTACATTTAACTTTTCAGAATGTGACAATTGGTACTTAAAAGGTAACTCTGAGCAGCATCACATAACAAGAAAATTCCAACAAAGAATAAATTGTTTCAGTGAAACCTGAAGCTGTTCAGCCCACAACATAAATCATTAGAGTTAATGTCTGAGTGGCTGTTAAAGCTGCAAAAATGACTCAGAGATAAAACAAACAAGTGTCAGAGTCTGAGGAGCCTGATCTCTGTAATAACATACACACATGTGCATTGTTTATGTGTGAGTGTGCGAGTGCATAAATCACAGACAAACAACAGCCTGCAAAGACACATCTTTAGGGTTTGAACCAGACTCCTTATGAATACCAGGACAATTAAAAGAACACTCATTAGAGTTAATGCTCCTCTTTAGTGTTAGTGCCAATGCTATATGCACACATATACGTACATGCACACACCTTTTGTTAGCAAGCACAGACCGTGAAGGGATCCAGCTGTTTATTGAAGGACAGAACGGGGAGGAGACGCAACACAGCTGGAGCTCAGCAGGTCTGCCTGAAGTCATGTGTTATCACAGTGAAACGTTCCCAGCAGACCCAGAGGTGAGGTACAGTGTGTGTGTTGGTTTGGCCATGCACATGCATAAAGTTTTTTTTAATTTGCATTTAAAAACAATCTCTGAACCAATTGGTAATCAATTATCCTTAACACAAGGCATTCTTGTAACCGTAACTTAACAAAGCTCAGCAATTGTTATATCTGCAGACAGTCAAAGCGATTCAGCTGTGCTCGTTTACAGTACACAATAGCATCACAGAAGCACAGGAGAGCATGGAATAGAGCTTCTTATCAGGAATATACACACAGATTTTGCCACAGAAGGAATTTGGGAACGGGGTAACCTTTCAGTAATATATGTGGGCACTTACTGGATGATTGTTCTGGCCATCACATTCATTATAGGCTACCCAGATAATGTAGGTGGGTGCTTGCTTTGGCATATAGAACAGAATGTATGCCACTTTGTAAAACAGATCATTGCTAAAACATGGCTAAAGTGGAGTGAAGATATCCACTGTCTACTGGCTTGTGTCTCCTACCTCTTCCTGCTATGAAGATGCTTTGGGCCACTCACAGCAGTTAAGGATTGGAACCTGGAAATATGGATTTGCCTCACTACAGATATTGAATCAAGTAGATCCATCTGCACTGCAAGTGAGGATTGTTGACCGCTGGACAGAATACGTGCCATCAATATTGTATGCTGTTACAGCATTTTTTTCTGTGCTTCAAAGGTGTGCCTGATTACATATTTACCATGTCAACATGTGCACTGCAGACCACTTTAGCAGCTGATAAATTAGACTGAGTGCTTATGAATGTCTCTTTAATTTGGGTTTAGAAACAGGCCCATGACTCTCTGTAATTCTACTTATGGTGAGTTATATTCAAATCATGTATTTGCTTATCATGGCCTTTTGTGCCTTCTACCCTCTGCTCCCCCTTCATGGCTAGTCCGTGACTATTGCATTACATAAAACTGGGCTGTGTGGTTCAAAACAGGTTGGAACCACTGCTCTAGTGCATGGTTGGCTTTATAGATTTATATTAGGCTTTCTCTGAGCAGCCGACCCTGACAGACAGGAAAACGCCCTCGGAGATCAGTTACAGAGCTAATATGTACCTGTCAGGGACCCTAATTGCATGCACACACTCATGCACACATATCACAGGTGTCAGTGCTTACAGCTATCACAACAATTCCCCAGCTGTTAGGTTAGCAGTGTCCAGGGACTCATGCTAGTTGTTAGCAGCCTTAGCCTGGAGTGACACTGCTATGTTAAACTTGACCTGGTTGGTGAGCAGGTTGACAAGAGCCGGCTGGGTCAAGCCCGGTGTCTTTTCTTCTCCAGCACCTAAACAAGAGAGATTAAACCTGGCAAGGATAAGCTCAGCTGTTCAGCTCAGGCTGGCAACATCTCTGGACAAGTGATAATTAACAGTCACTAGGTTTTAGATACATAAACAACATTTTTACCTCCTGCTTTAATGTAAACTTGCTTTCATTTACAATTTCGAAAGTTTTGGCAGATGTCAGTAATAATTATCTCTGGTGATCACACTGATAATGACATTTAGACAGCCTGTTATTGATTAATATTCAAGTTTTAAGGCTTTTCTCAAATTCTGCTTTACAGTAACATGACATAATGCAGATGTATTAAAGTAAAACATATCATTTTTGCCTGTTTTTTGGGGGGGGGGGGGGTTGGCAGTTTTATACTTGTTTTAGCAACACAAGCTTTAAAGTAGCATAAATCAGCCAGAGGAGTTTACAACCCTGAGTCTAGGGGCTCTAATGTAAGTAGACCAGGCGCAGGCGCAGCACACCTGCAACATTTAAACACAGCAATAGGGTAATCCATTCGTCATGCATGTGATTCACCTGCATTCCTGGTCTGTCATTGTCAAATAGCAGAACCTTTGGTGATATACAGTTGCATGAAGAAGTATGTGAACCCCTTTGGATTACATGGATTTCTGCATAAATTGGTCATGAAATATGTTCTGATCTTCGTCAAAGTCACATCACTTGACTCGACACAGCCTGCTTAAACTAACACAGCTAAAAAAAAAAGTTTTCATGTTTTTATTTGACACAATATGTAAACAGTCAGAGTGCAGGGTGGAAAAAGTATATGAACCTATGGATTTAATAACTGGTTGACCCCTTTGGCAGAATAACCTCAACAGAACATTTCCTGTAGTTGTAGATCAGACCTGCACAAAGGTCAGGAGGAATTTTGGACCATTCTTCTGTACGAAACCGTTTCAGTTCAGCAATATTCCTGGGATGTCTGGTGTGAGTCGCTCTTTTGAGGTCATGCTACAGCATCTCAATTGGGTTGAACTCAGGACTGACTTGAAGCCATTCCATTGTTGATTTAGTTCTGTGCTTTGCGTCGTTGTCCTGTTGTATCACCCATCCTCTGTTAAGATTCAGTTGATGGACAGATGGTCTGAAGTTTTCCTGCCAAATGCCTTGATAAACTTGGGAATTCATTTTTCCTTCGATGACAGCAATCCGTCCAGACCCTGAGGCAGCAAAGCAGCCCCAAACCATAATGCTCCCTCCACCATACTTCACAGTTGGGATGAGATTTTGATGTTGGTGTGTTGTGCCTTTTTTTTCTCCACACATAAAGAGTTGTGCGTTCCTTCCAAACAACTCAATTTTGGTTTCATCTGTCCACAGAATATTTTGCCAGTAGTGCTGTGGAACATCCAGGTGCTCTTTTGCAAACTTGATATGTGCAGCAATGTTTTTTTGACAGCAGTGGCTTCCTTGGTGGTGTCCTCCCATGAAATTCATTTTTCTGTAGTTTTACGTATTGTAGATATGTCAACAATAATGTTAGCATGTGCCAGGGATTTCTGTAAGTCTTCAGCTGACACTCTAGGATTCTTCTTCACCTCATTCAGCATTCTGCGCTGTGTACTTTCTCCATTTGTAGACAGTCTGTCTTACCGTGGACACATGAACATCAAGGCTTTTAGAGATACTTTTGTAACCCTTTCCAGCTTCATGCCAGTCAACAATTCTTGATCGTAGATCTTCTGAGAGCTCTTCTGTGCGAGGCATGGTTCACATCAGGCAATGCCTCTTGAGAACAGCAAACTCACAAATGATGTGTGGTTGTTATAGGACAGGGCAGCTTTAACCAACACATCCTATCTGATCACACTGATTGGACCCCAGGTTGGCTGACTCCTGGATTCACATACTTTTTCCACCCTGCACTGTGACTGTTCACATATTGTGTCGAATAAAAACATGAAAACGACTGTCCAGTGTTGTGACTTAGATGAAGATCAGAACATATTTTATGGCCAATTTATGCAGAAATCCAAGTAATCCCAAAGAGTTCACATACTTTTTCATGCAACTGTATCCTCTCCCGGTATCTCCTTCTCTTTCTCCTTGCAATGATCTTTTTAGATCACGTTAAAAATAAAGACTAAAACAGAGAAATATGGGTAATCACAGGTAAATCCTTAAGACACCGAGTAACATAAATTTATTTTCTCTCTTTTTTCTCCCTCTTTTCTTTTAAATTTCATGAAATAAGAGAAGCCAGATTTTTACTCTATATCAGATGATGAGGCTCTTAGTTTTGTGAGCATCAAACTTCCAGCTGCTGTCAGGTTAAGTTTCCATTATGACAAACGTCTTTGATCCAACATCAGATGTGATGGGACAGTTAATTAAGATACAAATGTATATGCTGGTTCAGCTGGTTACATAAAATAGTGGCTGATGTGGTTGTTTATTGCATTAAAATGTGCCTGACACTCTGGAGACCCGCCTCTGAGCTTTTGGTGAGGTGTGTGCATTTGCTGTCACCAAATTACAGCTGTGGAGGACGGCTTCACCTGCGCCGAGAATAGACTAGGTTTGAGCAGAGATTTCAATGCACCTTCCACACAGTTTTTTGGAATGAAATTGTCACTGCGCCAACCTGAATCTGTTGGTAGCTCCCCCTCGTGCGCCGTCACACCAATCTCAGCACAGCCAGTCTACCAAATTGCCAAATTGGCTGCGCATGATGGTCTACCAGACAAAATTAACCCTGCTCAGGATTCACAGGGCTTCGCCACCCTGCGCAACCCTGAGCTGTGCCACGAAATTTGGGCCCTAGGAGTCCTACTATACCTCACAATCGAGGACCAGATACACCTGCCTGTTTAGCTTTTTTTGTTTTATTTCACTGTCCACCGAGAGCAGAAAAGCTAATTCTTTTGTTTTTGTCTGACTAAAATTGGCTTTTAACTACATGATTACTACATGTCATCATCAATCTTGCTGAAATCTTATCAGACCTAGCTAGATAATATATAATTCTGTTCCGATTTGGGCCTTGCCCACACCATTTGTTGACTTTCTTTCAGAAATACAAAGTCAGCATGTCTGGAACCCGGCAGCTTCAAGAGTTTTGTCTGGTCTGTTAAGTCTTGCCCATGGAGGACTGCTGATGTTGCACAACACAGTACCAGCATGAGAGGCCCTTCAACAGATGATTAAGTTCACTCCTACATACTGCAGTGTTTCACTTTAAAATCAGACATTCAACAAGTGAAACTGGCACACTGTGTTGAGTTATACAGTTTGAATTAGGAATGTATGCTTTTATTTTCAGTGAAAGCGCAACTGTGCACTATTGTGCAGAAGTCATCTCATGGAGGAGGAAAATGACAACAACAAAAACAGTGAAATAAGATGCACACTTTAAATGGTCAGGAAACATCTTTACCGCTACTACCAAAGACCATTTTTGAAGAAAGAAAGTGTCCTAAAAATGTCTCTTCGTTTAACATTGGAACTGGGGTGAAAAAAATGGCAGCAAGTGCTGGGGATGTAAGAGCACAAGTTTTAAACATCTGGTAGGAGTGGGAGGATTTAATAAACGAACAATCAACATTTTATTATTATGATTACAAAAATGGTTAAAGAAAGAAATTAAAACCTCAAGAGTATAAAAAACGTTGCACCCCTGTATCTGTGACAAGTATTGTCTGTAGCTTGTAAAATGTGCTGTCATGAGGATACATGTTCCTTAGTTCAGTTACCCGATATGTTTTTGTTTCAAGTCTTGTCTGTCTGTTTCCTGTTTTATTTTGAAAGTTAATCTGTCTCTCTTGATTTCTGTGGGTTTTACCTCCTGTCTGGCGTTGTCACACCTGATCCCTGATTGTGCTTCCCCAGCTGTGTCTGTGTGTGTTTTTAACCCTTGTGTCTTCTCCTGTCTTGTTGCCAGATTGTTCATACCTTTGTGTCACATCTTGCAATCTTTGTCATTGTCATAGTTGATTATGAACTGTTTACTTGAGACCATGCCTCTTGCCTTTTGCCTGTTTTTTGGATACTTTCGCCTGATGCTGCCTACTATTGTGTACCAAACTCTGGACTGAAAATAAACCTTGCCTTTTGCCTCACTGACCTGCTTGTCTGCTTTACTGAGTTCTTTTTGTGCCAAGACAGTTCCAGCCATGACATGTACATGTAGACAACATAACTCGTAATGCACTGTGGTCTGTTCTCTGAGTTATTCTACTGATAGGGATGTTCGATGTTAGGGACACACATCCTGTTGTGTTTGACCATTGAATCATATCTTGGATGTCTATTAATAAAGTACAATCTAATCTAATCTAATCTGATCTATTAAGCATCAATTTGACTCAAGTTGAATAAAAATAAACAATTTAAAAGCCAAACAGTGCTCACAGAAAATCCTGATGTGAATTAGTTTTTTTCTCTGTTTTCTCACTTTGCAGTTTGAGAATTGAAAAAGAATAAAAACTTTAAATATATAACTTTGAAATAAAAAATACTTAACTGCATTTTTCATACCTTACCAAAATATTGTCATGGCACTGTATGGCACATAAAGAGAGTCAAAAGGGATACAACCATTTGTTTTGGAAAAGTATCAGCCCCATCCATGCTGGTGCCTCAAGTCACCAGGGGTACATGTTCACAAAATACTTAAAGATATTATTTCAGAAGTAGTCTCTATCTGTAATTAGTATTTCTTTTGCTCAAACATCAGGCGGTGGCTCTAGGTTTAACAGAAGTAGCCTACTAATGAGACGCCTTTGTTTGCTAATGTTACTACCTAACAAAAGAGAGCTATGTTTAGCCAATGCTAGTTTTTAGAACAAACGTAGGTGTTCTTGAGCTTTATCCACACTTGGCATCTTTTGTCTTGCATCTTGGGCCTGGGGAATGCGAAATATTTCAACACCACTCTCCAAACTTCTCATATATAGATTGTCAGAAGTAATATTCTTGTATGCACAATACTTCGGCATAAGTGCTAAAAATTTTTGTAGGAGGTCTTAGCAGGGTCACTTAATGACAAGCTGCATCTGGGCGCATTTGGATAGTGCACTTGGTCAATGATCGGGAGGTTGCAGGTTCAAGCCCAGCTCCAAGTGACACATGGCGATGTGTCCTTGGGCAAGACACTTAACCCCAAGTTGCTCCCACTGCTGCGTCAGTGGCATGTAAGTGGGCATGAAAGAGCGCGAATGTGTTTAGAGATACTGATGGATAACTAACATAGAAACTCTGAACCATCAGTGAGTGAGTGGGAGAGTGAATGGGTGTGAATGGGGAAGTGTGACCTGCAGTGTAAAGCAGCTTTGAGTGGTCAAAAGACTAGAAAAGTATTATAGGCTCAAGTCCATTTACCATTTACCATAAACATGTAACCCTTGACCCCCATATTTTACAGAATGCCTACATTAAAATTCTGGTTAGCATGAAAATGCCATCATGTACAGGAATTTAGGACAAAAACAAACCCTAAATATATTCCCAGTAGACTCCCGGTACCTTTAGGTTGGCTGGTATCTGAACCAAACTCTGGCATTTGACCTCGAGGGGAAAATTGAAGTGGCTACATCTGTATTTGTTATGGCCTTTCTGAGGAAATGTGTAAATATAATGGAGCCTCATGGCAGTACTTTTGCATTAAGTCACCTCTTACAATAATCCAGGTGTGCATCCAAAGTTTAAGTCCTTTTAGCATCCCCATTTTTTCCCCTGCTGTCCCTCATTCCCAGATTTCTCTCCCTCTCCTCTTTTCCAGTCTTGTGTCCTCCTGTCCTCCTCCTCCTCCAGGTGAGTCTGTGTCCCCTACATGTCTAAGCCTGTGCTCACCGCGGTGTTTGATGTCAGTTAATTTGCTGCAGTGTTGACAGGCGGATGGTTACTCGGCACAGCATGCGTGCACATGTGTGTGTGTTTATGTATGTTTTCATGTGTGCGCTTGCATCTTCATCTAGGTATGAAAGTGAGGGAGGGAGAGAAGAAGTTTGGGCATGTTTCTGTGTGTCCATACCAAATATATAAATGCATGCATAAACTGCATTATCACAATAGTCAATGTGTGTTCATGTGTGTGTCAGTGTGTGTTTGTATGTAGGTTCCCAAACTGTTCACTGTGGTGTAATTGCTGCGTCTGAATTCGCTGCCCTGGATTACTGCAATTTACTCCCCCGAGAGTGCCCAGCACTGTGGGAAACCGTAAGCAAGAGTGTGTCTGTGTGCACATGTGTGTATCTCTGTGTGTTTTAGCCTTGTGGGAAAAGTGTGCCTGCTCAGGATGAGGGCACAATACAGCCTTTTTCTACCATGGAGTCATATTAAACTCACAGACCATAAGCCTATAGTGTCCTTTAGCATGCTGGAGTCTACACCTGTTTATGTGGATCTGATGTAGTCCAACAGGCTGAACTGGTAATGTACTTGGCATTAAAGCATTTAGTTGTTCAGGTCCGGTGTATTTTTAGTATTTTTTAACATGCTCTGTATTATTGGAAAAACATCAAGATGCACCTGCTCCTGATCCACAGCAACAAACTATGCAGTAAGAACAGCAAAGTCTTTTTAACAGAACAGCACCAGAATAACATTATTGCTTTCAGAAGAAGCTTTTGTCTACATGGCCATTCAGACATAAAGAATAACATATGCAACAATCCAGACCAGCCTGTCCCAAAGTTTGACCCGAAATGGGATGCAAGCCTGTTTTTATTGGGCCTGTCAATCTAAGATCTCCAAATTGGCTGCAAAAAGCAGTCTTGCTCCTCCGATGCCTTATCTTTGCTGACTGACAATGACATCTACATGATACTGTTCACTTTCTCTCTCCTCGCACTCTGTTTTCCTCCCACAGACCAAAACATAAAAACACCTAGAAAAGCATTCGGAGAGCGCAGACCTCTGCCAGCGCCAAAGTCCTCACCCATATTGTTATTTTGACCATAAATGTTAGTCCTACCTTTATTCCATCGAAAGATTTAGATTCCTTGACCATGAAAACATACCATTAGCAATTGGATTCATAATGATATCTATTTTAGTTCAGTAGTTATTCACCAAAATCACATTTTTCATCATGGCAACCAGACGCTGATCCCGATCAGCACCAAAATTGAATCAGTTCTTCCTTTTTACCATGCTGAACATTTCCTGAAAAATTCATTTACATCCATCCATAACTTTTGAGTTATTTTGTTCACGGACGGACGTACGGACGGACAAACTCTCCTGAAAACATGATCTCCTTGACAATCTATCTATCTATCTATCTATCTATCTATCTATCTATCTATCTATCTATCTATCTATCTATCTATCTATCTATCTATCTATCTATCTATCTATCTATCTATCTATCTATCTATCCATCCATCCATCCATCCATCCATCCATCCATCCATCCATCCATCCATCCATCCATCCATCCATCCATCCATCCATCTATCTATCTATCTATCTATCTATCTATCTATCTGTCTTAGGCTTCACTGAAGACAAAGACAACAAAGGCCCATTGACAAAAAATCCATTCAGGGGTGCTTTGCACATATGTCATCTTCTTTTATAGGTTTATTTTTATTTTTTATTAATTTAATGATTCTATCCGGGCCCATTGCCCATAAAACCAGTTCTCCTCAGATAGGAGATAATCATTTCAACTTGATTAAAAAAAATAAAAGTAGTAGCTGATTTGAATAATATCTTTATCACATGAAAGAGTATATTGTAATATGTATTAAAAACTACAAACTGTGAGTTTTGAACAATATTTACTATTATATTGTGGTTACTCAAAATGTGTCCCACATATTCGTCACCACCGTCAGATATTTATAAAAAGCAATAAAATTAGGCAACTACAAGGTCAACTACAGTCCTAAGGACCCAATTTCAAACTTTCAGCTCTACTGCATGATGTAATATCACTCAAGCTCCTGTAAATTTGCTATTTTCTCTTAAAATTGATCATATTTTTGGACACTGCTACTGTCACAACCATAGCATGTTAACACCGTCTCTTTTGTATAAAAAATATTATATTAGATTATGATATAAATGTATACTTTTTAAGAAGAGGTCTGAAGTAGCTAGCAACGGATGGGAAACAAGATGGCTAATGTGGAAAACTCATGCATATCATGTGAAAGAGTAGGTTTCTGTCACCACCGTCAGACATCACCACCGTCAGGTTTTCTGTCTGACGGTGGTGACGCACAGTCTGACGGTGGTGACAGAAACCTCCAAATGGTCCTAAATGGAGGCTAGAATGTAATTATTGATCACAATAAATACCAATATATTGGTACAAATGTTTCATTAACCTCTTTTATATTTTTATTTAGGTAATTCCCCCTGTATTTCTCTCTCAATTCACTATCATGCTATGTTCATTTGGCTTACGTCATCTGGGATGCACATTGTGCACCTACTTTAGGATGATAAGTAGAGTGGTTATGTAGAGAGGCTATCCAGACACTTTCATGTGAATTTGGTTGAAGGTATAGGCCTAAGTAAGATGAGGATATATTTCAATTAAAACTATTTAGCCTGGAGAATAAATGCTCATATATCTTACTTACATATTTATTTATTTTATTTAATTTTTCCCCTTCATAATGCCACCAGCAAAGCTATGTGTTCAATACACTGTGCAGAATGTGAAAGATGCCATCATGAATGGAGACAGTGACTTTAAAATCAATGCTATTCAAGTCATGAGGAGACAGATGTAGATGTCCTTAAAGCTCAAAAAGAAAATCTACTGTCCACTGACTGTGCAGCTCACGACTATGTGGACAACACCCTATGCAGCACGTGTAACCTAATTTTCAGAGGAAAACAACTGTTTCTGGGACTATCATTGAAAATGAATATGAATGAACACTGGACACTTTGACTGAATGCTTGGGGGGACTTTAAATTCTGACTTTTGTAAATACAGTTTATCTTCTTATTTATTAGTAATAAATGACAGAAAAAAAAGAAAAAAGTGAAGGTTGTGTGATTATTATTCATGATAAGGACTGTTATTGGGCAACATAAGAGCTCAACCCTGCAAATGACCACCTTATTTGTTTAGTATATTTCTTTAAACAGTGGGAGTATTAACACTGAAATTCTGTTACCAAAGGCCCAACGTTGTAATACTACAACATGTTCCTAAAAAATTAATAAAACATAAAAAACTCTAAAAACCTTTAATTTGTGCTTCAAAAGCCCTCTCTAACAACATCTGAGAGGTGAAAAAAAAAATTGTGCACATTTCTTCTATAATTGGGTTTTACAGGGTTATTATTATTTTTGTGCCACATGTGTTTTGTGGTATTTACATAGAATGCTTTCTGTATTTTGAAACATTTCAGTTTATGGAAATAAGACTGTAAAAAGCAGTTATTTATCCGTTCTTCACGTCCAATATACAGAAGAATATGATCTATATATATTATTTTATGAGTGGGGGCCACTACATGACAGGTAAATATAAGGTCAGTGATGAATCTTATTGCTACTGGTAATGATTTCTTTTTACTTGTGATGATTATTAAGGGGTACTTTTATTAATGATAGCCTATCGCTACTTAAACCTATATGTTACTTACTGAATGTTTGCCACAGTGCTCACAATTGTTATTTGCTATCTGTTCTTCATGTCCAATATATAGTTTATCACAGTGCTCAGGACTGTAATTTTTGGAGCAAGTAGTTAAAAAAGTTGTTAAGCAAGAAGCCATTGACTTGAGTGGTGTACCTTTTGGAATTGTATGTTGTAATGAGGCCACTGTCACCACCGTCAGATTAGTGTCACCACCGTCAGTTCTAAAGTCACCACCGTCAGAGGGAGTTTTATTTGTTTTAAATGAATATGCTTACAAGATGTTTCTTCAGTGCTGTTGAGTTATTAAAATAAAAGTCTCTTTTAATACTAAAATATGTTTGTTAAATAAAAAAACATTACTTTTTCTATTTAGGCTTAAAGTAAACGCTATATGATGTTAGATCTTTTAAAGGAGTACACGTGAAACAGTATAAAAAATGAACAAAAGTGAATATTCAACATATAACAGCATATATGTGTACTAAGAAAGCCAAATAATGCTTTAAAAACTATAAATACATAAAAGACCAAATAAATAAAAAACAGTTAACTTTTTATTGTGTCTGACGGTGTTGAAAAAAACAAAGTAATAACTGGAAAAACGGCTATTTTATAAAAAAAATACAAAATTGGGAGGTTGCACCGGTACATTGCTGAACAGCCAAGACCTTGGTCTATAAAGATATACCCTCAGATTTTGTAATATAACTAACTTTTTATTTTCAAAAATTAAACCTGTTTTATCCAAATTCCTAAGAATCAGTGATATATATGTATATATATATATATATATATATATATATATATATATATATATATATATATATATATACATATATATATATATATATATATATATATATATATATATATATATATATATATATATATATATAGAGAGACATAGCAACCCATAATATATATATATATATATATATATATATATATATATATATATATATATATATATATATATATATAGATATATATATATATATATATATATATATATGTATATATGTATATATATATATATATATATATATATATATATATATATATATATATATACATACACACACACACACACACACACATATATATATATATATATATATATATATATATATATATGTATATATATATATATATATATATATATATATATATATATATATATATATATATATATATATATATATATATATATATATGTACTCAACAAAAATATAAACGCAACACTTTTGTTTTTGCTCCCATTTTTCATGAGATGGACTCAAAGATCTAAAATTCATTCCAGATACACAATATAACCATTTCTTTCAAGTGTTGTTCACAAATCTGTCTAAATGTGTGATAGTGAGCACTTCTGCTTTGCTGAGATAATTCATCCCACCTCACAGGTGTGCCACATCATGGTGCTCATCAGACACCATGATTAGTGCACAGGTGTGCCTTAGACTGTCCACAATAAAAGGCCACCATATATACCATATATAGATATAGATATATATATAGATATAGATATATATATATATACACATACATATATACATATATATATATAAATTATGGGTTGCTATATCTTCAAGGTCCTCATGAATCAAAGTAAAAAATGTATCAGAAAGATAGATAGATAGATAGATAGATAGATAGATAGATAGATAGATAGATAGATAGATAGATAGATAGATAGATAGATAGATAGATAGATAGATAGATAGATAGATAGATAGATAGATAGATAGATAGAAATTATGGGTTGCTATGTCTTCAAAGTCCTCATGAATCAGAGTAAAATCCTGAATGGATTTTTTTGTCAATGGGCCTTTGTTGTCTTAGTCTTCAGTGACCGCTGTACCAATCGAAGGCTTCCATTGTATCAGCCATAAACACTGTTTAAGAGGGCAACAGCTCTGAACCCCACACAAGGCCATAAAGTCTGATGTGGAGTGGACACTAAAGCCCATTCAGAGAAATACCTTACCATCACTAAATCACCATTACTCTGTGCCGCCATTGTTCCCAGAATTCCCTCTGCTGTAGCTGGGATACCTGTGAAGCAGCCTTAAGCACAGATGTGTTTTATGAGATATGAGTGCGCACTCTTTAGATTGGTCTTTGTTTTCCCTCTAAACAGCAGAAGCAGTGGCAGTCACCAGGCCAGTCGACTCATTTGCATAAATTTGTACTTTTGTTTTACTTTAGTTTAAAGTTAAGAGTTTTCAAACTTAAGAAAATGTTCTTCTGGTCTTTCAGTGAAACAAGGTTTAACACATATTATACTGATTAATGTATACAAATGACTTCTTTGATGTATTTCAACTGTTTCACATTTGCAAACTTAAACTTTTGTATCAAATTTAAAACTCCATGGGCTCTATAGTGCACCTAATAAAATGATTTCATTCAGGATGGATATCTTTCCCATTTTTCTGCAGGACTAAGCCAGCCACCAAATAATATGTGCCCTTGTTTGCTCCTATGGGTTTGTAGTTCCTGAAATGAGGTTATATCAGTTGCAATCCGTCATGTTCTCATCCTTAGAAAACGTCTGCACCTTAGACTGCCAAAAAACTGTTCAAAAGGCTGTAGCCCTTTTCACACACCCGCTGTGATGTTTCGCCTTCTTTCTTCTGAGGTAGTAACAGAAGCACAATATTAGATAGGGAAGGCATCAGGATTCAGCAGGAGACAGGACTGTGCAAGCAAGTGTCTCTGCATTTGGGTGTATGTAACCTGACAAGCCAGATGGACACTTCCATATAAATCCACTTCTGAAAAATTTCACTCATCCATCTGGGAAAGAGCCGTTCGAAAATGTTTTAAGGGGCAGGACCTTCAAGACAATACCCACCAAGTCCTCTCAGTAAACTTCTGAGGAGAGCATATTTCGGCAAGTATCACTGAGTAACCATCGTGACCATAGACTAACTGGCATGTCTGTCAAGGATTTGTGCATTCTTTCCCTGCAGTGACCCCCAGCTGGGAGAAGAGCAAAAACATGATTTCCTATTAGAAAAGCTTTAACCTTTGTGTGATGTTCATATCTGTGTTACTCAGGCAGTGTTGATGGGTCTGGTGGACCCACTACCTTTTTGGGGTTTTAATTAAATACAATCAAATAAGATATATATTCAAATACCCTATATATAGGCTACCTCATCCCAATTACAATAAATATAAATAACATATATTGGGAATATTTGTCCTTTACCTTTGTAAGAGTACATTTATAAATTAAAGTGCTACCTATCTTTTGTCCGGTTTTTCTTTAATAAAATGCAATAAGAAAGAAAAAAAAAAAGTCATGATCAGGATATGAATTAAGTTCCAGGCATATGAGGAAGTGGCATCACATGCAATGAAGATCTGTATACCATATTATGCAGGTTTAGATGGTATATAAAGGGGTAATTTTAGTGGGAGAAATGCCCATTCAGAGAAATGTCTGAATGGGTATTTTCAGGTATTCAGGTAACAACTCTTATTGTTCATTCAAATGCCTCAGTCTGTCTTTTAATGTTTCTCTCACCATGAAAGAGGTCCTTCTTAATGTTCCCTCTCTCCCAAGCTATGTCTAGTCCAAGCAGTCATGGAGTTCTGACAGCCCAGATCCTACTGCTTCTGGATCATCAGTACCAGCACAGGCCAACCATAATGTGTGTGTGTCTGAAAAGTGGGCCAGGCCATCTGTGTGCCCACGCTGGGCGGTCAAACTCAGTGGCACCTGCTCCTAATGGATTTGTTTAAAAGGACCTGGACAAACACTGAAGGATAAAGGCCACTGCTGCTTCGTGAACAAAACTCTGAATGGTTCCCAAATCTCCCGGGACCCCTGAGCAGGGTATTTGTGTGAGAACTGTGCTTGCACTTATGTTTGTGTGTGTGTATTTCCCAAGCCATTTTGTCTCTGTCATACTGTGTTGGGTACACAGTTAGTTGGTGGTGCAGAGGTAAACAATCACACAAACATGAACACACTATTCACATGCTCCACTCAGCTGCTGCCACACATAAATGATGAGGCTGTAAGAGCCACTAATGAGCCAACTGTAACAAATTGTATTGACTGCTGTAAAGTCATCCATCATTGGCTCTTTAGGTGTTGCCAAGAATCAAAATAGTTCACCAACAGCAACGAGAAGGACGATAAAAAAAAAAAAAATGCTTTGAAGGGTCAGGCACAAGCCTGGTTTCACATATGGGAGCTCCTTACAGAAGAATGGCCAGAAACCATTTTTTTCTTTATTTCCTTTGCTTTGGGTAAATTTAGTCAATAAAGCAATTAATCAATCAAGCAATCTTTATTTCTACAGTGCCAATTAATAACAAGTATTATCTCAGAATACTTTAACATGGACAAAAAGATTCAGAAAATGTTCTTCATTTGTCTCTGTTGAATATAAATTAATAAGAGTGTGCCCTTGGAGATCTGGCATCTTGTTTCCAAAAGGGTCCTCCTCTATATGGTTGCAAGGGTAGTGAAGGTGGTTGTAATGTTAACATTAACAACAAGTGGTAGCTGGTGCTAAACATTTTAAGGGGTGCAGCTTTGGAGGAAACAAACTAAAGAAGCACTCTGTACTACTGTGAAAAAACTAAAAACAAAATGTATCGCAATACAACCTACTTTGAAACTGAAATTTTGCCCTGCTTTCCTTCTGGACTGCAAACTTCTCAATGACCCTCTGATAGAAGTCCATCATATCTGTCACCAGTCTCTCGTCCATTGACACCATTGCCAGTGCACTCAGCCTGGCCTGTTTCTCAGGAAAGTTTTGATTCTTTTTAAGTCTGAGAAGCACCTCAGCTTCTGCAGTGGCCAGGGGTGTGGTGATGAGGATCTGTCATGGAGTGACAGTCTCTGAAAATACCTGTAAAGATTATTGTCCATGAACAACTGCATAAGGTCCACAGCACCACAGCCGGCCTTGAACTCCTCCTCACTGTACATTAAGACTGAACTCTGTCTTCAGTTTGCTTCCATTGTGCATTGGGTAGAACTTTAACGAAATCTTCAGGAGACATGGTGTGGTGCTTCATGACCTGTGACCCTGCAGTAAAGTGACACTGATGAGATGGTCAGTGAAGGACAAATGTTCCCTCAGTGTGGTGTAGAGCTACAGAAGAACAATAAAAAAATACATCAAAAATTAACATCAGTATTTATCAGAGATGGAGACTCGAGTTAAAGACTCGTACTCGAGTTGCACTCGAGTCACATTTTTGGAGACTTTAGACTCGACTCGTACTCAACCCTGAAACTGGGGAATTGACTCGACTCGAGATCAAGATCAAAAGATCAAAGATTTGTGGGCAATCTTTATTTTATGGTGGGTTTTTTCAGTGTGCCAGGAATGTTTGTTCCACTCCCCTCCCTTGCCTCGCGTCCCTCCCCCCCAAATTCCACTGCACAAGAAAGTGCAGCTCAGAGGTCTTGCTCTGACAGAAAAAAACAACTGAAAGCAGTGCGATGAGCAGCGCCGCGGCGCACAGCCCAATAGGGGGAGGGCTGACCCCAGGAGAGCCACAGGCTCTCGAGAATAGCGACGTCACACGCTCATTAAACATGTAATAGACTGAGAAAAGAAATAAACAACACCTCACTTCGCTTCTCTAAGGTCCCTTTTGCTGGTCCCAGCCACACAGCTTTGTGATTTATTCAATTTCTATCCGCCTATATCCTTGTAAAAAAGATGTTTGGTGTCATGTATACAATGTTATATACTTCTGTACCTCTACGATTCACTTTTGATCTTAATAATTTAATATCACATGTTAAGTTACAATAATAAACAACTACATTTGGAGGCAGGAGGATACATTTTGCTGGTCTGTTTTCATTCATTCATTTTCTATGCCGCTTATCCCTTTTGGGGTCACGGGGGGCTGGAGCCTATCCCAACTGTCATGGGGTGCGAGGAAGGGTTCACCCTGAACCTGTTGCCAGTCAATTGCAGGGCCACATAGAGAGACAGACAACCATTCACACACACACACACACTCATACCTAAAGGCAATTTTGCATAACCATTCAACCTAATAAGCATGTTTTTGGTCCATGGGAGGAATCTAGAATACCTGGAGAGAACCCAGGCATGCACGGGAAGAACATGCAAACTTCACAGAGAAAGGTCCTGCCCGACCCGGGGATCAAACCAGCAACCTTCTTGCTGTGAGGCATGTGCAATACCTGCTGCACCACCATGCCATCCTGGTCTGCTTTGTTTTCTTTTCTTTTAACCTTTATTTAACCAGATAAATCCCATTGAGATCAGGATCCCACTTAGAAGGGCGACCTGGCCAAGAGGTCAGCAGCACACGCCAAATATCAATAAAAAATGAAAAAAAGGTTCAGGCAATAAATTACAACGAATAAATATCTCAAAAACCACAACTTGACAGTGGAAGAGCAGTAATTTTTGAGGACAGCTACAATGAAAAACACTGGCATTGTTCAGAGGATTCTCGCTGTCTGGTGAGTACGATGGAACTAAAAGCTTTGAGTGAAACCAGTTCAGCCATTTTCAGTTCAGGATAGTGTTCCAGGCTGTGGGGGCAGCATGAGAAAAAGATCTTTTTCCAAAGCCAGTTCACACTCTGGGCACCTTTAAGTGATAGACTTCACAAGAGCGTAAGGCATAGGTACTCCTCGACTTCTGCAGTAGTGAACATAGATAGGATGTTAATAATTCCAAAAGAGACTTATAAATCAACAGCATCCTGGGGGTATACCTCCAGGAGCTCAAGGAGGGCCACTCAGCTTTGGCATAAAGGTCACAATGATGAGTGGGATGTCTTCAGCCAGCAACAAAATGCAGTGCACAATGATAAACAGGGTCCAGAATCCAGAGACATTTGGTTGAGGCACTCATATACAGAACATCGCCATATACAATCAGTGACAGAAAGGTTGTAGAAACAAGATATTTCCAAGCTCTGGGGGAAAAACAGGATTTGATGGAAAAATACAAGTTCCTTCAATTTATGGACGAGGTTGGCAATGTCACCCTGGAATGAGAGGTCCTGGTCAAACAATAACCCAAGATACTTATAAGAGAGGCCAGCTCTGCATTTCAGATCAGTTTCAGAGATTGAAGATGAGCCTGAACTTTACTAAAAGCAGTCAGTAAAAATTCTAAAGCCTGTGAAAGTGAGAAAGAGCAGCATTAAATGACTGTATCGTCAGCATAAAAGTGATAAAATCTATTTGAGAGATTGACACACAAATTATTTATATAAATAGTAAATAAAATTGGTCCCAGGGCTGACACTTGAGGTACTCCTTTTGAGATGTTCAGGAAATCAGAGGATGAGTCAGCCATTTGGACACACTGTGTTCTATTTGATAAGTAAGCTGTAAGCCAAGTGGAAGCTTGGTTTGAGGTCCGAATCCTGAGCAGTCTGTCAATTAAAAGTAAATGATCAACCATGCCGAAGGCCTTGGGTAAAGCAATAAAAAGCACAACACAATATTTTTTTTAAATCTAAAACTCTGAATAAAATCATTTAAAACTTTTAGAGCAGCAAAACTGTACTGTGCTGTTTTCTAAAACCAGATTGAAAATTTGTCAAAATACCATTGGTATCTAAGAATGCCAGGACACAAAGTTTAAAAATCAGTCTGTAATGTTAACCTCTGAAGAATCGCCACTCTTTAAAACTGGAAGCACAATTTCTGATTTCCAAACTGTGGGTACCACACTGGTTTTAAAACTCTAATTAAAAATATAGGCCAACGGCTCTGCAATGTAGTCAGCTGCCAATTGCATAAAAAAGGAATCCAGATTATCAGGACCAGCTGAATTATATTTGTATATTTTTTCCAAGGCACCAAGAACATCAGCAATATACACAGGAGAGCAATCAAAAGTGGAGAACTAGATCAATTACTCCTTTCACAGGCTCCAAGATTTAAAACAGGCATAGTCAAAGCAGGATGAAATGACTCAAATAAAAACCTGCTGATATAAAATGTTCATTAAAATAGCTCAACATGGTAGAACTTAGGGGTGTAACGAAATGGTCAATTCACGAGATGATACAAAATATGAAACAGGGCTCATGATACGAAATACTCACGATACAAATTAAAGATAATAGAAAATCTCCAATCTAATTTTCTTTATGTTCTCCCTAATGCAGACCTACAAAAAAATATTGCTGCATCAGTACAAAATAAATGCTCTTTGAAAAGAAACAAAATTGTAATTTTACCCCTTATTTAGACTACAGTGCAAATATAAAATCTCAATAAAAAGTGCTTTGTTGTTGTAATAATCAGGATAACTACATTCTTGAATGAAAAAAAAAAACAAACAGCAGTCCTCAGAGCTGCAGTTTAGACCTAAAAACGTCTGAACTGTGAACTATAATATTTAGCCTATAACAGTGCATATACTTCTGATCTCCAAGTATGATCAAATTCTGTCAACTCAACAGTAATTGCAAAATCAAATATTGTTTTTTATGCAGACTTACACAAACATACAGTTGCTGCCTGTCTCCAGTTCAAAGTAGTTGGTAGTTGGTAGTCCGCAGTATACGGCGAACTTTAGCGACATATTTTGCATACGGTTGTTGTTTTGTCCACAATCTTCTCACCGTTCTCTCCTCTTTTACAAAACCCAAAACCAGTGAAGTTGGCACATTATGTAAATCGTAAATAAAAACAGAATACAATGATTTGCAAATCCCTTTCAACCTATATTCAATTGAATACACAGCAAAGACAAGATACTTAACGTTCGAACTGGTAAACTGTTAATTTTTGCAAATATTAGCTCATTTGGAATTCGATGCCTGCAACATGTTCAAAAAAGCTGGCACAAGTGGCAAAAAAGACTGAGAAAGTTGAGGAATGCTCATCAAACACTTATTTGGAACATCCCACAGGTGAACAGGCTAATTGGGAACAGGTGGGTGCCATGATTGGATATAAAAGAAGCTTCCCTGAAATGCTCAGTCATTCACAAACAAGGATGGGGCGAGGGTCACCACTTTGTGAACAAATGCGTGAGCAAATTGTCCAACAGTTTAAGAACAACATTTCTCAACCAGCTATTGCAAGGAATTTAGGGATTTCATCATCTACGGTCCGTAATATCATCAAAAGGTTCAGAGAATCTGGAGAAATTACTGCACGTAAACGACAAGGCCGAAAACCAACATTGAATGCCCGTGACCTTGGATCCCTCAGGCGGTACAGCATCAAAAACCGGCATCACTGTGTAAAGGATATCACCACATGGGCTCAGGAACACTTCAGAAAACCACTGTCAGTAACTACAGTTCATCACTACATCTGTAAGTGCAAGTTAAAACTCTACTATGCAAAGCCAAAGCCATTTATCAGCAACACCCAGAAACGCCGCCGGCTTCGCTGGGCCCGAGCCCATCTAAGATGGACTGATGCAAAGTGGAAAAGTGTTCTGTGGTCTGACGAGTCCACATTTCAAACTGTTTTTGGAAACTGTGGTCGTCGTGTCCTCCCGACCAAAGAGGAAAAGAACCAGCCGGACTGTTATAGGTGCAAAGTTCAAAAGCCAGCATCTGTTATGGTATGGGGGTGTATTAGTGCCCAAGGCATGGGTAACTTACACATCTGTGAAGGTACCATTAATGCTGAAAGGTACATACAGGTTGTGGAGCAACATATGTTGCCATCCAAGCAAGGTCTTTTTCATGGACGCCCCTGCTTATTTCAGCAAGACAATGCCAAGCCAACTTCTGCACGTGTTACAACAGTGTGGCTTCGTAGTAAAAGAGTGCGGGTACTAGACTGACCTGCCTGTAGTCCAGACCTGTCCCCCATTGAAAATGTGTGGTGCATTATGAAGTGTAAAATACAACAACGGAGACCCCGGACTGTTGAACGACTTAAGCTGTACATCAAGCAAGAATGGGAAAGAATTCCACCCGAAAAGCTTCAAAAATTGGTCTCCTCAGTTCCCAAACGTTTACAGAGTGTTGTTAAAAGGAAAGGCAATGTAACACAGTGGTAAAAATGCCCCTGTGCCAACTTTTTTGCAATGCGTTGCTGCCATTAAATTCAAAGTTGATTATTTGCCAAACAAAATAAAGTTTCTCAGTTTGAACATTAAATATATTGTCCTTGCAGTGTATTCAATTGGATATAAGTAGAAAGGATTTGCAAATTATTGTATTCTGTTTTTATTTACAATTTACACAACGTGCCAACTTCACTGGTTTTGGGTTTTGTACATGGGAAGCCAAATTTATTTGATGAAGGAGCGTCAGCTAATTCCTCTACCTCATCTTCCTCCATATTGAAGCGAGTGTTTTGCTACGGTAGGTGAGGAGGGTAAAAAATCACCAGTGGTGCGTGCGGCCCTCAGCGTTTTTTTATTTAGTCTTTTGTTTTTCGTTACACCTCTGGTAGATATGTCTGTGAGCTTTTCCCCCTTTTTAAAGGTGTACTCAGCGATCTTCTAATCTTCTAATCTGATGCAGTATTTGCGAAATTCACCGTATTTCTCCTCTCCATCCACAAGATGTCACCACTGACAGCATGTTGAAAAAAAAATTTGGTCTCAATATACAGCTTTGGCTCAGAATTTCAGCCAGTAAATACTGGGGCTCGGGCCGAGTTACCAAAACAAAGTAAACCCCCCCTCATCCAGGGGGCGATCATACTCATGCGCAGATCAGACAGAGGGGGGAGGGGGAGTCGTAGTTTGCGTAGCGTGCGCAGTTAGCGTAAGAGAGAGATACAATACCTGCGGTAGCAATGGCTGAAAACAGCCCAAAAGAAAAAGGTCAGAGGCAGTGGCGGCTGGCCAATAGAGGGCGCTAGGGCGCCACCCCCCCCCAGTGGAGAGTGTGATATTAAATGTATTTACTTTATTTTGAAAAAATGAATATTACCAAAAATTACTTATCTAAATATGTAATATAACATAAATATACATAAATATATATCTATTAAGATATAAAGTAATTAATTTTCATTAATGTAGAACAAAAGTAAGCCTTCTCGTCTCTGTCTCCGTGTCTCAAGGGCGCTGAAAATATCGCCCCTGAGACAGTGACGACTAGCCAATAAGGGACTGTTACTAGGGCAAGATAAGCGCCTATCAACGTGAATTTGGCCAATCAGCGTGGTTGAAAATAATCTCCGAAGGGCGATTCTTATTTCGCCCCTCGGGTTTATTTGGCTTGTGTCGGCCATGCCCGGAGTGACTAATCGGGGGGACCGGGACAGTTTCCAGTGGGCCGGCCTGACGTTTGGGCCGTGAGGGCCGGTGTTAATATACATTTTTTAATATTATCATAATTTTTTGGTTTGGTGTTCATTCATGGCACTGAGTGAGTATTACTTCCATGCTGTTACCGCTGTCCCTGTGGGCCGTCTCCCTCTGCAGCCTTTTTTTTTTCAGAGGCATCCTGACGAAACAACACGCCCGTGCAGGCTAAAAACAATTAGCTCCGCCAGTAGGAGTCTGTGAGATGAGCCAGATAGAAGCCGCGGTGCTGGACTGCCGACAAGATAGACAAAAAGCGCAAGGTTGGCGCGGAAAAGAGAAGAATTATAAAGAGGAAAGCGCTTGAAAATGATGCAGCAAAATGTGCAAAATAGCGACTTTTTTAACAAAACGTGCTCGCGGTCTGAAACGACGGTGTTGAATAAAATGACACTTGCACCGTGTGATGATGACGCCACATAACTGGGGAAACTTTGTCTTGCAGCCCCTCAGAAGAGATGCATCAGCATCAAGCAGCAGCCATGAGCCCATCACAGGTGCAGAGTGGGCAGGTAGGATTGTTCACTGAGTGAATGTCAGAATTAATGTCAGAGTAGGGGAGAGTGGGGTAAACTGAGCCAGTGGGTAAGTTGACCCAGCCGCTGTTTCTGGGAAACAGTAAATAATTCTTGTCATGAGGCCCTAAATTCAGAAAGCCCTGATCATTTCACCCTGCCTCTGTTGAAGAGAAGCACCAAACAGTTGGTACTTTTAACACAAAAAACTCTTTTGGTTTGTCAGAGTAAATTTACAGCATGTCTTTGAGCTTTTTTATCAGTTCCAATTTATCCAGGTCTAAAATGGTGTAATATACATATTTGTTATTTACCAATGTATAAAACTATATGACTCATTTGGCTACGGATGAGCCTGTAGTTTGCGTCGAATCGTAGTGGGATGGTTGTTAAAAACTGAGTGTTGCACAGTACTGCCCCACCAAGAATATTTTTCACCAGCCGCCACTGGTCAGAGGAGTGAAAAGTGAAAAAGAAGGGCTATGACCATGAAAGAGCAAAGACCAGGGTCAACATTGGTGTTGCTTTTCGACGGTGGAGGGAACTCCACAAACTGAAAGACCTGAAAACGAACGCGGATGTCGCCATCCGTCTGCTGGATAGGTAAGCTAAGCAGCATTAGCTTCGTGGTGCTTCACATATCAGTAGCAGCCATCAGGCATTCATCTTATTGTGTAATCTGCCAAAATGTACTGTTGTTGTGATGTTTTCAATAACGGCAGTCGAGTTGTCTGACCAGTCGGGGTTTCTTAGCTACGTCAGGTACGCAGTTTCTACGGCCGTTTCCATGACGATGCACGTCAATCAGCTTTCGGGAGGAGGGTCTAAATTGGAATATAAACAATCCCTCCACTTGTTTTCTCCCACATCGCTGACTACATCTTTAACTGAACAATTTGGCAGCTCATTGATTTTATACTGCGTACAGTGGTACAAGCTGGAAAGGTACAAGGCCAGTGTCAAATCCAAAAGCTTCCATAGATTAAGAAATACTTCTGTAGTGGACATACAGTTTATTTTCAGATAGATTTCACTGAAAGTGGAAAGAAGCCTGTTTAGCTCAGGTAATTGAAGTGAAAAAGTTTATTTAAAATTTAAGTTTGTAAGCTGTAGATATTACAGGGTTGGGTTATTAGCTCTGTGAAACATTTAAGGTGTAAATAATGTGTTGTTTACAAATTTAAATAAACAACAACATTATTTTAACCAGTAAATTACAGCACATAATTTGATAACATTATCGGTTCTTCTTTTTATAATTTATCAAACTCTTTACCACAATGTAACAATAATATTGTCAATTAAAGCTATGGTCTACGATTTGGAAGCTTTGTACATATTAATAACACCGTTTATAAGGCTGTTATGGTCCTATGGTCCTATCTACACAGTATAAAGACCAAAAAGAATGAAAAAAATCCATTCAGTATATCCGCTGAAAAGCTGCATACTAGCTGACCAATCAAACCTAAGAACCTGCAACTATTAATTGGTCTGTGAATTGGTCTGTGAGTCCATCCAATCCTCGTCTCCCTCGCTACGCAGCGTCATGCGTAGTGCGTCATGGTCCCGTCTCCTCCCCTCTACCTCCGGTGAGCAGCTAGCAGCGTTAGCTACTGAACTATCATGGAGCCGGAAAAGCCTAGCGCCGAGACCGAAGCCGCCTCCCTCTCCCGCGGGGCCCAACGGAGCTCTGCCCGCGGGTTGAGGCCTGTTAGCGGGCTAACGGCTAACGGCTAACGAATAGCCTCAGCCAGCCGTCAGACCTTCAGCATCGGCCGTTTCGCCCCTGGTTGATCAGGTAATGGCTTTGTTTACTACAGTGGGAAATGTCTGCTGAATAACTCTGGTTAGTTTGTGCCTGCACGGGCTAATAACTTGTAGGGGAGCAGGTTAGCCTGTTAGCCGCTAATCGTTAGCACTGTAAGCTGAGCTGGGGAGGACAGGCTGAGAAAGATAAATCCTCCCCCACACTCGGCTCCGCTCTGGCGGCGCCAGACCCGCATTGCCGCCAATCCAATTGAAATGGCTACTGCTGTGTGTTACAAGAGGGATGTCTGTCGTGTTTGATACTTTCAGTTGAGCTGAGCTGTTTTTGATTGAGTTTGCTGCTGATATATTGTGCTAGTTGCTCGTAGCTCAGTCCGAGGGGGCTATATGAGGCGTCACGAGCTGGGGGCGGGATCTTGGAACACGGAGGGGAGAGGGGAGGGAAGGAGGGGCAGGCTGCGGTTTCAAATCGTAGACCACAGCTTTAAATTAAATTTTGTCAATTAAATTTAAAATTAACTTCTAGTGGGTAAAAACAAACTTATCCACCCACTAGAAGACCCAGTTCCTTCTAAAATTACAAAGAATGAACAAAGAATTTATTTTCTCTTGGCAAACTCATTTTGTGTCTCCTAATCTGTAGTTAGTGCCATGTGTGACATAAAATGGAAAATGTTGCCCCTGTATTATGTTATGTCTACTAGGTAAGACTCATCCTATTCTACTCTTCAGTGCAGCATCGCCTCTTATTGCCTCTTACTGTTTTTCTCCAATGCAATCTCCCCTCTTCTTGCAATCCTTTGGTTTCTGGGCCGAGCACCTGATGGCTCTCTTGTGCATGGGAGCATTGGTCAGATGTGTGAGTTGTGTGAGATGGTTGCACATGAGTAAATCATATCTGCTGTGCTGACATGTTGATATGATTGAGAGTGCACGTTGTCCAGTCACATGAGAAAAAAAAAAAAAAGACACACCAAAACAATGCTAATTCGCTGCCAATCACAGTGAGAGTGTCCAATATGGCGTCAGAAAAGGGACAATTTGAGCGCTCATAGAAACCATCATCAGTGTGGATAAAGACCGCTCTCTCACAGTCCCTGTTTGCGCTCTCGGTGTCCGTCTACACCCTCACTGTCACTCTCTCAGCCCTCTACGCGCTAAATTGTAAATATATTTTTTTTGTTTGTTTTTAAACTCGAGCAGTGGTTCATATAAAAGTCATTGATATTTTCCAATAACTCAGACATTTATATAGTCTTTAACTGTGTCAGACTGTGTTAAAAAAATTCATAAACACAGTTGATACAAAATTTCCATTATCATTTGGGCTTATACTGATGCATTCATTTACCTTTAAACTGAGTAGGTCAGACCTGGAGGAAGAAAGACAGGAGATTAATTGTCATCTAAGATAGTTGACTGTGGTGAAACTATTCTGCTAAATACATACATTACTCATTAGGAAACAAAATGTTTCAAATTGACAGATAATAACAAACAAATAAATGGTTATGCTATTAATATCAACAACTGATTAAAGTATGTGTATTAAAGCAAATATAATTCTGCAATAACATTTATGTAATAAACATCTAACTCTCCTGTAACATTTAACTCTAAGAAACTGATCAAAGCTTATGAATTAGAATTATACAAAAACACATTTAGTCTCTATAGCCTGAACATGACTCCCAGCTTTAATTTTTTTATAAGCATGACCATGTCCTGACTTTCAACAGGCTGCTGATGTGGGGTGACAAATGCCACAGGATACAGCAGGCACGGGTGTTTTCCGTCAGCCAAGAGGCAACACTGAGCTGGTGGATAGAGGGGATCTTCTCAGGACCAAGGTTTGTGAACAGATCCTACGTGTCTGATGTACACCTTGGGGAAAATGGCACTGGAATCAATGCAAAATTATGGAGAAGAAAAGCTGTCTATTGATTGAACTTTTATTTTGTGGAAATCAAGAAATGCCCTTTTTTCTATATTGATGTTGATGAATTTTAACTTGCTTATTATTCTTATTTATGAACATATTCTCGAACTTACTCTGTGTTTTCCTTACAGTTTATTTATTTTGTATGTATTCAAGCAATTTTTGTCAATATAATTTACTACTCAATGCTTGTTTTGTGTAATTAATTGTTATATTTACAGATAATTTGAGTCTGCTGAAGAAAAACAAATTTTTAGCACTTTGGACCTCTTAGTAACAATTTCATGTGCTGCTTTTTGCAGTTACATTCTCAGCACTCTCAGTTGAAAACAATTCAGCTTTTGAGACATCACTGTGCTTGTCAATGTTACTCCTACTTCAATGTTTAAACTAAATCAAGAGGGAGTAGGATCTCTGGTGTCACACCAACTGGTTGATAGCTGCATGGGTTAAAGGTTAAATTAAATATTGATCATATATTATCAAATAGCCTTTTGGATAGAGCGAAAGGAAGAGGAGGTCAAGTATTGCTTCACAACATTACACAGTGTGTAAAAGTGCTAAAACTGAGGTTGAAAGTGGTACCAATGCAAAACATGTCAGCTGCAGACATCATCCCTAATGCATCCTCAATCAAACTGCTCAAGAATTCAGTTTAAATCAGTCATCGCAGAGGAAGAAGAAAAAGTAAGTATTTGTATGAAAAGCTGCAGACTGTCCAGGGTGATAAATGAATGTCACCTTGTTTCTCGTCTTGTCTCCTCTGCTTTCCTAAGGTTGTGTACTCTGTAACCTCTCAGTTCATTAGTAGTATTTATCATAGCTGGTTTCTGCAATTGGTCCATCTACACACTGCCACTTGCCAAGCAACACATCAACGGACAAGTCAAGGCTTGAGAGGAGGAGAGTGTGAGCAGCAGAGACAGGAAGCTTAAATATAATGACCCGTCTATCTCAGTGACAAGCATAAATAGTCACCTACAACCGATTAAATGATTTCTTACCAGGGGACCAGTGTCACACTCCATCATCCAGACAAATTCCATGTCTTTCTACATCCTCATACCTGCAGCAGAGCTTTGCCTCTGTCTGTGTACACACTGCTTTTACCTGATCTGAGCTGCATGTATGTCATTGCATCTGACATGCAACAAATTATATGTTATTTGCTGAAACATTCCACCCACCTCCACACATGCTCCTGTCACAGAGGAAAGTTTGTCTAGAGAGGGAGTGCAAGAGTGTAATTTTATATGATGATATTACACAACAACCCAGCAGAGTAAACAGGTTATGTTTTCTTAATGCCAAGAGGTTTGGTAAGTCATGAATATATACTCCTTTATATTTAAAAATAATTTTGGGAAAATGTCCAAATTGGGACTTTGTTGTACTTCTGTTTTGACAGTCTGACTTTGTTGCTAGGGACAACAAAGCAGAGGAAGCGTGCACAGTGGGCGATATCTATGATGATTGCTCAAAACAGGCAGGTGACAGTTGTCGAAGCCCCTGCAGGAGTATCCAGGTAGTGGGTATTCAGGAATCTAGTAGTACTTACCGTTTATTGACAGACTTATCTCAGTACTTCAAAGTTGGACATAAATTATTAAAAATGTCCTTGTCTCTTTGGTTACATTATGTTACTGTCATCATTAAAGACACAGTATTTGAAAATGTGCTTTCAAATACCCCCAAAGGGGCTTTAAAGAGGACATATCATGCTTGTTTCTCCTTTTCACTATGCCAGACTAGGATGCCTGTAAAGCATTTCTGCCCTCAGTACAAGTCATTTAGTTCCTTCATTGCCCCACAATAGCGTTCTCAATATCCTCATTTTAGGCCATTAAGAAGCCCTCATTGAAACACTCGGATCTGAGGATGACCTAAAGTTACCTCGCAACGTCACAGCCCTTTGTGCTCTGATTTAGAGGTAAGATCGGGCCTAAAAAATCCAGCCCGACCCGACCCAGGCCCGCGGGTATAAAGCCCGATCAATAAGCTCGATTTGCAGGCCCGAGCCCGAAAAAACCCGAAATTTTATATTTTATTTGTGAGGACTCAGGAGGAGGAGGAAAGGGAGGGGATGCGTCAGTCAGTCCCGGACAGAGCACTGCTCCGGTGATCACATTTGTGACGATGCCTGTTCATAATGATAACAAATTAAAGCGTGTCTTTTGTAACGAATTCTCCCAGTTAAACAAGACTGTAAGATGCATATTCAATAAACATTTATATCTTTTATATTTGTGTGTCTGTTCTATCAGGTGTGATAGTTCATGCTTCATTTCGTTGGCAAAATGCAGCAGCCCATTTGACATTTATTTTAATTTCTTCGAGTTGGCAGAAAAAAACGCAAGTTTTCTTAATGTTAAAATAATCTACATATTTTTATGATCATTATAAATGCATTTACACAATGAAATAACGCTGGAAAAGTTTGTTAAAAATATTTCTGTGTGTCATATTGTGCTCACATGGATGCGCCTCTCTGACAAGAAGAGGAACAGCAGCAGGAGCAGGTATGGGCTTCATTGTAGATCACAAGGAAGGGCATCTGAGATACACGGGGTAAAGCCTCCAGAGCGCAGCAGGTTCACTGAAGTCTTCGTTACCAAAGGCGGAAACAAACAGACTTTAAAAATCCTCCGCTGGAGACTGCGCGCACGGATGAATCCATTCATACATGTTTCTGGACCGGCTGCTGTTTGCAGAAGTCAGACCTGCTGAGGTAGGTGGTCCAGGGCAGTCATCTCGGTGTAAAGTGAGTATTGTGTGGGAGTTCAGTCTCGGGTCTCGTCCTCTTGATCATCTGGCATTGAGCGCTGCGTAAAGCGTGTCCCAAGCCGTGTTTGGTTATTACAGACTTCAGTCAGCAATGACTCGTGAAACAGGTGCCACTGCCTCTGGTTGAAAAAGCGGAGCCCTAAAGCTTCCTAGTATGCTTTTGTGTACAGTCGGGAAGGTAAAGGGACAGGAGGAGAAGAATAGATAATATATAAATATATATTTATTAAAAAAAAGTTGGCGAGAGGGAAGGCCGGGCCCGACCCAACCCGACCCGAACGTAATAATTGACACTTTGGGCCCGACCCGTCGGGCATGGGCTCAGGCTCGGGCTTAAGATCTTACCTCTACTCTGATTGGTCAGGTCTATCGGGGGTAGAGCCAGCCTGTCCTTCTTCTTCTACTGTATTTTCCGGCAGGCTCAATGCAGTGACCGCGTATTGAGTCCCCCTACAGGCCAGAGCTGGTAATGAGTGAATGTGAGCTAGGGATCTATATACTGCTGCTGGACGAATGTGTTCCTCGGTGACGATTTTGTGGCTAACGGACATCACAGAGGAGGAAGTGTTTTATCAGATTACTCCAATTAAAATAAAGGTACCTCGTGTCGTCACGACGTTTGAAATCTCGCGGACATCTCGCAATGACCTATTTTCAGAGGCATCAAATCTCGTTCTAGGATATCAGAAAAAATACAATATCTCATTTTTTGAAAATTAAGGGGGTGTAAGGCCTTGCTTTCAAATTTATTATATTATATGTAAGTATTAAATCATGCATCAGCATGATATGTCTCCTTTAAAGTTAATTAGTTAAGTTAGTTATTATCCTCAAATTTACTTACACAGTCTACCCTTGGGGTCAATTTGACCCTAGGGATATTTGCCAGCAGAAAATGGTTTACATACAATTGTTGACCACATTTTTTGTGTCAGACAGTTTGTGTATGTGTTGCATACATTAATAACCTCTTGATAACATTGGAGAACGTTCATTCTCCAATGTTGAGTCTCCGTTGGGACCTGTATTGCTCATATTTCTTCCTTACTTCAGCCTTTTCCTTGAAACTTTTACGTTTCCTTGCCTTCGATGTGGAGCGTAACAGAAGCGGCCTCCCGGTTTCGGTGCTGGTCTTCTCCAGGTCCATGACGCTTCAGTAGCTGTGTAGCTAGCGGCTCACCGGTATATGAGGGAGGTAGTGGGGAGGAGGCGGGACCATGGGCGGGACTGTGAGGAGCAGGGGAGACAGGGGATTGGATGGACTCACGGACCAATCCGAATGGCGGGGAACGGCGGTTTCGGATTGGTCAAGTATTATTCCGCTTTGTAGCGGATATACTGAATGTGTTTTTTTTTCATTCTTTTTGGTCTTTATATTTCGTAGATCGACCCATAGGACCATAACGGCCTTATAAACGGTGTTATTAAGATGTACCAAGCTTCCAAGTCGTAGACCATAGCTTTAAGTTGGGGTCAAATTGACCCCAAGGATAATAGAAGAGTTAACAAAACAATCATCAATGAGTGACACAGCTACCTAACATGCCTTTGTTGTTTACTGTTCTTTAAATTGAAGTTCTCATACAGCATCTTTGATGTGTACTAAACAGAAAACCTGTGTTTCAGTTCCTTGTTATGTGAAATTTATTTATGTCACAGAAATGCTGGTGTGCTGTATAGTGAGTTCACCTCACAGAGTGATTTTTTTTTTTTGTCAACCACAACCCTCAATTCTACAAGAGAAGTGACAGTGAAGGGCTATGAAAGAGACATCAGATCTCCATTTAACTTGTAAATGTTTATTTGCAGGGGTGGAGGGATGGACTTACAGGAGGTTTGGGTAGCAGCAGAGATCAAAGGTCACAGGTAAGAAGCACAAAATATTAATGATACACAGAAACAGAACAGCAGAAGTAGCAGGTCCTGCTAGTGCCAATTTCACACTGTAGGTATTTTCTTCATGTACATTCAATCAATCAATCAATCTTTATTTGTATAGCACCAATTCATAACAAGTATTATCTCAAGACACTTTACAATAGAGCATAAAGCTCTTCATTATGTGGATACACATATATGCATAGACACATATATACATATAAAGATACACATATACATATATATACAAATACTGTATATACATTCAACACCCAACATGAATCCATACAGCCAATCATGAATCCCTCCATCATGGCGGCAAGAAAACACCTTCTGTTAAGCAGCAGGAAATCTTGAATGTGGATCCCAGTCTCATGATGAACAGCAAATCCACACGATGCTGTATTGGGTGTGTGGACAAAAGAAAGGGAGGTAAGAGGAGACAAGTGGACTAGAAAAAGAACTAAAGTTAGGGACAGGTTCATGAACACAGACCTGTCATCTGATTTATTAGAGGTTAGCCTCTTGAGATGCTACATCTCATTTTCAGAAGGGTCCTCATATCTGAATGGTTGTGGTGATCATTTTATAGTAGTATAACCAATGATATTCTAACTGAAAATAAGAATTTATGGTAGTGATGAACTCATGGATGCCCAGACCACAAGTGTATCCCAACCATATTTGTCGCCATTAAGTATAAATGTGTTCAAGGCCTCCTGAGATGTGACATCCCATTTTCAATAGGGACCTCATGCCTATGTACATTTGTTCTGAAATATCTGTGAATTAAGATGTTAGCATCTATGCTGTCACTTCCTGCTGTTGTCTTGCTCATTGCTCCCATCTCTTCCTGCTCCAGGGACAGCTGATTGGGTGGTCTTGCTTTGGGCTGAGCACAATCATTGTAGACTTGGAACTTGGCAAGATAGATCTTTCTGATTACAGACATTAAACCAGGCTGAACCATCTGCACAGCAAGGTTTGCTTTCTACAAAAATAATTTGTGATGTATGGTATATGTGTATATGTTCAATTAAATTAAAGAAACAATATCCAAATTTCGCATACTGCACAATTAATTTTTAAATGCTTCTTACACACAAATAAGAAGCAATGAGGTTGACTCTGGTTGCTTAATGTCCACTGTGCACCCTGGATGATGTCATCACTCATGACAATGGGAACCGATCAATGGTGACAACAGGATACTCCCAACTTCCTTTTTCCTGTCACAAAGGGCTGGGAAAAACAAAGAAGAGAATAAGGAGTGAGGGTTTCTCTGTCTGTGCTTCATGGTTGATGGATTAAGCTCTTTCATTCACACATGAACACTTTTTCCCTTACAAGCTGTTGCGTCAGTGGGATATTAGAGCTTTAAATTCAGGCTGCATGAAGATAAACATCAGTGTGAAGGGTGTTAAATACTTGTAAAGACTCCACCTTAAGTTCTTATCATTTGATCAGTTGCTTTCTGTTTCTAGCCTTGACACTGTCTTTTACTCCAATTGAAGACAATGTCTTGTGCATGAAGGGGATCCCTCTACCTCCATTTACAAAGAAAAACAACTAAAAACTCTAGATGATGTTCAAACAAGGAGCTTTTTAATGCGTTGTCATGTTTTTCACTCTATAATACCCTTTCTCTTGGAGTTTTACCAGGTTATCTCTAATATTACTGGTCTTAAGGGTTTAGGCCAATGTTTCTGACTTGTACTCCGAATATAGAACCATCAACCTCATTGGCCTCCTCCTTCAGACTGTTGAACACCAGATGCATTTTTTGTGCAAAAATTCGTGTTAATAAGTATTTCACAGGCCCACAGGGAATCAAAGCAGGCTTTCACACCTTTCATTCATCATCTTTACCACTTTTCCTTTTTGTGTCACAGGGGGCTTGAGCCTATTTCAGCTGTCACAAACAGTGTTAACTATTTTGACTAATCACGTTTTCTCAAAGTTTTTATCCATAGCCTTTTTCCCCTGACACAAAATAGACAGTAACTAATAAAAACAAGTTCTCAACAAATAAAAAAAACTAGACTAAATGTTTGACAGACTTAATCCAATTTGACTTTACAGATACATCTCAAAAAAGTAGAATATCATGAAAAAGTTCAATATTTTTCATCACTCATTTTAGAATGTGAAATGTGTAGATTAATTACAGATAGAGTGAAACATTTCAAACATTTATTGCTTGAAATTTTGGTACACTGCAAAAAGCCAGCCTTCAAAAACAAGAAAAAAAAATACAAAAATTGAGTTTTACTACTTAAAATAAGCAAAATTATCTGCCAACAGAACAGGAAAATTTGGCTTGACAAGACTTTCAAAAACAAGTAAAAATATCTAGCCTCAATGAATCCAGAAAAACCTTAAAATTAGTGTTTTTACACTAAAAATAAGAGTATTTTCTATACATTGCAAAAAGGGTAGCCCAAATATAAGATATAAATACTAAATTTGAGACAAATTTTACTTAAAACTAGTGAAATTATCTGTCCATGCAGCAAGTAAATTTGACTTGATAATCTTGAAATAAGATTTTTAATCTAGAAATAAGTTGTCCCTGGAAGTGCCAAAACATTGAAATAAGCTGAAAATGCCAATTTTTAGCTCAAAATACTTGAAATCAAACTGAATACTGCCCAATTATAAGTGAAAATTACTTAATCTAAGCAAATAATTCTTTTCAATATTAACATTTTCTTATTTGTAGCAAATAAAGGTTTAAAATCAAGAAAAATATAACAAATTTAGGTAAATATCACTCAGTATTAGTGCAGTATGATTACAAGAAATCTTGATATAGGTTAATTTATCTTGAAATAAGCCTAAATCTATATCAAATCTACATTATTAAAAATCCATAAACTTAAAAACAAATCTTACTCTAAGACAATACATCTTGACAGACTCTACTGAAATCACAACACTGTTTGATTTGCATCAACATTTATTAAACTCCCAGGAGTAATAACTACACCATCACTGTGTCAGGGTTGTTCCACAATCTTAAAATCAAAATTGAAACATTTCAAGGTAATTTGCGGCCCAAACAAAGAAAACTAATTTGGCACAGAAATCACACACATTGTTAATGCCTAAATAAGATGATCTTCCAAAAACAAATAGTAGAAATCATTTTTTTATCCTGACTCAGGTAAAGTGCCATACAGAATTTGAGAACTTTAGAAAGTAAAAGTATACCCTTTTAAAGATGTGTGGGACCTCTGGTATTTAAGTAATCAACCATAAGACACAGTAAGACAAGAGGAGCAGCTGGTCATGTCAGGAAACTACTGAAAAGGTGCTACAACCAAAACAATCAAAGCACAACTGTCCTGACGATGATGTCTCTATCTATTTTTCAATGAATAATTTCCATTCGGCTATTGCTTTCTTATATGCTCTAGTGGCATCTTGGTCATGGATGGCATCACCAACTACCTCAGTCTGACTGACAGAGAGTAGTGTTGCAACACATTTGGGTATGTCAAGTGCAAAGTGTAGAAGTATGCCATTAACACCAACATTCCTTCCCAAAAATCCTCCTGGGGGAGGGTGCTCACGTGTACGTTTCCCATGGCGACAATGCCGACTGTTCCATCAAAGAACAGCACTGGTGAGAGAGAGGCCGCTTTTCCAGGTATTGCACAGGGTCCCCACCTGGCTGAAATACATGGAAGGACAATATGGTGAAGGGTTTGAGCATTAGTAGTGTTGTGTATCAAAACTGCTTAAAAGAGGTTGCAACAAATGAATGACATCAAGAGCGCTATCAACAGTTTACAATGGTCCAACAAATTTACTAAAGAAACAGAAAAAATGAACATGAAATGAACATGAACTGATTCACAAGAATAAAAAATGGAAAGTGCTGCACCAAGTCACAAAAAGTGTCAAGTGGAAAAAAAATGTCAAGGATAAAAAGGAAAGATGGGTCTGAGACACCAATTTTGTACAAAAAAAATCTGTTTTTGAACAAGGACTGGCTAAGATAAAAGAACTGAGGAGCCCTTATCTGGGCATCAGAAAGATACAGCAGGTGAATTGATTATCAGTAGATGGTTCATGTGATCAGGTAGCATGATCAATAGACATAACATGACATACTAATATGAAAATAATAGAAGGCAAAATTAACCATATCAGTCAAAAGAAATAAGAATAAATTATAACGTGCAAAGAAGTAAGAAACTTGTACATCACAATCACAAACAAAAATATAAACAGTTAAAACAGAACAAATAATTAAAAAATGGAAAATTCCTAATTGTAGGGGAAGGAAATTAAAGGAAAAAGCATTGATGAAATATCTAGACAAGAGCGAGCTGAACATAATCGAAATAACTGTTTTAATTCCAAATAGTTTGATGAAACACTAACAGCATCACAGAGGTTTAATATGACAATAGCGTCACAGAACAGAAATTGACATCAGGGATGCACAATAAACACAAGGCAAAGGTGGTTCAAAACACAAAGGATGAATGACTTATGTAGTTAATCTTGTGTTCTATTAGTTTTATATTAATATAAGATGTCCTTTGGATCAAGTTACTCGGTTCTGTGACTGAACTACTAATATCTGCCTCATGTCCTCATGAAGGCTCCTCTGTGAGTTGAAATGTGTTGGCTCTTTATTTTAGCCAGTCCATGTTTAAGTAATGGATTTTTATAGTTTTTCATAAAATCAGAGTGCCCCTGACCTTTCTTCCAATTTTGGTCTTCATTAATCAGTTTACATTGACAACTGAACTTCAAATTTTTTAATTTAAGAACTGTGAAAATGAATAATTTCATTGAACCTCTTGCTCTTGTCAGGTGTGAACAAGCAAAACAATGTGAGAAATTGAGGGGCACATCTCAATAGCTGGTTAAGGACCAGCAGAACATTCCTCACCTTAAGGATATGAAGGAGAGCGTCACTGGCATTTCTAAGCTGCTTTGGTGGTGGAGTTGGTGAGGGGAAAAGTGCTGAGAGAGCATTGAAGAGGGCAATGGTGAAATCCACTATGGAAAAGAGAAACTGCACTTAATGGGATAGTTTGAACATGGTTGATAAAACAACAGATTTAGTGTATGGACCAGCAACCTACCTCCACGTACATCCATGGCAAAAGGAGGTTTCAGGGTTTTCTCCCACACGGCATAGAACTGCACCTTAGCACAAAAGTCTGCCCATCTTCCTTTCATCTCCTCAACATATTTGCAGTTGGTGCCATCAACAATACGACACAGCTCATCCACTGCCTGGAAAAAAAAAATGTGTTCAGTTATTCTCCCACAGATCAGGAAAAGAACAAGGCAGCCTGCACAGACAGAGGCAAACAATTCAAGCAAAAGTAGTTAATTAAGAACCTACATTTTGAAAGTCTTTAAAGCATGGGTATGCCTCAAAGATTTTTGCAGGACGGTCTTCTTCCTTTGCAACATCTGCCACAATGAAAGCCCGTCTGACCTCAAACTCAAGATCCAAAAGCTGAGCGACATCTCTTTGGTTTGGTCTTGCATTTGGCTTCTTGTACATGTTGCTCAAAGTTCCTTAGTGCCTCGCCTGCATCTTTCGACTGTCCTGACCTGTTAAAAATGATAAAGCAGGGCAGAGAAGAGCCAGGAAAAGATGTCAAGATAACCACTTTGACACAGTCAAGAAATCAGAGTTCTTTCTTGTGTTTAAATGACAAGACATCTGTTTAAAAAGTAATTGTCGTCAGTATAGACATAATATTAAAAGACTGCATCACTACTACTCTCACTAGTCTTGAAAAAAGAATGCAAAGTACACCTATCAGAAGTTTTATTTCATCAACCCTCAAGTCTGACACCAAATAAAGTTCAGTAGAGCAGTAATTTCTTCATGAGCTTTTAAAAAAATATATTTTTAAAGCTTGTTACTCTATCCATTTCATCATTATATTTTTAATAAAAATGCATTATGATACATAACTTTTCTTAAATGTATGTTTGAGATGTTTCACTTTAACATAATGGGTCAAATCAAATTAGGTTACTGGTAACATAGTAATTTGTGTAATGCTGCTCACAACAGGTGGATGAATAACAGTCTCTCAAGTAATTTAACAGACATAAAAATGCAAAAAGCTGAATTTTCACCCGCACACTGTGGTCCACTAGCTCAATAAAGAATTAAATTAAAGCAAACAATGATTTGGTCACAGACCATCACACCTCATGCTGTTTTTGTAAATTATACTTTTTATTGAGCAAGTGGACGACAGTGTTTGGGTGATTCCCTCTTTTACATTTGTGTAGTTGCGTTGTCTCCTGCTGTACACAACAAATCTTTTTTGGTGTGCTAGAGATTTCTTGATTTATGTAATTTGACTAAAAAAATCAAAATTTAGTAGACTGAGAGGTAGCGAAGAGTGAAGGCAGGCTTACCCACAACATCTTCTGCAGGTGCAGCTGGTGGAGCTTTCACAGTCCTGGGCGAGGAGCCTGTAGCTGAGGTGGGTAGTAGTGGCGGAGCCTGGCTGCTATTTGACTTCTTAGGCACACTGAAGGGTGGCTGTGGCGGGGACGCTTTTCCTGGGGAAAATAATTTTAAATAAAATTTTCTAAACTTTGGTAAAGAAAAATTACATGAAAGCACAACCAAATATACAGACAATAGGGCATCTGTCTTGCAATCATTAATAAAATGGAGGCATGTACCCTCATTAGAGGTTTACATGAACAGAAACTAGCATACTTTCATTTTTTTCCACTTTAAGCACACACCTGCACTGGAGTTGTCCTCGCTGATGTCATCATTACTCTCAAGAAGAGTTTTATTAGCACTTGAGCTGCTTGTATCACCACTGATGTCAACATCTGACCCATCATCCGTGTTGTCTGAACCTAATAGAGCCTTCTTGGCCCTGCCTCGTTGTGGCATGGAACCCTGCATCTTCCTTGGGGACTGCATGTTTTGGAGTCGCTTGTGCATTTTGGTGTAGACGGTCAGCTGTGGTAAAAGAATATCTATAAGTTCTGTGTCTTGTTGATGTCCCAATCGATACATATTTTTCAAGAAAAATAATTAAATAAATAGAAACACTACTTACATAAGGCATAAATGTGTCACTATCACGTAGCATGGGGTAATAGTACACAGTCTTCTGTGCCATTGCTTTCATTTCGAGTTTGGAGGGGTATTTTACTTCTTTACCCATGGGACTAGCATGCAGGGTAGCAACCATGCTGGTGATTGTGTTCCTTATGAGTCTGCAACAGAGCTCTTTGGACATCTGACAGTCTTTTTCCTTTCCACTGCGAAGCAATGTAAAGTACTGACTGCGCATCATTTCCAACTCTGTATCTGTGTACACCACATACTCTGGGGGGTCAGACATCTTCATTGTTTTGTCAGCATTTTGAGATATGGGAGTGGAAGCTTGAGGCTGACATGATGACATGGCACTAGGTGAAGGAATAATCTCACAAGCGTTGGCATCTTGGTCTGTAGCACTTTCACACTATTGCAATCGTTAAGGATAAAAAGTTAAATACAAATAATGGCATTGATCATGTGAGACAATATGGATTGTAATAATTCCATTGGTTGGATGTGTATTTACCTTTTGACTGATAAAATCCAAAAGCTTCTTTCTCCTGAGAAAATTTTCAGGGCCAGGGAAAAGATCCTTCAGGTCATGAATTGATAAAACATATATGATTTCAAATTAGACATTTTTTTAGCTTCACTGGATGTGGCTGCATGTCAGAAGAACATAGACATACGTTTGTTGGTTTGTCTGTGCAGTGAAGCACTGCCTTTTGCTCAATTGCTAAGCGTCGCATTTATCTCTAACAAACCAAAAATATCTGAAAGTCTGTCATTTTGACATGTGTTGCAAGATGAGGCAAGATTATAGACTGAAAAAATAAACACATCTTAAACTTTTACCTTGTTTTATGTAAATTAAAAAAGTTTTTTATTTCCTACGTGTGAGTTCTATCTCACCATATTTGGGATTATGTTATATTATTGTTTTCACATAATTACACATTTATTCTTGGGCTGTCAAAGACCAATATAATTAATTCCAATTAATCTCATGACTGTTCATAGTTAACATTTATTGATTTATAGATATGTGTGTTTATTTAATCTGTTCTAAATGTACCTTATATGGATATTTTAAGTATTTGATATTCTTGTCTACATGATTGGACAAATGTGCTTTATTTTGGAGGATGTTTGTTTACTGTACTGCAACAATCCAAAGCAAGTACAAATACTGTCCATGATATATTTTACATATTTAAAATTACGCTGAAAAGCAAACTCCAGGGGTGGCCGCATGTATGTAAAATACATGACTTACCTTCCAATACCGACCGTATAGTTCCATCAAAGTCCTCCATGCTAGGTTATCAGCGTTAACCCGCAGAACCTGATAAACATCAATAGTTAACTTCAGTAGGAGTTAACAACGGCTAATGATAGTGTTAGCTAGCTTACTGACGAGTAGCTCTCTAGTAGACAACTGAAAGCAGTTTTATGTCTTAGTAACACCATCGTCCTACAGTGTTATTTTTAAACATTTAAGTCACCAGTTTAGAATATCTCACCTACCTTGAATAGCTGCTTTCCTTATTTACATAAAAACGTCTCCCTGGTCTCCTTCAGAGCGGGGAAATCCACGTGTTCCAAGTGTAGTGTATCTGTCTGCGGCTTGCAAGACGGAGGCGTGTCCTGTAGCGTGTCCTGTAGTGGGCGTGTCCTGTAGTGGGTTCTGTCGCGTAGTGGGTGTGTCGTGTAGTGACGTCACTATGTGACAGAACCCACTATACTGTTCTTAAAGAGATATGAGCCCAGGTAGCATTTAAAGTTTGAAAGTTCTGTTCTGAGAACCAACTATACTGTTCTTAAAGAGATATGAGCCCGGGTAGCATTTAAAGTTTGAACGTAATGTTCTGTTTCTACACTAAATACTGTTTTGCTTGTTGCCTTATAATGAATTGATTTAAAAGCATTGAAATGTTAATATTGTTTGACTCTGCCACGAAATAATAATAATAATTAAACAACTCAGGACAAGAATTAATGAGCTAAAATACATACATACATATATATATATATATATATATGTATGTATGTATGTATATTTATATTCAAGGGGAAACTTAGATTTAGGCACTAAAAGAGTGATGGTTAGGTTAAGGGTTAGCAGATGGTGACGTTAAGTTTTATTTGTGTAAGTTATTATAACATTAAAAAGGGAAACTTACATTTAGGCACTAAAAGAGTGATGGTTAGGTTAAAGGAACACTACACCCAAACAACGATTTGGCCTCATTTTCTACTCACCCTCATGCTGAACAACACTGTGGAGTAGTTTTGGAACATCTAGGATGCAGCCGGAGATCTGGGGGAATCCTCGCTGTCCACTGACATTGATATCATGACTTCGGTCAGAGCCGAACAAACAGTGTCATAAAAGTCCACAAAAAGTCCACAAAAAGTCGGCAATATTCCTCCATACTGCTCGTGCTATAATCCAAGTGTCCTGGAGGATAATGTCCACCATTTACTCTTAACAACATCATTCAGCACATGATTCTAGCCTAAACAGTACAACTTGGTATATCTATGATACTCTTCACGAGGTGCCCTCACGGAGCAGCTGATAAACCAAGCGAATCTTGGCGCACAGCAATAATTAGCGTAGAACAAGAAATCCCACATTCTGCTGTGGCTGACGGAGCTGTGGACAGACACAAGAGGGTCAGCAGAATGTGGGATTTCTTGGGTTCTTTTTTCTTGTTCTCGCTCCTAGTTATTGCAGAGTCTTGCGTTCCTTTGGTTTACAGCGCTCCGTGAGCACCGTAAGAGTATCATAGAAATGCCAAGTAGTACTGTTTGTGGACTATAAACATGTGCTAAATGATGTCGTGACATTAGTCATGATATCAATATCAGTGGACAGCGAGGATTCCCCCATATCTCCTTCTGCATCCTAGATGTTCCAAAACTACTCCACAGTGTTGTTCAGCATGAGGGTGAGTAGAAAATGAGGCCAAATCGATGTTTGGGTGTAGTGTTCCTTTAAGGGTTAGCAGATGGGTCACGTTAGATTTTATTTTTGGAAGAGAAACCACAGACCAAACGTTCTTTTCCCTCTTATTTTTCGTCTTCTTCCTTTTTATAAACTTTTAACAGTGTCTCACGTGGTTTTCCGTAATTTCCGTCTTAGCTAGTGGGCGTGTCGTGTAGTCATTCATTACGCGACACGCCCACTACATGACACGCCTCCGTCTTGGGGGCCGCAGACAGACCCTTCTCGAGGGAAATCGCCTCAACTCAAAAATCTGACGTCATCGTCTGACGGACATGAACTGAAAATGTGCAGGCACAGAACATACCGAAATAAAAAAAAACATACATTTATATTACATATTTAACATTTTTTTTGTCATCCAAATATTTGTATCAAGATGTTGTTTTCAATGGAGTGTTTTAGTATAAAAACAGATAATATAAAATAATCACTTTACTTAACCCATGATGCCTCTGGCTTAAGAGGAAGAGCCAAGAACGCGTGTAAACAGTGCGCAATGGCGGCGTGGAGGTGCATGACTTGTCCCGTTTTTGTTGCATTAAGTCTAAAGGTGCTCCTCAGTCACATCAATGCAATTCACGGTCGTAGTCCGGACTTTTGGGTTTACTGTGGAATCGATGGCTGTGAGCAGGACTTCAGAGTTTTTAACTCATTCTTCCGCCACATTAAACGGACTCACCCTGTATCTGACGGCCGGATGCCCACCAAGTGGATGGAGAACGACCCCCACATCCCCCTCTTTTGGACAGGAAAACTTTGGTGTGGGTATTTGCCAGCTGTGTCATCCCTGCCACATCCAGCCCCGTGGAGCATCCTCTACCTGGAGCATCAGGTCCCGCAGCGCAGCGTCCTGTTGTCGGCCCGGTCTGCGTAAGTGTCAATCTAACGTCTATCATATTTAGTTATGTTTTGACCTGTGATGGCAAAGTAAGGTTATTCTTACTCTTTTTATTTTGAACCATCTGTATGTGGTTTTTCTTACAACGAACAGATAAAGGCAACGTGAAATGAACAGTGTAATTTTTTATATGTAAAATGTCAAAGTTTTAATTCATTTTCAGATTATTGTTTGTGTCAGAGCCTGTGAACGGCGCTGATGGAGAGGGTGATAGATGATAGTTTTTACCCAGCAGCTGTGCGTGCATCACACCGCACTCTCTATCAGCTCATCGGTTTTGGGAATGCAAATAAATCCTCTAGTTATAATTCTCAAAACACCTTGCAGTCAGACACCAGGCGGAAACAACAGCACACTGCTCTGTCAAATTTACTGTTACAATATGAAGGGAAAAGGAGAGGGAGAACGACAGAGAGAAGTCAGATATAGACCTTTAGGTTCAGTCCAGTAACAGTAACTATGCACATATCTGTAACGATCTGTGCATTTATTTAACTTAAATCTTCCTGCTACTGTGTGTAGAGCAGAGGCAGCAGAGCCTCTGACAGCTGGATGAGAGTGATGGAGAACACATAGTGCAGCTGTCCTGCTGTGATACATCTCATTGAGAAGATTAAAATTAACACTAAAAAAGCCATCACAAATAATAACCAGCCGTAAATAGTACACGTAGTATGACAAAAAATATCTGCAGGGAGATATCATGGTTTATTTATTATATCTATTTTTATTTCCATAAATCATTTTAAAGACCTTGTGGTTTATCGTTATAATTTTAAGTTGATAAATATACCGAGATAGGCTATGAAACATGATTTATTTGTATAAAAATGAGAAATGTTTTTAATATAAGACAGTTAAAACCGTCCTGGGCTAGAATGGAATGGCCCTTGTTTTAAACCAGATATTTTACTATCAGGTGGGCAAAGGAATTAGGCTTTTATCATTGAATATTCAAAATTTGGAGTCACCCCTAGTCATTTACTTTTTAAAAAATTGAGTAGTAATCACAAGTCTTTGAGTTACTTGCTTATTTGGAGATGATTTTACACTTGCACCTCTCTGGATATATTTCTTTCCTCTTTTTTGCAACTGGTGTTTGTGTCTATTTATTTTTTAAAAATTACTATAACCATAGCTTTTTTATAAGTCAAACACAACCATACTAGTCCCCAAGATTATGTAAAATAAAAGAAAAAAAATCCCATTTTTCTCTTAAGGAAGAAGCTGATGCTGTAGCATCCACCACCGGACCTGATGTTGCCAGATCTGCTGCTGCTTTTGCCATTCGCGTCCGGGAGCAGTGCCACTTGTCACAGGTAATTATGTAACAATGGACCAACACGTTATGCAGTTAATATATGAATATTTTTGTTTATGATGACAATTTCATTTGATTTGTTAGTTCTTGTTGTAGGTTTGGATTAAAAATGTTAGAAAAAAATAGTACAAATTTCAAATATTTCCAGAGAACGTTCAACAATGTCATCTCAGGGGTGCAACAATACCAAGCTGTTCTTCTGGATACTCTGCAAGAGAGAATGAGAAGCGTCATTGAAGACTACCCTGAGACAGACCCTCACCTTCAAGATGCGGCTTTTTCTATATATTTGACACTTTCATAGATCCTTTCTGCAGCACTGCATATGGACAGAACAGAGTCATTCGTGAACTATTTAATCCAGTTGACCCAGAGGAAGTATGGTGTCCCAGAAGATTTGTTGGGTAAAAAGAGGTCTTTTAAGGGTTGTGGTGATAAGAAATGAAAGTTTTTACTTTGTACCGCTAATTCAAAGTCTAAAGCAGTTACTGTCCACTTCTAGAATCTTCACCATGTTGACTACTGCACCAATAAGAAGCAGAGAGGGATTCTTTTATGATTTTATTGACGGCACCCTCTTTACATCTCACCCTTTTTTTTCTCAAAAAACAAATGCACTTCAAATTATACTTTACACAGATGAAATTGAAATATGTAACCCCTTAGGGTCCCATTCTTCTGAAAATAAATTGCTTATGTTTAATCATAGTTTAGGTAATATTGATCCAAAATTTAGGTTAAAGTTGTCTGCAATACGACTCCTTGCTATTGCTAAGGCAAATGATATTTCTCAATGGGGTGTTGATGTTGTACTAAAAAGAATTATTCAAGATCTGACACTGCTTTACAATGGTAGAAGAATTGAAATGCCAAATGGGGAAATTGAGTTGTTTGGTGCTGTGATAGCTGTATGTGGGGACACACTTGCCCAGCATGAGCTTGCTGGCTTTAAAGAAGGAGTACGTTTTTCTCGTAGCAAATGTCGACACTGTGAATGTGACTTTGAGGATCTGCAAAGTATTTTTGAAGAAAACAAGTTTGTTAAAAGAACTCTGGAAAAGCACATCAGGCAGTGTCTTGAAATAGAAAAAGCAAGAACAGATTTCTTGAACGCATCCCTTAAGACCACTTATGGAATTAACAGAAGAAGCAGTCTAGTGGATGTTCCTGCATTTCACCTGATCACACAAAGTCCACAGGATATAACACATGTTATTTTTGAAGGTGTTGCACCAATGGAAATAAAGCTTGTATTGAAACACCTTATTCTGTCAGGACAAATGGAATTAGACATGTTTAATTCAGCCATTCAAAACTTTCCGTACTCACCTATTGATAAAAGGGATAAACCTTCTCCTATATTGAAGGTGCACATGAACAGAAAAAAACTGTGAACTGCACCAAATGTACTGAAATATAGGTCCATATTTGCTATTGTTCCATCTAAAATAAAACAGTGGATTCAAATTTGCATTTGTCATTTGTTTTTATTATGTGAAAAGACTTAGTTGTGTTCAAGTCAAGATTTCTCATTTCATGCTTGAAATAAGTAATTTTTACTTTGAAAAGTGGTTTTATACTTGTGTGTGTAGATGAGACAGCTTTGTAATAGTTGATATTCTTGTTTCAAGCTTGTATTACTCAATATTAGTCAAAAAATCTCAGTAACAAGCTTTAATATCTTACTGAGATAATTAAGGAGCAATACACTTAAAACAAGCAAAATACCCTGACATAAGAACTGCTTTGTGAGAAGAATTATCTTATCAGACAAAAAACAAGCAAAAATCACCCTATAAGATATTTAATCTTATTTAGATTTCAGTTTTTGCAGTGTAATTCTGAAATGAGTGATAAAAAATATTGAACTTGACATGGTATTCTAATTTTTTGAGATGTACCTGTATTTGGTCATGTAGAAAGTAGGGCAAGTTAGAAAATATCCAACCAGGTAATCTGGTTATGTGGTGGGTTGGATGAGTTAAGATGGACATCCCATCACAGCTGCCTAAGCTTCATGGTGATGGGATAAGTTGGGGTGCGATAGAATCAGAGCTACAGGTACATCTCAAAAAATTTGAATATCATGAAATAGTTCAATATTTTTTATCACTCATTTCAGTATTAGCAAAATTTCAAGCAATAAATGTTTGAAATGTAATATATGGGTTTCACATTCTAAAATGAGTGATGAAAAATATTGAACTTTTTCGTGATATTCTCATTTTTTGAGATGTACCTGTACTCTCTTTATGAATTTATAAATCCACATAGAGCAGGTTCACTGTTTGTTGCTTGGCCAGGTAGCCTAAATAAAGTGAAAAGTGAAATTTGTTTCTGTTCATTTATGCATTTAAAATGTACTTACATTCAATAAAGGGTTAGTAGACATTTCATTTTATTATTTTTTTTTCAGTGGAAAACATGACTTCAGAGGTTCAAGGAAACATGAAAAATGCCTTACACTTTACACTTCATATTGTAGTCGACTAAATTTACAGTAGATCTTGTCACCTAAAGCACTGTCAAATTTCATCAACTAAAATTAGATTCAAATTTTAAAAAATTTGATGACTATATTACAATTTAAACTGAACTAAAACTTAATTAAAAAGTGCTGTCAAAATTAACACTGGTCACCTGCCAATCACAGGGCCAGCCACACATGCACTCACTTCTAAGAGCAATTTAGAATTAACAGTTAACCTGAATATGCCTGTTTTTGTAACTAGACGGACACCTCTATACATCTGTCGTGGATATATTTCACCACCCCATCTGGGAAAGAGCCGTTTGGAAATATCACTCAATCAATCAATCAATCTTTATTTGTATAGCGCCAATTCATAACAAGTGTTATCTCAAGACACTTTACAATAGAGCATAAAGCTCTTCATTTTATGGATACACATATATGCATGGATACATACAGGGCTTGACATTAACTTTTTTGCTCACCAGCCACTGTGGCTAGTGGTTTCCCAGAGTTACTAGCCACTCAGTATTTTCACTAGCCACAATTTGTTGTTGGATAATTATGTTCAATATGATTAAAGCCGATGATGACATGCTAAAGTTTACTTAACAAAGATTTACAACCTCTTTAAATGTAAATGACCCCTATGCACACTTAAAACAAGACTACATCAATGTTAAACTCCACAGGTCCTTATCAGGTATTCAGCTCTGATAAAGTTGTGTGTAAAACATTTTTAACATCATACGTACTCGCACATCCACACATAGTCCGTGAACGGTCGACCTTTCTTCCCCAAAGCATGTACGTTGCGGAACAGCATCCCCATCTTTTCAAACTCAGCCAACTTCATGAGGGCCAAAGACTTAACTGCCGCACTTTCCTGTCATGGGCCCGCTGTCTTTCCCCGTTTTGTTGTGATGCACATTTTATGACCAAAGGACTAACATGAATCCCTCATTCATGGCGGCAAGAAAACACCTTCTGTTAAGCAGCAGGAAATCTTGAATGTGGATCCCGGTCTAATGATGAACAGCAAATCCACACGATGCTGTGTTGGGTGTGAGGGCAAAGGAAGGGAAGTAAGAGGAGACAAGTGGACTAAAGTAAGAACTAAAGTTAGGGACAGATCCATGAACCATAAACCTGTCGTCTGATTTATTAGAGGTTAGCCTCTTGAGATGCTACATCTCATTTTCAGGAGGGTCCTCATGTCTGAATGGTTGTGGTGATCATTTTCTAGAAGTATAATCTTAGATATTCTTACTGAAAATTAGAATTTATGGTAGTGATGAACTCATGGGTGCCCAGACCACAAGTGCATCCCAACCATATTTGTCTCCGTAAAGTATAAATTTGTTAAAGGCCTCTTGAGATGTGGCATCCCATTTTCAGAGGGACCTCATGCCTATGTGGTGATAAAAGTAGATACTGTAGATGTATTGATCATGGATATGGAGATCATGCTAATGTCTACATGAATAGCTATAATGATAATGGGAATGGAGTGTTCCTAATAAAATGGCCAACTATGTGTCATGTTTATAATTGTAGTTTTGAGGCTTCATGACTCCACAGCAGCAGGCAGTCTCCACCAAGGATTCCAGGCCACCTACAAGACAAGAGCCAGAGACGAGTACAGGAGCAAACAAAAGGGGCAAACGCAGATGCTGAGAGAGAGAGAGAGAGAGACAGAGAGAGAGAGAGAGAGAGAGAGTGATAGAGCCCATTATGCCAGACTCCCCGGCAGTCTAGGCCTATTGCATCTAAACTATGAGTCTAATTTAGTCCCTAACTGAAAGCTTTATCAAAGAGGAATGTTTTAAGTCTAACCTTAAAGGCAGAGAGAGCGTCAGCCTCCCCAACTGTGGTCGGTAAATTGTTCCAGAGAAGAGGAGCCTGATAACTGAAGGCTCTACCTCCCATACTACTCTTGGAGATTGATGGTACCACAAGTAGGCCAGCATTTTGGGAGCGCAATGTTCTAGAGGGGTTGTACGGCAATACAAGGTCTTTAAGATAGACTGGTGCCTGTCCACTGAGAGCTTTATAGGTGAGGAGAAGAATCTTGAATTCTATTCTATATTTAATGGGAAGCCAATGCAGAGAAGCTAATACAGGAGTAATGTGGTCTCTTCTCCTCGTTCTAGTCAATACACGTGCTGCAGCATTTTGGACCAGCTGAAGTGTCTTAAGCGACTCGCTGGGACAGCCTGAAAGCAGAGAGTTACAATAGTCCAGTGTAGAGGTAACAAAAGCATGGACTAGCTTTTCAGCATCGCTCTGGGACAGGATAGGCCTGATTCTGGCCATCCAGGTTCTGATGTCCTTTAAACAGGCATCTAGTTTAACTAAGTGGTTTGTCTCACCTGGCTTCAGTGATACATAAAGCTGTGTATCATCAGCGTAACAGTGAAAATTAACAGAGTATTTCCTCATGATATCACCAAGGGGAAGCATGTATATAGAGGAGAGAATTGGACCTAGCACCGAACCTTGAGGAACCCCGTAACTTACTTTAGTGTACACAGAGGATTTATTGTTCACGTGTACAAACTGATATCTATTAGATAAGTAGGACTTAAACCAATTTAAGGCAGTCCCTGTAATCCCAAGTAACATCTCTAATCTCTGTATAAGAACATCATGATCAATGGTGTCGAAAGCAGCACTAAGATCTAACAAAACAAGAACAGAGAGAAGTCCTTCATCTGAAGCTGAAAGTAGATCATTGGTTACTTTAACTAGAGCAGTCTCTGTGCTGTGATGAGCTCTAAATCCTGACTGAAAGTCCTCAAGCAGGCTATTTTCTTGAAGGAAGTCACCTAGCTGATCAGCTACTACTTTCTCCAGGATCTTTGAGGCAAATGGAAGGTTAGAAATAGGCCTGTAGTTAGCTAATGTTCCTGAATCGAGGTTAGGTTTTTTATGGAGGGGTTTGATTACTGCTGTTTTAAAAGACTGTGGTACGTAGCCTGTTGATAGAGATATATTTACTGTCTCCAGCAACAATGGACAGACTAGAGAAAAGATCTCCTTAAACAACTTAGTTGGGATCGGGTCTAAAAGGCAGGTTGATGACTTAGAGGAGGAGACGAGAGAATTTAGCTCCTGAAGGCTAATCGTAGAGAAACTGTCTAGCTCAGGTCTAACTACTACTACATTTAAAGGTATGACAGGTTCAGCTGGAGATGAAGAACTGCTAATTTTATCTCTAATTTTCAGAATTTTATCATTGATACAGTCTCTAATACAGGTACATCTCAAAAAATGAGAATATCATGAAAAAGTTCAATATTTTTCATCACTCATTTTAGAATGTGAAACCCATATATTATATAGATTAATTACAGATAGAGTGAAACATTTCAAACATTTATTGCTTGAAATTTTGCTAATTCTGAAATGAGTGATAAAAAATATTGAACTTTTTCATGATATTCTCATTTTTTGAGATGTACCTATATTTTCGGAGGCGAAACCTTCAAAAACAGCAGCAGCTGGTGATTGGATGATCGTTCTGTTCCTTCTACTCATCACAAAACAATCCATATCAAGCGGCATGTATTTTCACATCAACCCGCATTAAAAGTGATACGGCGTACCAAAGTCTTCTGTGCAGCGTTGACTGATCAGCGGAGACTCCCTGACTGTAGAAGGAAGGGAGCAGGGCACCTAAATAGATCACTGAAGTTTTCGCTGTATATTTTGAGGTATTGTAAATGGTTTTCATCATTCCCTCCCCCCTTCCTGTCAATTGCGGCATTCATTACACATATAGGCCTACACCGCCGTCTCTTAATTTTAGTGCTTTGCAATTTCAGCAGGCAGAGCTGCTCCTCCCACTCGTCATCGATGTAGGACGTCATGTCAGAGGGATGTAAAACAGTGCACAAAAATTGTGGGAAATGTAGGGTTTCACAGTAATTTCACAAGAAACTATGACACGGCAATGCACTCAACTATGAAAGCTCTGAAGCCTGCGGACATTGTGTGCGGACTCCGCTCACAGTCTGCCAAAGTATGTTAGGCATGTCCATGGAGGATTTCCACCTTCTCCCCCAGTTCCCCATAAGTGACTACAAGTTGGGGGAATAGCAAAAACATGATTTCCCATAAGAAAAGCTCTAAGTGGCATCCTTTGGTACTCTTTTAAAGAATAAAATAAGTCAATTTCTGATTTAAACCACAGATATTGCTGCATCCAGAGACAGCTTTAGAATCCGACATTGTTTTTAGACCTACAGTCACTTCCTGTTCTTATCACATCCGCAATTCCACCTCTCTTTTCTGATTGGGCTGCTCAGCATTTAGCCGAGTGAAGTCGTTGGACAATGGAGGTTGGCAAGATGGACAAACAGGACTTCAGACAGTGAATCAGACAGCTACGTACGCTCTGCAAGGCTACTGTTTTTGGTCCTTGAAAGAAAACCAGAGTTCCTAGAGAAAACCCATGCATGAACAGGGAGAACATACAAACTCCACAAAAAAAGGGTCTAACTTCCCTGAGGCATCAAACCAGCAACCACTAACTCCTTAAGATCAAACAATGACAAAACTGAATTTCCAAGTTTTGGAACTTTTCAGTTTTAGCTTTGATATTGAAAAGGCTTGTTCATTGTTGATTCATGTATCATTTGCTCAAAGCTATATGAAATTCATTTTTTGGTATTCGGCCTTTTGACATAAATATTAGTACATTAGTGTAACAACATTTTAACACTGATATTCTGAAAGAGTGTGTTAAAAAGAAAGTCATCTTTAGTTTGATTGTTCTTGAGGGTAGAGGTATTACATGGATTTTACAAAAAAAGAAAGAAAAGAAAGCCAGGTGGACCAGAAGTTTAAAAAAAAGGTTCGGAGTAACAAGGGTGAAGACACTTTGAGTGTTACAAAATGTAAACAGGAACAAGGAAGTTCCACTAATACCACACACTTGTACTGCTATTTCATTTAGTAATTAACTGCATGTGTGTAATGGACGTCTGTGACATTGGTTTGATCATTCCTGTTTTTTTTCCATCTTGCTAAGTGAGACACTCAGCAGTTAAATGTGTGGGCATGTGTGACTTGGCTCTTTTTAAGCAAGCTTTATTAGCATTTGAGAAGCTAATTGAAGCCATTTGCAGGAGAAGCTGCCTCTATAGTGAGGTTCCAGCGGGTTTTACAGCCTAACAGCTGGTTTCTATTGTCTCTAAAGACAGTTTGGAGGAGAAAGGCGGTCAGACGGAGACAGAGAAGGTGAGAGCATAGAAAGGAAGAGTGAAGGCACTTAAATTCAAAGTATCCTCTTTAACCCACACCAGAACACACTGACACTAAACTGCACCAGGACAACATACCAGGCTGCAGTCTGCTCCACATTGGTCCTCTTCTGAACTATGTGTGGAATTTCACACATATGTTGACCTGTGATAAACAACAGATATTTTATTGTTTTAATATAGCAGAGCCATGTGTTTGACCTCCAGTTGATTTTCTTGTTTAAATGTGTGCATACAGCTCTGATTGTTTGTGAATGCAGACCTGATCTGCACCTCATGACTCCAGCACACTGTATTCCTGCAGCATGATGTCAGTTAGCTGCAGACAGGGCCATGATCACCTCTGTGACAGGTAATGCAAAATTAAAGTTTGGACAATAAAAGATGGAAGGCCACTTCCAGATTATCTTAGCAGTGTATCTGAAGTGTGCCGAGTTCTCTGTAAACAGAGTTTTAGGGCACAAAACATCAGGGACACATTTGACCATCTGAGCCCAGTTTTTTTGTTTAATGTGCAGCTCTATGTTTACTCACACTAGGGCTGGGTGATATGACCAAGATATAATTTTAATATACAGTATATGAGGAATGGCTGTTAGATAACCAGATTGGCTTATGAGGATAAAAACCAAGTGGTTCACAGTCTCAGGTTTATATAAAGGTTGTGTATTCACTCACAACTGATGTAAGTTTACAACTGAAGGGCGCATGTTTTTGCTGAAATATTGGAAATGACTGAATGACTGGAAAAGTTTGCCTTTAATGTTCAGACTACTAACCAAGAGGATCAACGTAAATTTGTGGATACATTTTGGAACAAGTTAAAGGAAACACTGCATGCCATGAGTGATCAAAAAATGTTTTGGGATGCACTTTGTCATGAACAAATTTTCAAGCAATAGTTGCCAAACTGTCTCTTTAACACTGAAAAGCATTTCTGCACTTATTCTTATACCGAGTCAATCTTTTTTTTTTTTTTTTCAATTTGTCGAATGTTTTTAGAAGTTTTTGATGTGCCTGGATACCTAAGGACTTCATCTTGGTCAATGTCTCTGCCTTCACAAAATCTGTTTTGCCATTAAACACACATGCACATTACATGCAATTAATGTAAGGAGAGATTCAGCAGCTGTTTTGTTTAGGGTCAGTGACAGTTTGTTTTGACAAAATGTTTTTCAGTGTTATCAGGCATCACTTATAAACTTACAGCAGTTGTGCCTGAATACCAGTGTTGGGCAAATGTCTTTTATAAAGTAGTGTTTGCTTGTTACTTTTACACTACTTTTATGTTGCTCAACTTTGGGCAGAGCTCCATATCTGTGAGTAAATGTGTCAGCCTACATAAAGTTCTACTAAGGAGAAGCCCCTCTGTTTATTTATTAGTGGTGTAGCTCTGACTATATGCCATAGCTGGATGTGTGGCTGTATCTCCCAAATTTTAAATTATGCTGTAAATGAAACCACTGATGATTCTGGTTTAGCTCTTCAAAATAAAAGCACCAAGATAAAGAGCTGTAATAGTAAAATAAAATGTAAAAAAAAAATCACAAGTTGTTTATCAATCATTGGAGCTTACAGCCTTTTTTCTGTAAATCATCTTGAACATGAATTAGAGAGTCATAGATGTAATGAAAATTCTCAGCAGATATTTCAGGTGGTATAATGGAAACAAACATTACAGCAGTACAAAGAAATTCTAAAGACAAACTGTGTCAACAATGTTTGTTTCCAGTACACAACCTGTGGTGAAAGCTCAGATGGACACAGACGCTCTGCACAGCAACCACAATGATATTTTATTGTTTCATATTTTCGAAAAATGAGGACTGTTCGTCTTTTAAATAACATATATCAATTTATATGAGCAATACATTGCATGAAGTGTTTCTTCAAGTTTTCATAGACAGAAAAAAAAGAAGATTTTATAGATATTATGTGCCATTTCTGTCATATGCAACAGGCATGACTGAGCCACCATGACAAACACAACTTTTTTTGTTGCCATGTCAGTTGCATGTCAAAGACTTCTGCATAGTTCTGTTGTTCGGTTTATGTGTGTCATTCATGGTTCCTGCTGCTTACCTTTATTATCTGGCTGTTGCACACTTTGGTGTGTAACTCCATCCCCAGATCTCTATAAAGGGCTGGTTAAGTTGAGACATGTCCAAGTTATGCTGCATTCACACTGACATTTGGGCAGCCATTACCAAAACACGCAAACATAGAGCTAAGTCAGGCCACGCAGGACGAAGTGAACAGTTAACACAGTTGGGCAAAGCGGAAGTTTGTTGGGTGTGTTGATAAGTTTTAAACACGTCAATAAATTTTATCTGAAAGCCAACACTTACCTTTGCTACCCTCAGTAACAGCTGCGGCCCTGTCAGCCCTAGGTGCTTCCTCAACAAGACCGGACTCCTGTTTTGTGATTTGAGGCTCCCTTTTGGATGAAGCCATCTTCCTTCTAGGCTTAGTGTCAGCTGCATGTGGTAAAATGCTATATACGTTAACTTTTTATCAATTAATCAATCAATCAATCTTTAGCTATGTAGCACCAATTCATAACAAGTCTTAGTTCAAGACACTTTGCAATAGAGCATAAAACTCTATCCATTTTATTGATACACATATATGCATTTAAATTACACACATACATACACAAATATATATCCATCCAACACCCAACATGAATCCATATCGCCAAACATGAATCCCTCCATCATAGCGGCAAGGAAAAAAACCTTCTGTTAAGCAGCAGGAAATCTTGAATGTGGACCCCAGTCTCATGATGAACAGCAAATCCACACGATGCTGTGTTGGGTGTGAGGGAAGGGAGATAAGCGGAGACTAAAGTAAGAACTAAAGTTAGGGACAGGTCCATGAACCATATACCTGTTATCGTCATATTTGTGTCTGCTGAAAACGAACATATTAGAGGTTGGCCTCTTGAGATGCTACATCTTGTTTTCAGGAGGGTCCTCATGTCTGAATGGTTGTGGTGATCATTTATAGAAGTAAAACGATATTCTTACGGACAACAAGAATTTATGGTAGTGACAAACTCATGGATGCCCAAACCACAAGTGCATCCCTGCCACATTTGTCTCCGTTAAGTATAAATGTATTAAAGGTGGACCTCTTGAGATGTGACATCCCATTTTCAAGAGGGACCTCATGACTATGTGGTGCTAAAACTAGTTATTGTTGTTGTATCAACCATTGATAGAGAGATCAAGCTAATACAGTCATGGAAAAAATTATTAGACCACCCTTGTTTTCTTCAATTTCTTGTTCATTCTAATATCTGGTACCACTAAACGTATAATACAATGAACACAACAAAAAATGCAGCTGGTCACATAATACTTTATGTCCTATTTGACATTCTTAAGCTTAATTGATTCCCAGGGTATATAAGAGGCCATTTCATGTCAGAAGCAGCACTGCACATGCAAAGGCCCAGAGTGGTTTCCTGCTTACATTCAAGCCGTAGCACAACTCAGAAGTTGTCTTCTTCTGTCAGCTCTCACATAATGCCTAAAACAAAAGAATTATGTGAAGCCACAAAGGCAGCCATCTTGGCACTGCTGGAAATTGGCATGAGTGAGAGACAGGTAGCGAAAAAACTGAAGATCTCCAAGACAGCCGTTCATTACAACAAAAAGAAACAAGCTGAACATGGCACTACCAAATTGCTACCTGGCCGTGGCAGGAAACGTCTTTCTACCCCACGAGATGACCGTGCACTCATCCGTTCCTGTGTCAGGAATCGTCGTCAGACCTCCAGGGACCTTAAAAATGAGTGGGCACTGTCGAGAAATGTGACTTGTTCAGCAAGGACAGTTCGAAACCGACTTGTTGAAGCTGGTTTGAAGTCACACAGAGCACGCAAGAAGCCCTTCATCAATGAAAGGCAGAGGAAGGCCCGGTTACTCTGCTCGAGACCACAAGGATTGGACTGTTGATGATTGGGCTAAGGTTCTCTTCAGTGATGAATCCAATTTTGAATTGATGCCCACTCCAGCCAACTTACTGGTTAGGAGGAAGCCTGGAGAAGCTTACAACCCAGACTGTCTTGCCCCTACAGTAAAACATGGGGGTGGATCAGTCATGATCTGGGGTTGTTTCAGTCTGAGTGGAACAGGGCAAATGCAATTGTGTGAAGGCCGAATGAACCAGGTCATGTACAGGACTACCCTTGAAAACAGTCTTCTTCCATCAGCTGGAAAACTCTTTCCTGCCTCGAATGACTGGATTTTCCAACAAGACAATGCCCCTTGCCACACGGCAAGGTCAGTTAAAGCCTGGATGGAGAACCACAACATTCGCACCATGCCTTGGCCTGCTCAATCACCAGATCTTAATCCAATTGAAAACCTGTGGAAAATCATCAAACTCAAAATGGAGAACCACAAGCCCAAAAACAAAGAAAATTTGTTTGAATTTGTCCAACAGGAATGGGCTGCTGTGACAGCAGAACAATGTCAGAAGCTGGTGGAGAGCATGCCAAGACGCATGGCTGCAGTCAGCAAAAACAATGGTTATGCAATCAAGTATTAACTCTTGTGTGTATCATGTGTTTAAAGCAAACAGAAAAGAAAACATGGAATGCTTAAAAGTAGTGTTTTTATGTACAATGCCATAGCTATTGATGTAAGAATTTAAGTAATTTTGGTTATTATCAAGAAAACCATGGAAAATGAATAGTTCTTAGTTCTTAAATTAAACTCTCATGAGCTATTTTTGTTGTTATTATTATAATTGTCCAAACAAATGTACCTTTAGTTGAGCCAGGCATTAAAATTAACAAGAAATTGAAGAAAACAAGGGTGGTCTAATAATTTTTTCCATGACTGTATCTACATAAACAGCTATAATGATTATGAACTGGAATGGGGCTAATGAAATGGCCAAATATGTGTTATGTCTGTCGTTGTAGTTATTGACTCCACCAAGGATTAAAGGCCACCTACAAAACAAGAGGCAGAGACAAGTACAGGAGCAAACGAAAGGAGCAAATGCATATATGGCTTTATTTGAGTGATGTAATACATTTTTTATAACGTTCATTATTGGAAATAAGCAGACAAATAAACAGCAATAAATGCTGAGGTCAGACTACAGAATTACCATCAGTATGTCAGACTAGTCAAACACAGAGACATAAATTTGTGCAGTGACTATCATGACAGACCACATGACTTAAACCGACTGCATAAAACAACTGATGTGATAAAGGAGGAGGAGCAATACTGAAGACCACAAACAGACACAGTTTGTTAATGAATGAGAGCAGTCACTTATATTGAATTATATATACACTTATATTGTTTCCCTCCAACATTTCTCCTTTGTACAGTCTGTTGAAGCTCAGCAATAACAGGCTGAACACAAACTGTTCATTTAATGGATAAACATATATGAATATATATATACATACAAAATTCATATATAAATGTATGCACATACTGTACATCCATCCAATGCCCATCATGAATCCATACAGCCAATCATCAATCCCTCATTATAGCAGCAAGAAAAGCAGTAGCAGTAGGAAATCTTGATTGTGGATTCCAGTTTCCATGATGAACAGCCATCTACACTATGCTGTATTGGGTGTGTGGATGAAGGAAGAGAGGTGGGCAGAGACAAGTGGAGTGAAGTACGAAATAAAGCTAGTGACAGATCCATGGACCAATCATAGACCTGAGGGCATCGTTAGGGCGATCTCTATCAGAGCTTTGCTAATCTTTCATATGTCTTACTCTTCTCAATGCACAGTTTGTCTACATTCGTGATAGTTGCACATGCGGTGCTCTCATTGCTCTTACTGGTCAAGGTCTCTGATGTGGAGGAATCGTAGGAGGCAGGAAAAAAATCAAACATGCTTTCAGTGGTGGAGCCGTGTGGCTTCCCAGACTGATCCATTGTTGTCAGCCATTGTGACACACCACAGGAGATGGAACGACCTATTTTCATGGACACCCTATGACTGTCAGGTCAGGCCATAATTGTGTATAAATTGTGTAGTCTGACCCTGGCATAAGAAAATCCAACCTTATCACCATTGGATTTACATTCTGTGTGTTGATCATGACCATGATCATAACTCTCATTCTTACATTCTCTCTCACAAAAAAACAAACACAAAAGAGATTGACAGGCAGACACACACACACACACACACACAGACCTGTCTCTTTTTTACCACTGTCCCGTTGTCAAAAGCTAAAGCCTCAGTTGTTTGTACACAAACAAGTTGTGATTTGTGATGGCAAACCTAAGCCTGACAACAAGCTCCTCCATGGGGATAAAACATTTTTTGTGCTTCCAAAGAAATTTGGTGTTAGTTTACTGAGGCACAGGGAGTCATCAGGATCTAATGTTACCCTAAAAGTCCTGCACAACACTCTTCACACTCGTGTGGGAGTTATATGACAGTGTTAACGTATCCCCTGTTTACCCCTTTTCTGAATTTCCCCACAACTACAATAATCTGTGATGAAACAGCATCTTGTCCCACTTTCCTGTTCCTACATGTTCCAAACTATTGACAGCATTTAAGGAATTTTGGATACAGTATCTTCTACCTGCATGCTTCAAACATGTTACAATTCCATTTCATCTTCAGCCTGCCACACATAACTAATAAAGTTATCTTCATGTTGAGAACTGAAAAAGTTACACTCACTTTCCACTTCGCCTGCACATCCATGATGAAAATCTCCTCTTCCATCACATCAGGTGCTCTATTGAATTGAGATCTGGTGACTGTGGCAGCCACTGGAGTAAATTGAACTAATATTGCATTCCAGAAACAAGTTTGAGATGATTTAAGCTTTTTGGTATGGTGCCTTATCCTGCTGGAGGCAGCAAAATAGATGTGCTGTGGTCATTAAGGGATTGACATGGTCAGAAACAATACTCAGGTAGGCTGTAGTGTGCCGAGAAAATTTCCCTCCATGATTGCTGCAGCCTGAACCTTGGATACTGGCTCATATGGATCCATGCTTTTCTGCTGTTATGCCTAATTCTAACCCTACCATTGTCACTAACAGCTTTGAAATCTTAGAGAAGGCTGCAGCTGCATCACAGAAGTCAAAACCAGTGAACCCAGTTGTTGCTGGTACATTTACTGACAAACTTTCAACTGCTGGAGGACAGATGTAACCTCACAGTGCAGCTGGATCAGCCTCATTATTTTACTACTTGGACCAAAAAATAGTTGATTGATAGAGCGATCATTCAGTCACCTGCCGGATAGCCGCCTAAAAGGTTCTGACGTCCTCAAACACTCTCTATGGGCTCTCTTCCAGATGGACGTTTGAATATACAGTTGCAAGAAAAAGTATGTGAACCCTTTGGGATTAGTTGGATTTCTGCTTAATTTGGTCATAAAATTTGTTCTGATCTTCATCTAAGTCACATCACTAGACAAACACAGTCTGCTTAAACTTATACGGCACAAAAAAATATACGTTTTCATGTTTTTATTCGACACAATATGTAAACAGTCACAGTGCAGTGTGGAAAAAGTACGTGAACCCCTAGGCTATTTACTTCTCCAAGAGCTACAATATTGTAATTGGAGCCAGGAGTCAGCCAACCTGGAGTCCAATCAATGTGATTAGATAGGATGTGTTGGTTAAAGCTGCCTTGTCCTATAAAAAACACACATCAGTTGTGAGTTTGCTGTTCTCAGAGGCATTGGCTGCTGTGAACCATGCATCACACAGAAGAGCTCTCAGAAGATCTTCAATCAAGACTTGTTGACTTGCATGAAGCTGGAAAGGGTTACAAAAGTATCTCTAAAAGCCCTGATGTCCATGTGTCCACGGAAAGACAGACTGTCTACAAATGGAGAAAGTTCAGCACTGTTGCTACTCTGCCAAGGTGTGGACGTCCTGTAAAGATGACAGTGACAGCACAGCACAGAATGCTCAAGGAAGTGAAGAAGAATCCTAGAGCGTCAGCTGAAGACTTACAGAAATCCCTGGCACATGCTAACATCACTGTTGACAAATCTACAATACCTAGCACATTACACAAGAATGGATTTCATGGGAGGACACCACCAAGGAAGCCATTGCTGTCCAAAAAAAACATTGTTTCACATTTGAAGTTTGCAAAAGAGCACCTGGATGTTCCACAGCACTAACAAAATATTCTGTGGACAGATGAAACCAAATTAGAGTTGTTTGGAAGGAACACACAACACTATGTGTGGAGGAAAAAGGCACAGCAAACCAACATCAAAACCTCATCCCAACTGTAAAATATGGTGGAGGGAGCATTATGGTTTGGGGCTGCTTTGCTGCCTCAGGGTCTGGGCGGATTGCTGTCATACTTTTCCCACCCTGCACTGTGACTGTTTACATACTGTGTCAAATAATAACATGAAAACTTAAAATTTTTTGGGCAGTATTAGTTTAAAGCTGTGGTCTACGATTTGAAACCGCAGCCTGCCCCCCTTCCCTCACCTCTCCCCCTCCCGTGTTCCAAGATCCCGCCCCCAGCTCGTGTCGCCTCATAAAGCCCCCTCGGACTGAGCTACGAGCGACTAGCACAATATATCAGCAGCAAACTCAATCAAAAACAGCTCAGCTCAACTGAAAGTATCAAACACGACAGACATCCCCTTGTAACACACAGCAGTAGCCATTTCAATTGACCGCGGTACGCGGGTCTGGCGCCGCCAGAGCAGAGCCGAGTGTGGGGGAGGATTTATCTTTCTCAGCCTGTCCTCCCCAGCTCAGCTTACAGTGCAAACGATTAGCGGCTAACAGGCTAACCCGCTCCCCTACAAGTTATTAGCCCGTGCAGGCACAAACTAACCAGAGTTATTCAGCAGACATCTCCCACTGTAGTAAACAAAGCCATTACCTGATCAACCAGGGGCGAAACGGTCGATGCTGAAGGTCTGACGGCCGGCTGAGGCTATTCGTTAGCCGTTAGCCGTTAGACCGCTAACAGGCCTCAACCCGCGGGCAGAGCTCCGTTGGGCCCCGCGGGAGAGGGAGGCGGCTTCGGTCTCGGCGCTAGGCTTACATGGTTACATGATAGTTCAGTAGCTAACGCTGCTAGCTGCTCACCGGAGGTAGAGGGGAGGAGACGGGACCATGACGCACTACGCATGACGCTGCGTAGTGAGAGAGACAGGGGATTGGATGGACTCACAGACCAACTCACGGACCAATTAATAGTCGCAGGTTCTTAGGTTTGATTGGTCAGCTAGTATGCAGCTTTTCAGCGGATATACTGAATGGATTTTTTTCGTTCTTTTTGGTCTTTATACTGTGTAGATAGGACCATAGGACCATAACAGCCTTATAAACGGTGTTATTAATATGTACAAAGCTTCCAAATCGTAGACCATAGCTTTAAGTAGACGGTGTTTGTCTAGTGATGTGACTTAGATGAAGATCAGAACATATTTTATGACCAATTTAAGCAGAAATCCAAGTAATCCTAAAGGGTTCACATACTTTTTCTTACTACTTTATATTCAAACGTCCATCTGGTGTGTAGGATTAAGGAGAACTGTCAATTTTTAGCTCCATAATAGCTTATTAATAGCTTTATAAATCTTAGAGGTTTATTTGTTAAGATTATCACAAAGAGCAGGTCATGCAGTTTTCATAATTTTTTGTTCCCAAACTAATTTTCAGCATCATCCAGACCACAGTGAAGGATCCTCCATGCTTTTCATAGACTTAATGAGGGAACCAGCACAATGCTTGTGTAGGCCTACAAAAATAAATTTTCTCTGCACCGCTCTTTAAGGTTGTAAGTTCAACTACTGTCGGAACAACGAGAGTGTTTGGTGTAAAAAAGATGATGACATCTGGTAGAAAGATGATTGCTTCATTTCAAGATGCTTTGGCCCTTTTGTGTTTTTGTGCATGCTTTCTCTAACAGTGATGTATTCAAATAATTTGATTCTCAAGAACTGGAGCCCTAAAGAACAAAAATCACAGATACATGGAAATTTCTCTGTCATCACACACTTTCCATCTAAAGCGTCACTTCCTCCGAGGGAAGCATGTCCAGCAGGTGCTCAAGCATGACACACACGAGAACACCCACAGACACACCCACACTTGTGTGTTATTGTCAATGTGGTGATTAATATCCGGGGCGATCACATGGAAACCTTCAGACTGAACACTGAGAAGATACTCCCTCACAGCAGAGATAACAGCAGAGTGTGTGATTTAATGTGGACTTTCTGAACCCCAACAGATGCAGACTGAGTGATTTCCATCCTGATGGTGTTGACTGCTTTACAATATGCACTAAACTGTAATAGTTTCCCACAGGAGTGTGTTTGTGTGAGTGTGTGTTGATGGGTGTCCATCAATGTGTGAGTGTACGTGTGTGTGTGCACATGTGCATGTTATCATTGTAACGGGTGGCTCTGGGTGTTGCCTCAGAGCCACTGTGAGGCTATTTATACAGCCTCTCTGTCAGTTCCATTCCCAGGCTCTAAGACAATAAAAATGCTTTTGGATTCTTGAGAATAATCTCATGAAGTGCTTCTTTAGTGATGGCCAGCTATTCTTTTCAGTCACTGATTAAACTGATTGCACACAGTTTGTTTGTTTGTTCTTTTACAGAATTTGGTGTTGATTGAGATGAACCATTGTTCAAGTTTTTATGTTGTCATTAGATCCAAAGAATTGCTGCTGCAAAAACAAAACTAGAGCTGAAACACATTTTTACACTAGAAAAGCACTCGGAGAGCGCAGACCTCCACCAGCACCACAGTCCTCACCCATATTGTGATTTTCACCATAAATATTAGTCCTACTTTTATTTCATCTTAATATTTAGATTTCTTGACCATGAAAACATAGCATTAGCAACTGGATTCATAATGATATCTATTTTAGTTCAGTAGTTATTCACAAAAATGACGTTTTTCGTCATGGCGGCCAGACGCTGATCCGGATCAACACCAAAATCGAATCAGTTCTTCCTTTTCCCATGCTGAACATTTCCTAAAAAAAATCATCAAAATCTATCCATTACTTTTTGAGTTATTTTGTTCACAGACAGATGGACGCACGGACGGACAGACGGACAGACAAACAAACTCCCCCGAAAAACATAACCTCCTTAGCGGAGGTAACAAGGAAGTCAACTATAAGCACTTTAGACATCATAAGCTCATGTAGAGAGACCTGTAAACATTATGTTTTCACAGTTTTAAAGAAAGAAACTCTGCTGGATAACATGTAACACCTGTGCAAATCTTTGAGTATGTGTTCATATGATATTAAGTATTTCTTTCTGTAGCATTATTCAACAGATTACACAGGCAGCTTCTGAAATCAATTTGAGCTACTGCAACATTTGTTTTAGAAATTGCAGTGCATTGCTGCCAGTCTACCTTCATTTCCTTGAAGACATTAAAGTCTTGTTCTGGAAAAGGTTGGGTTTTTATGTTTTTTTGTTTTTTTTGGCATTTTGTGTATTTATTGATAGGAGAGAGACAGTGGATAGGCTTGTGAAAGGGATGAGAGAGTAGGGGAAGACACTCTGCAAACTGGTCACAGGCTGGATTCAAACCCGGACTGGCAGAAGTATGTACAGTACATGGGACGAGCCTGGTTGCTAACCATTCTGCCAAACCAGTACCCCATAGAAATTGACCAAAAGTGACACTTTATGGGGTTGAAGGCATGTCAGTGATATCACTTAATATCCAAAACAAGAACCCCCAATTTAATAAAAACTGGAGCAATATTAAGAAATGAGTCCATGTGCAATGAGAGCATTTAATAACAGAGTGAAGCTGTTTGTTAAAACCACTGCAAACATGTTTATCTAGGCTTTAAAATATGTCCATTGCAGTCATATAACTTCTACATTTTCTGCAATCAGCCCCAAGCAGACACTCAAGGAAGGACAGCTTTTGGCACCTTTTTGGCATTGGCCCCGGAGTTTAACTCTCTGCAAAATGGGCTTCATTTCTCTAAAGGTAAAAGAGCTTTCAGTTTGAAGGTCAAGGGTTTGAAAAAGCTGGTTTATGTTTGCAGTTAGCATACAAGCTTGCTGTTTAATTCTTCTATGGCTTGTTAACTCCCCCTTGACTTACTTTCACTATGTCAGTTACTATTACAGTTACAAATATTTGAGTTACTATGTCATATATGTGTCTCCCCATCCCAAGGAGTCACAAACTATTACTACGCTGAGTCAAATTAAGCAAGAAATCTGTATAAAGTGGCATTTTTCTATAATTTCATTTTGAAATTTGGAGCTGGCAAATAATAATTCAACCACATGTACTAGGACAATTAAGGATTGAAGTGTTTGCCAAAGCTTTAAATGACCCACTATACTCTATAATGTAATAACTATGCTTATTTACATTTCATTTGTGCACTTTACTTAGGCAGGGTCTGCAGAATTCTCCTTAAAAAATAAAATATCAACTTTTTCAGGAAAAATAATTTAATCTTTAACAGTTAAAATTGTCTGACAATGTGATTTAAAGTACTGTTACTTGTAGTGTACCATCAAAATACACTACTGTGCCACTAGGAAATCTTATTTGAACAAGATTTTGAGGGGGGGCAACTTTGTGGAAGCCAGGGACATGTCCCCAGCGTCCACCCCAGGATTTGCACCTGAGGTCTCTATTGATGTGTGATGGTGTCTCTGTTTACCTCACCCACCTTCTCAGCCTGTATTTTGATGTTTTGGTTTCCTCAGGACGCTTTTGTGTGGAGAGTAGGCAGGGATGCCCAGCCAATCACAGCACGCCCAGAGTCCAAGTCACTTTGAGTGTTATAAACGCACTACCAGAATGCTATGCAGACCAGCACAGATGTCAGTTGCCACAGCAAAGAAAACAAGATACAATCAGGCAGAAGCAAAACACCAAGCGGACAAAGCAACCAGAGTGAACCGAGGGTTGGCTGTCACCCGCTTCTGAGCTCTGAAGGACTATCCTGGGATGCAAAGTTCAGACAGGGATGCTAGAAATGAATGAAAAGGCTGTAGTGTGCATGCCAGTCCAGTAGATAGCGATGTAGGTTTGCAGAGAAACAGGGCTGCTACAACACATGTTCAAATAAGAAAAATTTTTCACAAACAACAATGAAGAGTGGACGCACAAAGAAACAGGAGTTTCTTTTCTGGACAACCAATCTGTCTGGATAGTTTTGTCTGGATAACAAACCAAACACAGTAAGCAGCACACATTTACTTGAAAGATTGCCGAGGCTGTTGTTGTTATGCGTGCAGTCTTCATGTGAATGAGTATTGCGCATGTGGTGACATCAGCATTTCACCCGGAAACGAGGAGTTGGGGGGGGGGGGGGGCTTCATTTGAATGCTGTGTTTTGCAAACACGAACGAACAATCCTGCAGACCCTACCTCTAAATCTTAATAACCTACTGATTCAACTGAATAAATATGAGTAAGGAATCCATTTACCTTGAAAAATTTACACAACTTGATTCCTGTGTGTAAGCTGGACTCAAACCTTTTTATCGTTTTGATTAAACACTGAGTTTAGGATTGCAAATGCGCAGTAAAGCCAGGTGAGAGACTACTCTGTGGATTGATTCCAATGTTGGAGGAGGCAGAATTTCTCTTGGTCTAAAGGGGATATTTAACACATCTGCATTAAGCTGCAACAGAAGTGAAATGGTAAGTTTTTTGTGTGTGTGTGTCTTGCCTCAGTCCTGAGTCCATGACAAACTATTAGACTTCCATTCTTTCGACAATGTATTGACTGAACCATACGATGGCTTTTTGAATTTGATTTGGTACAAGATAAAGAATTGGTTCTTGTGTACTTAAAATTTTTTGTTGTGCTTACCTTTAGATGAGGCATTGGTGGCGCAGTTGGATAATGTGCTTGGTTGGGAATTGTGAGATTGCAGGTTCAAGCCCAGGTCTGGCCAAAAAATTGTGAGAAGTTCTTGGGCAAGACACCCAAGTTGCTCCCACTGCTGCATCACTGGTGTGTAAATGGGCATCAAAGGGTGTGAGTTGGTACAGGTGGATAACTTACACAGAACACTGAAATAACTGTCTTAAAACAAGGTAAAATAACTTAATAGAATTAAGTGCATACAGCAATGTTCCAAGTTCACAAAGCAAGTAAATATAAATTAAATGCAATCGAAGACTATTAATAAAATGAACTTACCTTTTTTAAGGCAATCAGTTTCCATCATTATTCTAATTATATTTTACTCTGTGGAGAGGACTCCACGGCTGAAAACTTGAGCCTGCAGACCAAATGAGATAATAAAATACTTATCCCATGTATAAAACTTGCCTCCCTTGAACTGAGCCTCTCCTGGAGTTTTCCTGGCACCTCTGGCAACTGTAACATAATCTTTGTGATTGTCTTTAGGAGGCTAATATCTCCAGAGTGAGTGAGAGCTGGACTCCTGCTAATAAGGCTGAGTGAGAGCAGTGTTTAGACAGAGGGAGAGTGATCGCTTGCTGGCTCTGCTCCCTGTGATTTATGACCTCCTTAATGAGTCTCTCCCCTGCATGTGTGTGTGTTAGCTTATCACCAGCATATATGTGATTTTGCTCAAGCACCTCCTTTAGCTTCACCCCTCTCCTCTGGCTGACACGAACAGTAACATTAAAGGGAAAATCATTACTCCACAAGTTCTTATCAGAGATGTCCTGATCTTGTTTTATGCCAATTCTGGTACCAGTCATCATAAGAAGCTATCAGTCTACTTAGGCCTGGCACACAACAGACATTTTTCAAACATTTTTTTCTGTCCAGGCAACCTGAAGAAAGCCCACCCAGTCAAAATGTCCCCTTTCTACATCCTTCTGACCACTTATTTCAACACAAGAAGCTTTTATGTGTCGTTTTATACTAATTCTTTACTTGATGCCATCCCTGATAGCTCTGCAAATTTTACTAGAAAAGCACTCAGAAAGCGCAGACCTCCGCCAAGCAGCACAGTTCCCAGACGGTGATCCAGATCAACACCAAAATTGAATCAGTTCTTCCTTTTCCCATGCTGAACATTTCCTGAAAATATCATCAAAATCCATCCATAAATTTTTGAGTTATTTTGTCCACAGACAGACAGACAAACAAACTCAAAAACATAACCTCCTTGGCCGAGGTAATAAAATAAGACATCAGAATTGTAATATTAGCAGCAGAGCATGTGAGGCAATTTTGTCTCCATCCATACAGAGGTACAGCACAATTTTTGTAGGAATGCAACGAATTGTGGACATGGTCAAAAAAATGTTTAACGACTGATTTTATTTTTGACTAGTTCAATTACGCTATTTCATGTATTTAGTGTAATGCATGGAGATTAAATTGTTCTCTGTAGTGGACCATTCAGTGGAGTAAGTCATCTTCCTTCTTCTATCTTTGATGGAGCAGTGTCATCAAACAGCTGTCATCTATCAGTTCAGGCAGACAAAAGTCATTGTTTAACATGATTACTCATTAGATGACAAACTGAGTTACTTTCCACAAAAATACATTGTAGAAATGGAGTACAGACGATGCTGATAATCAGGTAGTCAGTCCCTTCAACTGCGTGGGTAACTGCCACAACCTAGCTCCCCCACAGCTACCAAACCAACCTCAAAGTGAGGTTTGATCAGGACTTGAACAGGACTTTACAGACAAAGCTAGCTGCTGCATCATGAGTGCATAAAGGTTGAGTGAGAGCCCCCTCTGTTTGGTCCAAATGAACTCTGTGTCAGATGCCCTGATATGCTTCTCTGCTCCATATTTTCAGTCAGGACAGTTTGCACATGAATTTTTGCCTGCTGGAGCCTGTCCCAACTGTCATTGGGTGAGAGGCGGGGTACACCCTGAACTGGTCACCAGCCGATCACAGGGCCACACAGAGGGCCTTTTTCAAACCGGCCCCTGCACACTCCCCCTTCGTAATGGAGTGCACTCCGTCACAGAGTCACACTCGCTGCTGAATGTAGTTCACTTCATCAAGGTGAAGGGCAGGACTACAGCAGTAAGCTTTGGGATAAACTTCCCTCCCTCAGGCGGAAACAGGGGGCGGCAGTAGCTCAGTCTGTAAGGGCTTGGGCTGGGGGCCGAAGGGTGGCTGGTTCAAGTCCCGCCGGACCATGTTTGGAAGTTGGTTTGGTAGCTGGAGAGGTGCCAGCTGACTTCCTGGGCACTGCCGAAGTGCCCTTGAGCAAGGCACTGAACCCCCCTCCGAAACACTGCTCGGTAGCGCTTCTTCAGGAGCAGCAAGCCATCACTCTGACATCTCTCCATTAATGCATGATCTTAGGTTGTGTTTGCATGTGCATGTGTACTTCAGCCTGTGTTTGTGCAGCATGTTCAGCAGAGTGTAAAGAACTGAATTTCCCCATGAGGGACGTATAAAGGATGAAACAGGAAGTGTATGTTGCTGCCATAGATTCGAAGCGGCATCTTGCACGAGCTGCAGTTTTTGCATTGATCCACCAGTGACTGAAACATGAGCAGATGAGATCCTCCAAAAGGCACAGAGGCTTAAGGCGTCTTTTACGTTTGATTATGCAGCAGTGAAATGTGAGCCTCTGTACTTTTGTTGCTAACGCATTCTGCAAAAAATCTCTCTGGATATTGGTTTTATTCATCTTTATTAAATTATATGAGATTGAACAAAAAAATCGTCCTTTAATGCATAATTTAATATAAGGTCAATTTATTAAAAGTTTATCAACATATTTTAAACCCTGGCATAATAATATTTATAATATTTTGAGACTGAACTTGAACCCTGATGGTATGCTATGTTTTAATTTTTAATATGTTTTAATGCCAGAGAAGCTAAAACAGCTAGGCTACTTTTTCCTGTAATTTGAGTTTATGAAAAAAAATCCATAGTAGATAATAAAAATAAGAAATGGCCTAAATATTAGTAGAGAGCCTTTCTGCAACATGATTTTGATCAGACTATATGTATCTCAGTGCTGAAATTAGCCTGATTAATATGTCACGGGTAATTAAAAAAACTTTTTTATCCTAGGACAATACAAATTATTTCACTTATTCTTTATTATTCTTTTTCTACTGAAGATCTTTCATTTTTCACTCTCACTTTTATAAATTATTTGGTTGTCGTGACATTCCTTGTAAATATAAAACATTTAATCAAATAAACTGTTTTTTGGACTAATGCAGGGCAGGCCTTACTTTCATTATCAGTGACATGGACAACTTAAGTTGTAAACATCTGGATGACAATCATGAAATAGTTGTCTTCGTTTAACAGAGTTAGCGCAGGCACTTGTGTGAAACTTACTTTTGTATGTTGCTTCCTCAATGGCTGACACCGGACACACTTTAGCGCTGCATGTGTTCAGCGAGTCGGCATCTGTGCACACTCGCTTGTGGAGGGTTTTCCAGCCCACTACCCCTCCCCGTGAATCGGTTTGGGATGGCCCTTAACAGGGGCGGACTGGTCATCTGGACGTTCTGGAGAATACCAGAACGGCCGGTACTGCCGGCCCACCGGCGTCAGTGGCCATTCAGCAGCCGGCCGGCCGCTGCGCCCCCGTCATGTTTTTTCTCTCTCTTACTTTACAATATAGGCCTACGGCTGTTCCAGGGGTGGCAGCAATGCGCTGGCTGGCACGCACTGAGCTGCAAGCTGACTCGCTACTTATATGTGTTGTGTGCAAGTGGAGATGGGAGAAATACACTAGCAGCGCTTGGCAACTAATGGCCCGCGGGGCCAAAACTGGCCTGTCTCCAATACTATCTGGCCCGCCAGATGAAATTGAAAAACTAATATAAAAGGGGCAGAGGTGTGCTGGCCATCGGGAAAAAAACGGGAAAGCTCAAAAACGGTCGGCACACCTAGAGGCCAGTGGCCACAGCGCTCACCACTGAAAATATCAGTCAGCAGCCGCCCCCAGCCAGACGAACACAAGCCCCCACGATCACGAACATCACGGCCGCGCAGCTGACAAAATTAGACAGCTGGCGGCCGCAGCATGGTGGCTTGTGTTCGTCCGTCTGGAAGTGCGGGTTGTGCCTCCTAAAATCAATCATTATGCTCCCCTGCCCCTCTGCTCCGCAGGCGCGCTCTGCAGCACTCGGCTGCGCGCTGCTCAACGGCGCTCCGTAACTGCACGCTCCCCCGCTGCTGCGCGCTACTTGGCTGCACGCTCACCTGCAGCGCAGGTGAATGGAGTTTGTGAAATCAGCAGCGTGTGCCGAGTTCTAGAGACAATAGATGCCGAGTATCAGTCATTTGGCTTGTGAGGAGCGAAGCAGAGGACGCAAAAGTTTGGAGGCGCATGGGAAGAGGACGTTTCAAACCATAAGAAGGCATCACTCTGGTGCCTCTGCTGAAAAAGGAACTTTTGTGTTGGATTTCTGGCAAAATATCAAATTTTGCTTTATTTAAATGCAATTCAAAATATTCAATGTACAAAAATAGTTTCTGTTAAATAGAAATATTAAAACCGATAAAATCTGATTTAATAACTTGTCATGGTACTTAAAAATTATTTCATGTTAGTTAAAAAATTGTTTATTGTTAAAAGCTTTAAATAAGGTCGATGTTTTAAGTTTAAAATCAGTGTAAAATCCTGCCTAAAATAAAAAGTTAATGTTTTTTCGAACAAATGGTTCAAAAATGAATAATATTTAATAATTTGTAAAGCAAATGTTTAATTAAATGTTCTTCTGCTTGTTTAAAAAATTGTTGAAATATTTAACATTGATTTGTTTTGTAATTGTAGGTTTTTCACCTGCTTGATTCCTGATAAAAAATAAAAAAGGGATCGAGCGAAAACCTGAAATCTGGTTCAGTCCTTCCTTTATCAAGTGTGGGAAGCCATGTCCCAGTAAAAACACTTGACAATCATAGCCCAATCCTGAAAATCGTTTTTTAAAAATCTTTATTAAAATGCGTTAGCTGGGCTAAAAGAAGTACTTATTTTCATAATGGAATTACTCACATTTTTATTAAATGTGTGGGGGGAAAATATAGTTGGCTATGGCACATTTACGATGACTTTAATGACAGTCTGGGTAATAGCAACAGTCTGGGTAACAGTCTTTATAACAATTCACTGATCAAAGACAGCAGCTTTATTATCACCAAGTTACTATTATAAGCAGTTTTATGACGCAGCCACAGTGGAGCTAAAGCAGTAATAACACACTAATAGCCTGAGAAATAAAGTTGCTTTATTTAAAACAAACACTTCCTTAAATAAGACTACATTCTGTATTCTCACGATATACAAGTAGCCTATAGATAAAGGGAAAACTTTTTTTTTTGGAAAAGGAGAGAGAGAGAGAGTGAGAGAGAGATAGAGAGAGAGAAAACATGTTTCTGATTGATGTGATGTTTTGGCCCACCATTCAGTTGCCCAGAAAAATTTTGGCCCCAGGCCAAACTTACTTGCCGACCCCTGCCCTAGGGGTACACGTTGTTCTGTACAATGCTCTTAACACCATTTTTAATCAACTACAGTGATAATGCTTTAATTTTGAAGGTAAAATATCATTGGTTAAATATTTAAGTATTTTGAGACCCGTGTCTCTGGCTGATGATCTCTTGAGGACCCGTTGTTGTGGGCTGGGCCGAGTCAAAGTCCAGGGCTGTTTTTCAGTCCCAGTCCACCACTGGCCCTTAATATGGCGGACGCTCCGTGAGGATGCGCAAACTGAGGGGTAGTGGGCAGGGAGAGTGTGCAGGGGGAGGTTTGAAAAAGGCCCAGAGAGACAGACAACCATTCACTCTCACACTCACACCTCAGGGCAATTAAGAGTCAACAAATAACCTAATGGGCATGTTTTTGGTCTGTTGGAGGAAGCCGGAGTGCCCTGAGAGAACCCACGCATGCACGGGAAGAACACACAAACTTCATACAGAAAGACCCCTTACTGACCTCCTTACTGTGAGGCACGTGCACTACCTGCTGGGCCACCGTGCCACCCCACTCATTCTTTTATTGCATTAAGAAGAAGCTTACATTGGTTTCAGCTATGAGTCATTAAATCAAAACATTTTAGTTTATCTGAGTTAAAGATATCATTGTAGGAAACATGTTTACCTCGGCCAGGAGGTAATGTTTTCTGGAGAGTTTTTTTTGTCTCTGTCCGTCTGTGAACAAAATAACTCAAAAAGTTATGGATGGATTTTTATGACATTTTCAGGAAATGTTCAGCATGGGAAAAGGAAGAACTGATTCAATTTTGGTGTTGATCCAGATCACCGTCTGGATCCGCCATGACGAAAAATGCGATTTTCGTGAATAACTACTGAACTACAATAGATATCATTCTGAAACCAACTGCTACTTGCATGTTTTCATGGTCAAGGAATCTAAATATTTACATGAAGTAAAGGTAGGACTAATATTTATGGTCAAAATTACAATATAGGAGAGGGTTGTGGTGCTGGCGGAGGTCTGCGCTCTCCTGAGTGCTTTTGTAGGTTCTATTTGTTTTTCTAATATATATATATATATATATATATATATATATATATATATATATATATATACATATATATACATATATATATACGTCAATACATTTGTCCTCATTGACATTGCCCTACAGTATGTATCAGAGCAGCCCTCACTCACTGAAATATTTTTCTATGGCTCTCTTGGTGATCAAATTGCCCACCGCTACTCAAGGCTCTAAATAAGAATATGTCAAAAAAGCTCCAGCAGCACTTGTAGTTAAGGAAACAACTTTATTTGACCAACGCGTTTCGGCTTGTGGCCTTCATCAGGGTCATCAGAAATGCATTAAAAGCAGCACTTAAATAGGGCAGGGCTGAAATTGAACAAATTAAAAAAGTCAAACATTTCCAAGAATTGGCCAGTCATGTGAAGCTTCAATCTGAGTCAGCCTATGGATTGACTGCAGGGGTATGTCAGTTTAGCCACCATGTGATTTTTGACCAGTGAGGTGCTGGCAGAGGGTGAGGGGAAGTGTCCAAAGGGAGGTATCATCGGCACCATATTGGTGGAGGGCCTGAAGGACAGCTTCCATTGGATGGTGCTGGCACTGGCGGCCATTTTAAGATGTCAGTTGACCAGAGGATCAGTTTAACATTATACATAAAACAGGGAACCATAAAGAAAAACACAGGGATATACAAAAGTTGTTAATTAAACAAATTCATACAAAAACATACATAGATGTATACATACATATATAAGTCTTAAGAACACATAGGAACTCATATGACTAAAAAAAGGTTATATGTATATATATATAAAATAAATAGAAAAATAGAAAAATAAAATAAACAAAATACAATAAAAATAATAATAATATTTAAAATAATAATAATAAATATAATAATAAATATAATAATAATAATAATAATAACAATAATAATAATGATAATAGTAATAATAATAATAAAGTGGTGTAGTAGTATAATTTTTACAGATAATAAAACCTAATTTAAGTAATTTGCTACAAAAAGTCATTCACTGAAAAGTCCTCGTTCATTCCCCTTGGATACAAGCTTTTTAAGTAAAAGATCCAAAATGCTTCTCTCTTTTTCCTCATAAAATCAATATTTCCACCTCTTTTATTTTGTTTTATGGCTTCTATGCCAAAGAAAAGCAGTGATGAAATGGGGTGTTTTACTTCATTAAAGTGTCTCGCAACAGGACTAGTTTTGTCATTTCTTTTAATGGCACTCCTGTGTTCAGTGATGCGCTTCAAGGAACGAGATGTTTCTCCAACATATATCTTGTTGCAAGGACATTGTATAATATAAATCAAATTTTTGGATTTGCATGTTATAAAGTGTTTAATTTCAATCTTTTTACTATTTATTGGATGGTTAAAAAAATGTAGTTTTCTAGTGTATTGACAATTTATGCAGGTCCCACATTTAAAATTGCCATGAAGAGGGGTTGTGTTTTCATTGTTATTTGTAATAGAATTCGCACATGCTCGGACCACTCTGTCTCTTATGTTTCTTCCTCTTTTAAAGGTTACTAAAGGCAGAGTTGTAAAGGTGTTTTGTAAGTCTGGATCATTTTGGAGAATGTGCCAGTGTTTAGATATAATTTCTTTAATATTTTTGGTTTTTGGGGTGAAGGTAGTGCAGTAAACAAGGTGTGGCTTATCTTTGTTGGCTTTGCTTGTTGTCAAATATGCATCTCTGCTCTTAGAATCGACCTTGTTTACCGCACTATCAAGCCAGTGTTCATGATAATTTCTTTCTCTAAATTTTGAGAGCATTTCAGTTTTATTTTTTTCATACTGGTCTGGCACAGCACAAATTCTTTTGACTCTGACAAGTTGACTTACAGGTAGACTTTTTTTGAGAGGAACTGGGTGAAAACTTTTTGCATGGAGGAGTGTGTTTCTATCTGTGGGTTTGGTGTAAAGGGAAGTAAAAAGGGTGCTATCCCTTTTAGTTACCTTTATATCGAGAAAATTGATTTCTTCATGGCTATAGTTAAGTGTAAATTTGAGGCCTGCAAAATTACCATTTAAAAAGTCTAGAAATTCAAGTAAAGTAGGGATGGGTCCTTTCCAGATTAAAAACACATCGTCAATATAACGTTTCCATGAAATGATAAAAGGAATAAAAGGGTTTTTTTGAGGTTCATATAGTGTTTTTTCTTCTAGAAGGCCCACAAAAAGACATGCAAAACTTGGTGCCATTTTGGTGCCCATGGCAGTGCCTGAGATTTGTAAGTAAGGTACATCATTGAAAAAGAAAAAATTCTTTTTAAGTACAAAGGAGGCCAAATTAACTAAAAAAGTGGTTGAAGGAGTGTTGATGGGTCTTGAGTTTAGAAAATGTTCTAGTGTGTCAAGCCCTTGGTCCCGCCTACTCCCCTCTACCTCCGGTGAGCAGCTAGCAGCGTTAGCTACTGAACTATCATGGAGTCGGAAAAGCCTAGCGCCGAAACCGGGAATCCGCTTCCCTCTCCCGCATTTTGGATCTTTTACTTAAAAAGCTTGTATCCAAGGGGAATGAACGAGGACTTTTCAGTGAATGACTTTTTGTAGCAAATTACTTAAATTAGGTTTTATTATCTGTAAAAATTATACTACTACACCACTTTATTATTATTATTACTATTATCATTATTATTATTGTTATTATTATTATTATTATATTTATTATTATATTTATTATTATTATTTTAAATATTATTATTATTTTTATTGTATTTTGTTTATTTTATTTTTCTATTTTTCTATTTATTTTATATATATATACATATAACCTTTTTTTTTTTTTAGTCATATGAGTTCCTATGTGTTCTTAAGACTTATATATGTATGTATACATCTATGTATGTTTTTGTATGAATTTGTTTAATTAACAACTTTTGTATATCCCTGTGTTTTTCTTTATGGTTCCCTGTTTTATGTATAATGTTAAACTGACCCTCTGGTCAACTGACATCTTAAAATGGCCGCCAGTGCCAGCACCATCCAATGGAAGCTGTCCTTCAGGCCCTCCACCAATATGGTGCCGATGATACCTCCCTTTGGACACTTCCCCTCACCCTCTGCCAGCACCTCACTGGTCAAAAATCACATGGTGGCTAAACTGACATACCCCTGCAGTCAATCCATAGGCTGACTCAGATTGAAGCTTCACATGACTGGCCAATTCTTGGAAATGTTTGACTTTTTTAATTTGTTCAATTTCAGCCCTGCCCTATTTAAGTGCTGCTTTTAATGCATTTCTGATGACCCTGATGAAGGCCACAAGCCGAAACGCGTTGGTCAAATAAAGTTGTTTCCTTAACTACAAGTGCTGCTGGAGCTTTTTTGACCTCTTCAAGATTCTTTCTCTCCAAGCACCTTGGAAGTTGGTGAAGTTGTGCCAGAACTTTCTGACCTCTAAATAAGAATATGCCACCTTTGTACCTGGCCACAGTCACCCCTGGTTGCTGATGGGCGCATTTCTATTTGCTACTTCAACATTCAGTATCTTGTGGTTAAAGGGACAGACTTTGGATTTTAGTGTTCTGACTAAAATCTAAAGTCCTTGAACAACAGGGTGAATAACCGTTCAGTTGACTCTGAGCATGTATTTTGTAATTACTGATCATGTGTTTTTCTTTAACTGAATTGGCCAATAATCATCAGAAGCTGATTGAACAAGTAATCTCTGATTCTGAGGGCTACTGTAGGTGTCATTTCAACACAATGAAGCTGTTTAAATCCATTTCTGACATTCCACAGGGGATAAAAAACATCTCCTGGAGTGACAGCACATTCCACTGAAGGGTGAAAGTGTGAGGGATGAGGAAACAAGACTCAGCCGTGCCAAGAACAATCTAATGGGGCAATTGTCACATTTTAGAAAATCAGGACTTCACACTCAGGCAGTAGTAGTAGTTGAAAATCTTTCTGCAGCAGTTTTTCTGTATTTACAGAAATATTGACAGAGTATTTCAGAGCTAGACGTGCATACACAAGACAGACAGATAAGTTATGAGACAGAACATGGCGAAGAGAACAGCTGAGCAGAGTGGTGTCAGAAAGCTGCTGCAGGATCCAAAGCCCACAGATTCAGGAGAAATCATAATAAAAGTCTAAATTAAGACTTGGAGGGATGTGTGCGTATGTGTGTGAGTATGATGGTGGAGTATTGGGTGTTTGGTTTGGCTGTAGCCGCTCTGAACAGCCTGGCAGCTAGGCCGGCAGACATAACCACACAGGCTGAATCTGCAGCAGCTGACTGTGAATGTGCTGCTGCTGAGTGGTCCTTCAACATCCCAGACCCCTAATACTGACCTTGTTCACCCTGAATGAGATCCATCCTCTTTAATAATGGTGAAGCCTTTAGTTTCTAATTTGTAAATAAAGCAACTTTGCTCTTGGCTGTGAAATGGTGAGTGCCAATTTTTATTTTGGCAAACACAATTAAGGGTTTCAGACTGATGGTGTGAGCTGAGGCATAATGGGAATCCAGGGCAGTGGTTTCCAACTGGTTTAACCTTATTATGGTGCACATGTTGAGACAGCCACAGGTGTCAGACTTCAAGTGAATCAGCATCAGGGGGCATGAAAATGTCTGTAATGTGTCAAACTTTGTACAAGGAGTTCTGAGAAAAAGTGAAATTTGACAAAAAGGAGTCAACAGTGAAGACATTTAATAAAAAGAGTCAGAAGAGAAAGCTTTAGATTAAAGAGTCAAATATAGGAGTCAGGAATGAGGAAGAATTAGACAAAAAGGAGCCAAAAAAAGGCATCAGATAAAAAGCAGTTAAAAATAAAAGAATCATTTGACCTTTCTTTTTGACAAGAAGAGTCTGAAAGGAATGCTTTACATGAAAATTAGTCAGAAATCAAGGGGTGAGAAAGGGAACACTTTATTTTATGGTACTATAATAAGCGTTAATTAAAAATTAAGCCTTTAAAGCTGTGGTCTACAATTTGAAACCGCAGCCTGCCCCCCCTTCCCTCACCTCTCCCCTCCGTGTTCGAAGATCCCGCCCCCAGCTCGTGTCGCCTCATATATCAACAAGCCCCCTCCGGCAGAGCTACGAGCGACTAGCACAATATATCAGCAGCAAACTCAATCAAAAACAGCTCAGCTCAACTGAAAGTATCAAACACGACAGTCATCCCTCTTGTAACACACAGCAGTAGCCATTTCAATTGGACCGGCGGCAATGCGGGTCTGGCGCCGCCAGAGCGGAGCCGATTGTGGGGGAGGATTTATCTTTCTCGGCCTGTCCTCCACAGCTCAGCTTACAATACTAACAATTAGCGGCTAACAGGCTAACCCGCTCCGCTACAAGTCATTAGCCAGGCCAGGTACAGACTAACCAGAGTTATTCAGCAGACATCTCCCACTGTAGTAAACAAAGCCATTACCTGATCAACCAGGGGCGAAACGGCCGATGCTGAAGGTCTGACGGCCGACTGAGGCTATTCGTTAGCCGTTAGCCCGCTAACAGGCCTCAACCCGCGGGCAGAGCTCCGTTGGGCCCCGCGGGAGAGGGAAGCGGATTCCCGGTTTCGGCGCTAGGCTTTTTCGACTCCATGATAGTTCAGTAGCTAACGCTGCTAGCTGCTCATCGGAGGTAGAGGGGAGTAGGCGGGACCATGGGCATGACGCTGCATAGTGAGGGAGCCAGGGGATTGGATGGACTCACGGACCAATTGAACCTTACTGCCTTCAAGGCTTGATTGGTCAGCTAGTATGCAGCTTTGCAGCGGATATACTGAATGGATTTTTTTCATTCTTTTTGGTCTTTATACTGTGTAGATAGGACCATAGGACCATAAGAGCCTTATAAACGGTGTTATTAAGATGTACAATGCTTCCAAATCGTAGACCATAGCTTTAACTACCCCACCAAGTAAAAAGCAATAAAAAATGTTTTGTTTGCATTTCTCATTGCCTTGGGTGTGCAAGGAACACAACAGATTTTTTTCAACGGACCTTTAAGTTTTAAAATATTGACCTCTACCAAATGGTCCTATTGTAACTTTGTGTTTAATGATTTAAATTCACACAATTACTGCAAATAGGAGAAAAGGTCATGTAAAATGCCATTTTGGAAAGCAATTAATAACACAAAAATATCCAGGGCATCAAACAGTCTTTATTTTAAGAAAGGGAAATACTGTATTAAACAAGGAAATACTGCTCTCAGACCTCTTATAATGGAAACATCTCTTGCTTTTGACTATGGACGGGACTTGAACAACAATTCTAGTTTATAAAGAAAACTTTATAAAGAATTAATATTTTCTTGTTGTTCATCAATTCCTCCCACTTTGTTCTGCATTACATGAGATATTTAAAAGTAGTACCTGATATAGTCAAAATTGTGGCTTGATATAAAAAAGACACTTGGTGCACAAAATTTAGTGAGTGCAAAACTTGCAAATTGTAGAAGCATTTAACCATGCAGTAGGGCATTGATTATCAAGAGTGCCATGTGTTTGACATTGTTGCCACTAAAAAACTATTTTGACCAGCTTTTGTTAACATTGAAAAACAGCAGGAATCGATCAGTAGAATCTTAAGGCACTGGTATCAATAATACCTTTTCAATTCCTATCACCACTTCTGATAAGTAGATAATACTTGAATATAAACAAGCAATTTTTACTTCATTAGAACTTTGTATGGCTTCAGTTGGGATGACATAATCTCTGTCTGCGGCTCAACACACTTGCAGGGGTAAATAGAGACATGCATGTTTTCTAAACTAAGTTACATTTTGCAACACATATGAATGAAAAGCCCACAATCTTTCTATGGCAACAAAATACAAACTTGTGACAGTTGAGATGAATATCCTGCACCACCTTTTCCTAATTTTGAAGATTGTGGAGTGAGGTTATGTGAAGATCCACTGAGAAAGACGACAATTTTCTCTGAACTTGAGTTTGCCATTAAATAAATATCTCAACATCAGGGGATCGTAATGATTAGCTTTGCTTTTTCTGAGGCTCAGTGTGCATTGAAAATGATTCAGCTTGTGCAGCTAGCTGAGGTGCCTCTCTGCTGTTATTAGTGGTCTGGCACAAAGCCCTGTTGTGTTCACAGTAGATTTTAAATGGACTACGCCATCTAGCCTCGTGTCCGGGAGCTGCAGCTTGTTCATTCTGTGAAGTTGCAGAGTACAGTTTGTCCGTGAAATCCTTGATTCAGGTCTTTGAGTCTCAAATAGAACCTGCTCACAGAACTTCTGCCCCTCTTTTGATTTTTTCAGCCTCTCATCAGGGAGATTTATGGAGCGTCTGTACCCACGTGGAGGTGGATCTGTTTGAAGAGAAATCTAAGGTATGCAGCTCAAGACCTCCATCATAAATTCTCTGTGTGGCTCACTGAGGTTCAAGACCTCACACCGAGAGAGGTGTAAGAACGGAGGAAGAGAGGCCTGCACATCCCTGAAAAAGCAATGTTTTTAATAAAAGACATACTGTAGTGATAAATGATTAAAGCTTTGTTTTAGAGAAAGCCATGACATGAGACAAAAATCTCAAACAGCACCTCAGATACTGATGTAGGGTATGTTAAAAGAATTAGAAAGATGATTTTTCAGCCTGATGAAGAAACTTATAATCTTATCTTTATTAGTGAACTTCAGGACAGATAACATTTAATTTGACATAACCTGTACACTTTATTGAAGAATTTGCACCTTCAGAAAATTGAAAATATGTTGTTGTATAAATGCTATTGTTATAGAAAAGAAATGACAATGCACTCACAGTCAGCTTTATTTGGTACAGTTGTTTAACTGTTTTTTAAGACAAATAAGTTATCAGCCAATCACAATTCATTAAGGCATAAAGACATGGTCAATACATCCTTCCTAAGTCTAAACCGAGCTTTATAATGGAAAAGAAAGTGGACTTTAAATGTGGCAAAGTTGGCAGAAACTGCTGATTTCTGGGAATTATCACATTCTAGGTTGGACAGAGAATGGTCCAAAAAGAGAAAATATATAATGAGCAGCAAGTCTTTTAGTTTGAATGCCTTTTTGATGATAGATGTCCTAGGAGAATGGTCAGAGTGGTTCCAGCTTGTAGAAATGCAACAGCTTCTCATAAAACACTTAATACAACCAAAGTACGCTGGAGATCATTTCTGAATGCGTGCCATGTTGAATCTTGAAGCAAATGGACTACAACAGCAGCAGACAAGACCAAGTCTCATTCATGTCTGCTAAGAGCAGAAGCTGAGGCTGAAATGTATCAAAACTGGACAAAAAGACGAGTAATTATGGATTAGCCCAATCGATCTGGATGTCTGCTGCAGTGTTCAGGTATTAGGGTCAAAATATGAAGTAACATGAAAGCTTGGATCCATCCTGCTTTATATCAAACAGTTCAGGCTGGTGCTGTGTGGTGTGATGGTTTGGTGGGTATTCATTGTACCTCTTTTTGCCAAAAGCGTAACGTTAAAAAACAACAGCATATCTGAGCATCCTTGCTGACCATGTCCAACCCTTTATCGTAACCATCCTCCAGTGGCCACATCCAAGAGGAGAAACCTGTCATGTCACAAATCTTAGATCACCTCTACTGGTATCCTGACGATGACTTCAGTGTCCTTAGTAAGCAGATCTCATTCAAATAGAGCACCTTTGGGATGTGGTGGAATCAAAGATCTGGTTCATGGATGTGCAGCTGACAAATCTGCAGCAGTTGTGTGATGATACTATGCTCGTTATGTGTAATTCATTGTGCTACTGGAGAGAGAACTCAGACAAGACACGGTGTGTAAAGGTATGATATTTACCTGAATTCAAATCTGCCACCCCTCCTGGGGTCTGTCTCCCTTGACATACACTGAAATCGACACTGGTGCAATAAATAATAAAATAAAATTTGCTGTGTCTTTGTTTTTTCAATGGTTTAACAGTATCCTGGGTGCCAAGCAAGTGGACACTTGGCATACAGCTTCCTTTAATAACTTTTCTACAGTTTTTATAGATGAAAAAGTGTCATTTTGTAGACACAAAAAAATTAAAAGCAGCTCCACACAGCAGTCAATGCTTGCTGGCATCTTTTTGCCCTCTAGTCCTATGAGCCAGTCATATTTTAGCTTTCAATACAATATAACCTCTTCCTCTTGGCTTTTGGTTGACTCAGCCAACTAACCATTTACCAATTACCTCCACCAAGGAGGTTATGTTTTCGGAAGAGTTTGTTTGTCTGTCTGTCCGTCTGTCTGTCCGTCTGTGAACAAAATAACTCAAAAAGTAATGGATGGATTTTAATAAAATTTTCAGGAAATGTTCAGCATGGGAAAAGGAAGAACTGATTCGATTTTGGTGTTGATCCGGATCAGCATCTGGCCACCATGAAGAAAAATGTGATTTCTGTGAATAACTACTGAACTAAAATAGATATCATTATGAATCCAGTTGCTATTGGTATGTTTTCATGGTCAAGGAATCTAAATGTTTACTTGAAATAAAGGTAGGACTAATATTTATGGTCAAAATCACACTATGACACTAGGACTGTGGCGCTGGTGGAGGTCTGCGCTCTCCAAGTGCTTTTCTAGTCTCATAATGTAATAGGAGGGTACTATTCTCACAGCGTAAAATACAAAACTTCAGCCACTTTTTGGAGCAGACTCTCACCAGAACATGTTGGAATTGGAGTGGAAATATCTCTTCTATTGAGAAATGCTTTCAATGTTGCTGGTTACTCCTCATTTAATAAAGAAATGTAGTCTTAATCTGATAAAACTGCTTCTGGAGCTGTAAGCATCTATGCTAATATCTGTATGAGCAGTCACTCCCTGCTATTGCCTTGTTCCTAGCTCCCACCTCTTCATGCTCTAAAGGACTGATTGGGCCATGCCACTTGAAGCAACTAACAACCATTGTAAGTTGGAGTTTAGCAAGATGGATCTGTCTGATTACAGACATTGAATCAGGCCGGTCCAGCAGCTGCACAAGGTTATCAACCAGCAGTTAGTTTGAAACAGCATTTCCAATGTGGCTACTGATACTCCGTAGTTGTCCTCTTTGGACACATAACCTAGACTTTGTCCAAGTTCATCATCTTTGACAAGTGCAGAGACATATCAGTGTGTAATTATCTTGTGGTTTATAACTGGATGTGTCCAGCTCATGACAACACAAAATGGAATTCATAACTCAGTACCATCGTTTCTGAGGTGGTGTTTGTTCCAGTCTGAGAGATAAACCTCAACTGCAGTCTGTTATTCATTGATGCCTCAGATGTTGGCGCTTTTTCTTTTTGTGTGACATGCAGACTGTTCATATTAAAAAGTCATTTGTGTGTTTTCCCAGCTCTACGTCCAACATTGTAGCATCAGATCTGACCCTGACCTGGGGAGCCTTTGCCCACCTAAACAAACTGTTACTAACCACTTTGACTTAAACCCTGTGTGACTCCTCGCTGTGGCTCTTCTCTCTGTAACACCATGTTCCTCTCAGCCTTCATCCCCTGCTCCATGTCCCTTAACTATTTTTCTCTCATCAGCCTCCACCTTCATTGGCTTCTAAAATAAACTAACTAACCCTGCTTGTGAAATTCAATCCTGCACAGCACAACACAGAGCGAAGTACACCTCATAAAAGGACTTAAGGGGGTTATGCACTTCAAACAGAGAGGGGGGGTTTAAAGGCCATGTCTGTTTACTTACAACCCTCTCTGCAGCTTTTTAGATCCCCACCACTTCCTAATTCAATTACAGCAGCGCTGTGCAGACATTGCTGGATCTTCAAGAGACATTCGGATCTGGAATCCCCCCCCTACACATTTATGTTACAGGATGGTTGGTGGTTTCGTGGGAGGGTTTCAGCTGTTTTACAGCAAAGGTTGGATGTTTAATCTCCATAAACTTTACAAATAACTGGGACAGCAGCAATAAAACCAGTATCTCATTCAAGGAGGGCTATGTCCAAACACTTGGTGTCTGTCCAGTCTCAAAGGAATAATCATCTGGAAGATAAGAGGCATTTCCTTCTACATTTATTGTTTATATTGGGCAAAACTGGACAGTCTCTAGAAAGTTTTAAAGCTGTGAATGCAGAAAGAGAGCTGGAAACAGACATAGGACCAATAAAATTAAGACTAAATAAGTCGTGTGTTCTGGATAGTTTCTGCAAGGGGCTCAAAAAGCAAGTGCACCAGTATTTTCTTTAAGGCAATCTAATTTTACCTCAAATCTGGTTTGTATGTGTGTTTTGCTTACTGAAAGAGAATGTTAACAATCACTAATGTTCCATGCGTCGGTGGCGCAGTTGGATAGTGTGCTTGGTCAGTGATCGGGAGGTTGCAGGTTCAAGCCCAGCTCCGGGCGACACATGCTGTTGTGTCCTTGGGCAAGACACTTAACCCCAAGTTGCTCCCAGTGCTGCATCAGTGGTGTGTAAATGGGCATGAAAGGGCGTGAATGGGTTAGAGGATGTGTTAGAGATACTGATGGATAACTAACCTAGAAACTCTGAACCATCAGTGAGTGAATGTGAGAGTGAATGGGTGTGAATGGGTAGGTGTGACCTGTGGTGTAAAGCAGCTTTGAGTAGTTCAAGACTAGAAAAGCACTATATAAGCTCAAGTCCATTTACCATTAACCTACCAGTTTTCACATTCTGAATACTCCTGATCCATCCCTACCCTTACTCTATCTGAGCTTCTTCACTTCAAGGCTTCCCTCCCCACATGGGCCCAATTGCTTTACTTAGTCAGCCAGTCTAATCTTTGGTAACTGATTTTCAATAGTTCTGCATAGAATGAGTCCAAAACTGCAGAAGTGAATTAGCATTTAGCACTTCCTGGTTCCCAAGGCCAAAACTAAATGTGACATAGAATACAAGTTTCAGATCAATATTTGATATAAGGTACATTGTCACCATATATATGGGCCATTCTACCGAATTTGTCCAAAGTGCAGGGTTGGAATTTTTTTTTTCAAAGTGTTTTTTTTCCCAAAACTTTTTCCATACATATGTTGTACCATATCTAAGGTACATATATCTTGTATAGTGCAGTCAATATTCATATTTTAATTTCTGCCTGTTCTTGAAACGTTTTTTCCACTCACAAAATGTGTCACAACCAAAACAGAGCAACACACTGCAATAAAAGGTTATTATTTTAATCTGTTCATATTGTACTTCCATGCCCCCGCTAAAGAATATTTTTACAAATTTTTCTTGAAGGGTTTTACAAGAAAATCAATAAAAATGATATTTTAAACATTTTCCAAAGTTCAATTTCTAAGACTCATCAGAATCAAAATCCAATCTTTTCTTGTAAAATTAATTCCACTGATTATATAGATCTCAGAGTTAATGAGTTATGAAATTGAAAATACATTTAATGAATAGTCATCATAAAATGTTAGTTGATGACTCAATATATCTTATTTTTTACAAAACACCCAGTGTTTCGGTTGTGACTGAACTATTTTGGTAGTGACCACTATTTTTTTGTTTGCAAGGTTGTATCATATTCCCTCCACCTTATTGCTTAATATTAACTTCAAACATGTCTTACATTGGGAATATTATGAACACAAATGTTTATAATCAATCAAATGACATTTACTTTGAAGGCCAGCATTAGCCTACTCAAACATCACAACACATCTACTGTAACATTACTTAAAGGTGCTTTCACTAGCAAGGACCACACCACAAATGTATACGTTTGACAGTTTACTGAAGGTTTAGGAATATGAGGAATGACAGTGATGAGCATGTGACATGAGATTTGTTGAGAGATGAGCCGTTAGGAAGGACGTCATAAGCCAGGCAGAGGGAGACTCAGTGTGGGGGTCCCGTCTCATCGTGTCCTGCCCGAGCTGATCTTGACCCCCTCCTAGGATAAGGTGAGCAAGGAGCTGAGTGGAGAAAGAAAAGGGCATGATTAAGACTGAAGGGTGGGAGGGTGGGTTGAAGAGTTACAGACAAACTGAGCGATGAGGCATGGCTGAGTATAAGTAGGCTTGTCAGCTGATTGGAGGTGTGGTTTGTGGCGTGGTCCAGCTCCCGAACCTAAGTTAACACATTAACTTCATTTCACTAGCAAGGACCACACCACAAATGTATACGTTTGACAGTTTACTGAAGGTTTAGGAATATGAGGAATGACAGTGATGAGCATGTGACATGAGATTTGTTGAGAGATGAGCCGTTAGGAAGGACGTCATAAGCCAGGCAGAGCGAGACTCAGTGTGGGGGTCCCGTCTCATCGTGTCCTGCCCGAGCTGATCTTGACCCCCAAAAGAGTAATGTTGAATGGAGATCAGCTGAGAATGGACAGACACGGATAATAAGTTGTTTTAATGAATGTGATGAGTTGAGATGTCCCGAGTGGGAATCAGAAGAAGCTATGAATGGTTGCTTTACTTTCAGTAACGTGGATGGAAGTTGATGCTAGGGTAGGGCTGGACGATTATGGTAAAATTAGAATCCCGATTATTTTAAGTGGTATTGAATCACAATTAATGTACACAATTATTAATTTATTTAAAAACTTCAGTATTGATTTAAACGCAATTTAGAGAACCAGCAAATGGCACATACAGTATTATTGATCCACATAAGTCACACATGCTCGCTGTGGCTGCACGTGGAACACAGAAGCGATATGAAGCGCAGGAACTTGCATACATGGCACACCACACACACATTTTAATCACTTTTCTTCGATGATAATGCTTTAATGATTGTTAGATGGCAAAATTTAAATCAGGATCAAAATCTGATTAATTGTCCAGCCCTATGCTAAGGTGGAGCAGAGCAACTGATAGGAACTCAAATGTCAGTCTGATGTGGAGTGAGATTGTGGAGGATTACTTCCTAGAGGTAAACCAAGGTCCATAGCTGTGGGTCTAGCTTGATATTGAAGGTTTGGGAAGGTTGAGGAAGTATAGGCTCTTTGCAAGGAATCTCCTCCACTTCTGAGATGTAGGAGTATGTGAGAATGGACTCCTTGACAATTTTTTGCCCCCAAAAGATGGTGGATGTTATCGGGAATGAGTCCAGGCAGATGGTGGAGACTGAACTCTATCAATTCATCAATATCCTGACTTAGCCTGAAGCCTGAAGCCCTCTTACTAGATGGATTTACCATTTACAATATTTTGATTAGATTGTATTGTTATACCATCACGTAGAACTGAATACGTCAAGTGCATCGTTTAAACCAAGGTTTGGGATTAGTTGGATGTTAATGATAGATAACATTTGTAAAGTGCTACATAGAGGGACTCGCACGGAGTGGCTTGTGTTAGTCGACATTTCTGGCCACGTCCTGGTGTTAAGTAATGGGGGTGTCAAGGGAGAGGGAAAGGTGGGAGAGTGATTTAGAATCTGGTTCAAGTTGAGGAGGTGGGGAGGGAGGGGGTGATGGAGGGTGGGAGAGTAGAAGAGGGATAAGTACTGTTTTTTGTAATGGAGGTGAGGAGGGAGGCCGGTGGGAGAAAGATGAAGATTCTGGTAGTTGAGGTGGGGAGGAAGGGAGCAAGGGAAGGTAGGAGAGAAGAAAGGTGGTAGAGTGATCAGAACCTGGTTCTGGGAGTAGAGGTTGATGGGGCAAAAGTTGGGAAGGGATGAAGGCGGTAGGGGTGAATAGTGAGTGGGAGATGGATGAAGAACTGGGTTTGGATAGTGGATGACGGGGGGGGGGGGGGGGGGGGGGGAGTGGCTGGCTGTTATTGATTGTATAAGTTTAGCTCTGAATGGAGTCTGGACACTGATTTTGCAAGTACCCTTCAACTTTCACTTAGACCAATTTGCAGCTAGTAGCGGCTAATGTATAGGACAACTAAGTCACTACAAATAAGTGAAACACTGCTTCCTTTGGAATCATCTTTTGCTGGATTGGGGAGGTCAGCAAAGACTGCCGCTGGGCAGCTTCTGCTTTACGTGGATAATAGCCTACTGCATCGATCTGCGTCATGCGTAGCCCTAATTGAAGCTGTGCTGGAGTTACTGGAGCCGAGCTGAGGCTGCTGGAGCCGAGCTGAGGCTGATTGAGCAGGGCTGGGGCTGTTGGAGCTGAGCTGGGGCTGAAGGAGACGAGCTGGGGCTGAAGGAGACGAGCTGGGGCTGAAGGAGACGAGCTGGGGCTGAAGGAGACGAGCTGGGGCTGAAGGAGACGGGCTGGGGCTGATTGAGCAGGGCTGGGGCTGATTGAGCAGGGCTGGGGCTGATTGAGCAGGGCTGGGGCTGATGGAGCCGTGACGGGGCTGTTGGAGCCGAGATGGGGCTGTTGGAGCCGTGATGGGGCTGTTGGAGATGAGCTGGGGCTGGGCAGAAGGAGATGAGCTGGGTCTGAAGAAGACGAGCTGGAGCTGAAGCAGACGAGCTGGAGCTGAAGAAGACGAGCTGGAGCTTAAGAAGACGAGCTGGAGCTGAAGAAGACGAGCTGGGGCTGAAGAAGACGAGCTGGAGCTGAAGAAGACGAGCTGGAGCTGAAGAAGACGAGCTGAGGTTGCTGGAGCTGCTGGGGCTACTGGGGCCGAACTGAGGCTTCTGGATTAGCTGGAGCTGGTCTTTAGCTGCTGTAGTTGTGCTGTAGCTGTGCTGTAGTTGTGCTGTAGCTGTAGCTGGTGTAGCTGTGCTGTAGCTGCTGTGCTGGAGCTGTGCTGGGGCTGCTGTAGCTGTGTTGTGGCTGGGCTGGGGCTGCAGAAGCTCTGCTGTAGCTGTTGCTGGAGCTGCTGTAGCTGTGCTGGGGCTGTGCTGTAGCTGTGCTGGGGCTGTGCTGGAGCTGTGCTGGGGCTGTGCTGGAGCTGTGCTGGGGCTGTGCTGGAGCTGTGCAATAGCTGTTGGAGCTGTGCTGTAGCTGTTAGAGCTGTGCTTGGGCTGATGTAGCTGGTGGAGCTGTGCTGTAGCTGTGCTGTAGCTGTGCTGGAGCTGTGCTGGAGCTGTGCTGGAGCTGTGCTGGAGCTGTGCTGGTGCTGTGCTGGAGCTGTGCTGGTGCTGTGCTGGAGCTGTGCTGGAGCTGTGCTGGAGCTGTGCTTGGGCTGCGGAAGCTTTGCTGTAGCTGTGCTGTAGCTGTTGGAGCTGTGCTGGGGCTGCTGGAGCTTCTAGAGCTGTGCTGGAGCTTCTGGAGCTGTGCTGGGGCTGCTGGAGCTGTGCTCTAGGGCTGTGCTGTAGCTGTGCTGTAGCTGCTGGAGTGTGTTTGAGCTGGAGTTGCTAGAGGTTCTCGAGGTGCTGTTGCTGCTGAAGCTGGGGCTGAGCCATTGTAGTGGTTGGGAATGTGGTTGTAGCTGCTGTAGTCGTAATGCTATAGTTGTAGCCGCAGTCATGACTGCTATTGTTGTTGCCACTGTAGTAGTTGAAGAGATTGACAAAGACAAAAAAAAAAAAAAAAAGCATTTGGGTGATGGGGAAGGGAGGGGGTGGGGAGGGGGAAGGGAGGGGTGACAGGATAGATTAGTTGGAAATGGAGAAGATTGAGAATAGCTGCATTGGTTCATCTGCAATGAGCCATTGGGACACTCAAGAGATTGGCTATAACAGAAGGAAAGGAGCCACGCTGCAAGGTGTGGCTGCTGTACTGATAGAAAAGAAGAAAGGGATGATGGGATGAAAGGATGCATGTGCACGGGATGATAGTGAGCCTGCGATCGCAGGGTGAGTCAATGAGTGAATGTAATACGACCTGATTCCCAGCAGAGGAAGCAGTTGAGGCGCGTTGGCAGCGAGGTCGTGAGGTTGTCAGCAGCGTCGATGATTGCCTCTGGTGAGAACCCGGAAGCGGGACTGTGAGACGAAGCAGCGGTGTTTATGGAAGTTGAGCAGAGATGGATCAGCCTGGAGGTCTGTGCGGTGGCATGGAATGCCCCTCGTTTTCAGGAGCCAACGAAGGCGAGCGATGGTCCACTTCCAGAAGGCGATCGGTCTGAGAACGTGATGCCGGTCGGGATGAGGGCGCGCGGCGCCGGTATGCACGGCTGACTGGAGATGAGCGGTCGGAGTGTAGCGAGGAGGGCTGCGGTGTGGATCGTCTCCTGTCCGAAGATCTTCGTGGATTTAAGCTTTAAGACCTTGCGGGGGTTGGTGGTATCGTGGTCGTAAGCTGTATGGACGGGGCTGGCAGGCGGTACGCGGACCACAAGGCTCTGTTGTGTAGCTGGCTCTGGTCGAGATCTGGCTGTTAAAGGAGGGTGCCTGGATCGTCGTAAGTCGTCGTCTGAGCCGTGAATATGGGGCTCGGGATCGATGGTAAGTGACTGCTTTTTGGTTCAATGTCTTCTGCGATCGGCGTGCAGCGTGGTCTGTCCGTCTTGAAGAGTTACAGACAAACTGAGCGATGAGGCATGGCTGAGTATAAGTAGGCTTGTCAGCTGATTGGAGGTGTGGTTTGTGGCGTGGTCCAGCTCCCGAACCTAAGTTAACACTTTAACTTCATATGAGGAGAATCCGTTAATGGCGACATTAAGACTGCTACCCATGAGCACGCGCGGCGACTGTCGTAATGCTGCATTCCAGTAACCTTGGAACTGGGAGTGACATCATCGCCGACTTATCGGCGTTCCAGTTGAAGTCAGAAAAAAACATGCCGATCTACCAGGCTATTGTTAGCTGTTGTTAGCACGTCCTGCGTTGTTGTTCACAAATATCACATGAGGACTGTGATTATCACTATGGCAGCATTTTTGTAAACATAAGTCTAACAATACTATGTATACAACTGATCTAGAGCGACACACCCCAGTCAGAATTGAAATAAAATGATTATTACAAGAGCTAAATAACTGTTCACACTGGGGGCATCCACCTTTGATTGTCAACTCGGGGGTGGCGAGGTTTCACTGAGTTCCCAGCAGGAAATTTCCACTTCGGGGGACGTTTCAGTTGTAGTCTCCTACTTGGAACTCAGAAATTCCAACTTCCGACTACAACTCGCACCACAAGCCAAAGCGTGTGTTTGTTGTGATGCTAAATGAATGAAACTCGGACCTTCCTCAGAACTCTGCATTGCTTTACAACTTCTTTTTTCAACAACTTTCAGGATGCAAAGCGACAAGGTAATGTTTCTCTTTCTAGTTACGTAGCGGTAGTTTTTGATGTGTGACAACAAGCAATTTTTAGAAAACTTAGTATCATAGTTTTGTAGCTGGTCATAAATCACTACTTACAGCCCGGTGCTCTAAGACGTGTCCGAATAATATAAATTTGCTCTAGTTTTAATTGTCTTGTTCCTGAAGTTGAGTATCCAGGCCAGTCCTGTCCGACAAGGCTAAGTAATAGCATTTATAGATAACCTATTTTGATGCTATAAAACTCATCGTAAAGTGTGTATTTCCATCAGGCATATATCTAAAAGTGAGACTTTTTTGTAATTACTTAGAAACTCCTCACAGTCCCTTTAAAACATCTTTTTTTTTTTTTTTTAAAAATACACACACCAGAAAGTGTTACGCAAGAACTTTAATGAACTTAAAACAAAACAAATAACTTCTTAAAAATAACGTGATCGACACCCTTGGGCTAAAAGTCTAGTTTTTCAAATATTTTGTTTTGCCCTATTGGTGTTTTTTTTCATTTCTCCCTGTTGCTTTCTCCTGATGCTTTATAATTTAAAACATGAATCAGCATTATCTACATGTTTTAAGAGGTAATAATGATTAAACATCGACTTAAGTGAGTGGACCATTACATGTTGTCACAACCGAAACTCTACCATCTGTTTCGGTTGTGACAATTTTAGCTTATTTTAGCTAATAACTAAAAAATGCTACAAAGCACATGGCCAGCAAATGGATGTTTGAACAGGTGTACACCCATAAAAACATAATGTGTTGCATTAAATCTCCAAAAGTTTACCTAATTGCAGAGAATATGTGTTTGGTAGTGATATTAAAAAGTGAGACTTTTTTGTAATTACTTAGAAACTCCTCACAGTCCGTCTAAAAACATCTTTTTTTTTTTTTTAAAAAATACACACACCAGAAAGTGTTACGCAAGAACTTTAATGAACTTAAAACAAAACAAATGGATTTAATCAAAAATAAAACGTACTCAACCAAAAAAAATCCTGTCAAAAGCAAAAAATATCAGTCATTGTGAAAACGGTTTGACTTTTTTTCTGAATTGTTTCCATTGCTTCATTCTCTCCTCTCTCTCTCTTTTGGTTTTGCTTCTCGGTTTTTTGGTTTTGATTCCAGCTTCTTTGGTTATTCTTCTGGCACAAACCTCTCGTGTGGGCGGGTTCTATGAGGGGCGCGTTCCTATTGGCTGATGAGTTTTTGAGTATCACGGCTATGAACCGGATGTTATTCAGGGCAGAGCACAGCGGGGAACAGCAAAGCAAAACAACCAAACGTGAGGAGTCGTGTGTCGTCCTGTGTTCGTGTTCTTCAAACATACCTTAGGTAAGTATTGTTCACTGCATGGTATCCAGAAAGGTAAAGGAGTTTTAGTAAAGTAAAGCTAAGTCTTGCTTTGTAGTGTACTGTGCGTCCTCTCGTCTGTTGTGCTGCGGCCTCTGAACACAGAAGCTAATGCAGTCCGAGGTAGGCTGACGGTGCTGTGCTTTACCTTTCTGGATACCATGCAGTGAACAATACTTACCTAAGGCATGTTTGAAGAACACGACTCCTCACCGTGGATGTGTTATTTTAACTGGATGCCGGACGGAAACATGTTCATGTGCTGGGGGAGATGCTCACCCAGCGCATACCATAGACATGTATACATAGACGCCTCATTGACTGCGCTGCCTATTGGAGCTGACATAGCAACCGGCCGCCATCTTGGAGGGGTCTCACCTGCGGTCTGAGTGCGTTTATTATACTGAGAAAGGATTGTTATGCCCAACTATTATGAGCATAACTCAGCGAATTTTCACCCGATTTTCACACGGATAAGGTTTTTACAAACAACAGAGATGCACTCAAAACAAAGGATGCTGTGACACATTAAAATACTTTTTATTATGCGCTTATTCTGTTGCAATGAGACAGTACAGTGAGACGAACAGACAAAACGTATGAGCACCAACATTTTTGTGGTCATTAGATACATATATATATGTGGTCATATCTACGTACATATAAGAAATTCACAATGCCAACTTCACACATTTGCAATATGATAGTTAATATTTTCTAAAATAGTCATAATTATTATTTTAATCGTAGTAAAATTAATAACAATGATGGCATCATTGGCCAAAGTAATAATCAAATTAAAATAAACTAGAAAAGCACTCTGAGAGGGCAGACCTCTGCCAGCACCACAGTCCTCTCTCATGTTGTGATTTTCACCATAAATATTAGTCCTACCTTTATTTCATGTAAATATTTAGATTCCTTGACCATGAAAACTTAGCATGTTCATAATGATATCTATTTTAGTTCAGTCATTCATGAAAATCACATTTTTCGTCATGGCGGATCCAGACGGTGATCCGCATCAACACCAAAATTGAATCAATCTTCCTTTTCCCATGCTGAACATTTCCTGAAAATTTCATCAAAATCCATCCATTACTTTTTGAGTTATTTTGTTCACAGACAGAGTCTCCCGAAAACACAACCTCCTGGCGGAGGTAACTGTAGTATGGATGCTTATATGAACAAAGATTTAAGATATTAAGAAAAAATAGATGACAAGTAGAACAACAGTAATATTAATAGTATATTTTAAAAGGGAGGATAGTCATTTATCACTAGCAGCTGCAATATAATGTAATCAAACTATTTTGTTTAATATTTTTGTTATCGTGGTGATGAAGAAAATTCAAGGCACACAGGCACATGCAGCACACACACGCACACACACACACACACAAATCAGACTTATATAAATCATGTTGACATGCATTTTAAACTTTAAATACGTTTTTACTCAGCTGTGTTGGAATAAAACATAAAAAGGTTATCTGCTTTCAATATTGCGTCGTCACTTTACGCTGCACAAAATACGAGCATAAATGCACTCCACTTGTTTCTGGTGCCAGACCAGAGTGAAGTGAGACCCTCCAATATGGCGATTTTACGCACAGTGCGGTCCAGTCTAGGTTATAGATATCATTATGAACATGCTACGTTTTCATGGTCAAGGAATCTAAATATTTACATGAAATAAAGGTAGGACTAATATTTATGGTAAAAATCACGACATGAGAGAGGACTGTGGTGCTGGCAGAGGTCTGCCCTCTCAGAGTGCTTTTCTAGTTTATTTTAATTTCATTATTACTTTGGCCAATGATGCCATCATTGTTATTAATTTTACTACGATTAAAATAATAATTATGACTATTTTAGAAAATATTAACTATCATATTGCAAATGTGTGAAGTTGGCATTGTGAATTTCTTATATGTACGTAGATATGACCACATATATATATGTATCTAATGACCACAAAAATGTTGGTGCTCATACGTTTTGTCTGTTCGTCTCACTGTACTGTCTCATTGCAACAGAATAAGCGCATAATAAAAAGTATTTTAATGTGTCACAGCATCCTTTGTTTTGAGTGCATCTCTGTTGTTTGTAAAAACCTTATCCGTGTGAAAATCGGGTGAAAATTCGCTGAGTTATGCTCATCATAGTTGGGCATAACAATCCTTTCTCAGTATAATAAACGCACTCAGACCGCAGGTGAGACCCCTCCAAGATGGCGGCCGGTTGCTATGTCAGCTCCAATAGGCAGCGCAGTCAATGAGGCGTCTATGTATACATGTCTATGGTATGCGCTGGGTGAGCATCTCCCCCAGCACATGAACATGTTTCCGTCCGGCATCCAGTTAAAATAACACATCCACGGTGAGGAGTCGTGTGCCGTCCTGTGTTCGTGTTCTTCAAACATGCCTTAGGTAAGTATTGTTCACTGCATGGTATCCAGAAAGGTAAAGCACAGCACCGTCAGCCTACCTCGGACTGCATTAGCTTCTGTGTTCAGAGGCCGCAGCACAACAGACGAGAGGACGCACAGTACACTACAAAGCAAGACTTAGCTTTACTTTACTAAAACTCCTTTACCTTTCTGGATACCATGCAGTGAACAATACTTACCTAAGGTATGTTTGAAGAACACGAACACAGGACGACACACACGACTCCTCACGTTTGGTTGTTTTGCTTTGCTGTTCCCCGCTGTGCTCTGCCCTGAATAACATCCGGTTCACAGCCGTGATACTCAAAAACTCATCAGCCAATAGGAACGCGCCCCTCATAGAACCCGCCCACACGAGAGGTTTGTGCCAGAAGAATAACCAAAGAAGCTGGAATCAAAACCAAAAAACCGAGAAGCAAAACCAAAAGAGAGAGAGAGGAGAGAATGAAGCAATGGAAACAATTCAGAAAAAAAGTCAAACCGTTTTCACAATGACTGATATTTTTTGCTTTTGACAGGATTTTTTTTGGTTGAGTACGTTTTATTTTTGATTAAATCCATTTTATTCGTTTGAGTTTTAGAAAGTTTTGCTTTATTCTAGAAAGCTTTGCTTTATTCTAGAAAGCTTTGCTTTATTCCATTGGCACAAATCTGATTCCATAGATGCTGAGTCTCTGCCTGATCAAAAATGCAGGGGTGTGGCTAAAAACCACGCTCAACCTATGTGGTAAAACTATCTGTGTTTCGGGTGTGACATGAAAGCGTGGGACAGCATTTTTTTGAATGATCTTTTTAAATTAAAAAAATAAACCAACAATACATCCAAATCTTTTCAATGCTGTTTAAAAGAAATCAACAAGATATTTTAAAAAACATCATTGAAAAAAAATACAAAATTGTTTTAAGCATTATTTTCATAGGTCGAAATTTAGGGCTTAGGGGTTGGGACAACCACTCTCCAATAGAAAGTACACTATAAATGATGATTTTATATATATTTAGCTTATCACTATCTATTTGCTGTCTTGTGTGTTAAATAGATCATAACAGAATCTTAGTAAATATGTAAAGTCTGAATTCTTAATTGTTTTGTTACATAGTTTTTTTAGTGTGGGACCACAGTTTGGACAAATTCGGTAGAATGGCCCATATAGGTAGATATAAGGTACATATATATATAGATATAAGGTACATTGTCACTACATTGTCACCATGGGGGGTCCAGCATTCAGCCACTTAGCTCTCCAGTTATGGAAGTCCCTGACCCCCTGACCTCTGCAACACTGAGTATTTAACCCTGTTTAAAACAAGACTCAAAACCCATCTGTTCAAGCTTTCCCACTCCCTCTGATATTTTAACTGTCCATTTCCTTTCTTTTTTTTTTTTAACCTGTTTTTATGCTTATTTTAATGCACTTTTTATCTTTTGTAAAGTGACCTGAGTGTCTTGAAAGGCGCCCTTAGATAAAATGTATTATTATTATTACAATGGACACACGCACATGAAATTTTAAATGTTAAATAGGAGCTATAAAGTATGTTGTTTAAAACAGAAGCTAACTAACAGCAAGGACAACAAAAATGGCCAAGAATTCAACTATAAGCATTTCTGATTATTTCAAAATAAATAATAATTCATACACTATTGCCACAGTCAAGGACACCAACATGCTTGGGTCATCTGATTTAAAATTCTCAATTAAAAGAGCACAAAAAGGCCACTCAAGACTACTCACTGGAAATATTGTTGTTGCTTCAGAGTCGAACTGCCATGTTGTAGTTCAGCAGTAGTGTGATAATAGCTTTTTGTTCTCGCTGATTACAGTTCAGTTTAAAGTGAACTGAATTTAAGTTTGGCCCTTTACAGTTGTTGTAGATTGAAGCTTGGCAAGACAGATCTGTCTGATTACAGACATTAAATCAGGTGGATCCATCTACATTGCAATTTTTAGGGGGAACTGTTAAGCTTTTCCTCTTTTCTGACATTCGAAGGTTGTTGTGATGTCAGATACTTTTGTTAAACAATGCCAAATGTCAAATAATGAGGTTCATGCTGTGTTTAATATTTTTTTAATAGTTCAATCTCATTAACGTCAATGAGTGCCAAAGTCCCCTACATGGTCATGGTCCTGCCCCGTTCTGCTTCAGAGGCAACATTGCTGTGCTCTACGAGTTCACAGCTTTAGCACGTCAACCAATCGCTTCAAATAAGTGTTTGTTCGGGTGTGAGGTAAAGTCAATTTTGTTTAGCTTTCCTGAAGAAAAAAATAAAAATACCCACATATTTGCCAGTCTGCAGCATTTCACATGGGACTGTTTTGTCAGCATGGGTCCGTACGAAGCTGGATTAGCCAGTAAACTGCTGCTGATGGATGACGCCTTTCCAACATTACTTGGCTTTGGTGAAGAGTCAGAAGTGCAAACTGTAAGTAACTATTTATAAGTGTACAGTGTCTTTCAACACATACCATTTTTAAAAGAAATTCCTGTAGTTTCTTTAAGTTTGCTGTTTAGTCTCAACTCCTGCACCTGCAAAATAAGGAGAAATTTAAGCAGGAATTTAAGAAGCAGCAACTGAAACTCATCATTCCAGGCAACATTTTTCCAGGCTTCCATTGTCCAGTTTTGCAAAGCTGTTCATATTGTAGACTTAGTTACTTCATTTTAGCTGAGTGGAGTGGAATCCTGTGGTTCTCTGCTGCTGTAGCCCATTAGCTTCAAGATTCAACATGAGTGTGGATATATACTCAGATTACTGGCATCTACAAACACAATGTATATTCATCCACTAGATATTCTATCTTTTGTAGACCAGTTTCCTTTCACCCAAAAGATGGCTGATGAAAATCTCAGCAGATCATCAGTTTCTGAAATACTGAAGCTAGGCCATGCAATAATGAGTGAGCCTGAGGCAGTGCAGTAAACACAAAACAAGTATTTGAAGACAACAAACAACAAAAAGGTCAAGTAATGTCCTGCTGATTTTCACTTCCTGACTTGGTCAAACAAACAGAGAAACGAAAATGTTTTCAGTCAAAATATGATCAAGGATGTAATTTCCAGAGAAAGTGAGTCTGCATTAAAGCTGCCTTTTGTTGTGCAGAAACAGACTTGTACTCAGGGCCGGGTTGTGGTTAGCATCCAGAACCGTGACAGCCCACAGCAGCTGAGAAAACACAGCTAATATGAAGCTTGGTAGGATGCTGGTATTAGCATAGCTGCTGTTTACTCTGCACTGCTATGGAGGCAACTTCATGCACACACACTCACACACACACATTACGCAGCAACTCTTCTGCAAATCCTCTGTTTAACAATATTAGAGCCAAACCAATAGTTCTGGGCATTGAAGTCAGACCACAGCCTGTTAACCTTTGGAAACAGATAGAAAAACACCCACACACACACTAACAGCTGTTTTGTTCAGGTCAATCAGCTCAGTAATGGGAACATGTTGTGGCTGTGGGACATTAAAAACATGTAGTTCATGTCTGCAGTAAAACTTGAGCTGAGTGACTGTAATGATAATTCCTGTAGCTCTCACTGAAGACTGCTGCTAAGATTAAAGGGATAGATCCTCCAGCTGAAGAGATAACCTATTCAAAAGCAAAGCAGTGTTATGAAAGTGTAGCATAAAGGGACAGTTCAGTATTTTGGGGGTGAGGTTGCTCGATAACCTTACTGTGCTGCTGGATCCCTCTTGCCAAGCTCCAATCTACAATGATCGTGCTCGGATTGAAGTGGCTCAGCCCAATCAGAATCCTTTAAAGCAGGAAGAGGAGGGACCTACCAGTGAGCTGACAGCAGGAAGTGATTGTGACTACAACAGCAAAAGACCCCACCAGATGCTATTCCAGTCAGCTAAGAAGAGGTAGCTAAGGCTACAACATGCATGGGTCAGCAAAATTGAACACTGTGAGACAGGGAAAATGTTGCCTGGTTCTGTATGATGAGTTTTGGTTTCTGCAGCTAAATTCAAACATTTGTGTCAGAAATTAGCCTTCAAGAGAGAGTGGGTCTGTATTAAAGCTGCCTTTTGTTGTGCAGAAACAGATTTGTACTCAGGGCCGGGTTGTGGTTAGCATCCAGAACTATGACAGCCCACAGCAGCTGAGAAAACACAGCTAATATGTAGCTTGGTAGGATGAAGCTATGGAGGCAACTTCATACACACAAACTTACACACACACATTACGCAGCAACTCTTCTGCAAATCCTCTGTTTAACAATATTAGAGCCAAACTAATGGATCTGGATATTGAAGTCAGACCACAGCCTGTTAACCTGACATGACATGCCTGATAAGTTTGTAAGTGTAAAATAATTTACACTTTAAACTTGTAATGTAGGTGGATCCACTTAATTCAATATTTTAAATAAGGCAGATCCATCTTGCTCCAGTCAACAATGACTGTGAGCAGCTCAAAGTGGCACAGCACAGTCAGCATCCTTTAAAGCAGAAAGAGGGGGGAGCCATCAATAAGAGGACAGCAGGAAGTGACTGTAAGTACGAAGATTAGCATGGATGCCAACAGACCACATTTCTTCAGCAAATGTTAACACATAAATCCGAAGATGCTTCACCTTCATTCAACTGATGTGAATGTAGTCTTGGCAAAAAGAACTTGATTTCTCATCAGGTGGAACCCACCATTCATCGGGTGTTTCAACCGTTAACCACAACACCCTTTCGGTAGTGGGTTGGCAGTGGTTGCCCAGTCACTCTTCATCTCCTTCTGACTTCCAGCTTAACTCCTCTCTCCTGCTCCATCAAACTGCTGCCTTTCTCTCTCTTCCTGTCATTCCAGTGGCTGTGAGCATTCTTCACACTGACTGGGTAGGGGATCCTCTTCATTCGACCTCTCCTGGGAAGACCTAAGCTTGCCATCCTCTCCCCTTGCAGTCATGTAGAAGGTCTTAGTATTTGGTGCTTTTTCTTTCAAAGGTCTGTTCACACCCTTCTCCCCATGGGACTGCAAGTTCTATGAGGATGATCTTTCTCGCCTCTTCAGACCACAACAGCACATCTGACCTCAGGGTTGTCTGGCCGGTCTGGGGGAACTGCAGTCTTGTTCCCAGGTCAGCTTGTATTTCCCATGATTGAGCCTTTTGTAGCAGACTGGTTCTTGCTGTTGTGGTGTGTTTTGGCTCCCCCCTACCTTGCAAACTTTATTGTTGTTATTTTCCGAAGTGGTTGGCGTTTCTTCTTTCTCTCCTGCTCTAAGGTGTCAGCAAGTGTCACCACCAATTATAAAGCACCAAAAGGTATAGAAGGTATCCACCCATACAAGAATATTTTTACTTAAACGTTTGACATGTTTTTGCAAGAGTTTGTTTCGTGAAGTGGCTCAGGTTTGTTTTTGTGATTACACCATGATAGTATTCCCAACACTTGTTATAGTAGTTACAGACAGAGCAGAATTTCTTTGTTAAACAAAAGTGCTCCTCAAGCACAAACCTCCATCAAGACATTTCCAACACTGTTATTGTCAAAAATGTGGAGAGCATTCCTATCTAGCAATGTTAACAAATTCTTGAAAAAGTCCTTAATCCATATTCAGATTTGGATCATCAACAAAATCTTGATCACTTTTTCCTTGTGTCATGACATTTCTGAATATGTCATCAAAATCCATACTGAGAAAAAATAAATAGTTAAATCAACACTAGCAGAATCAATATTAGCACTTCTAAAGTGTCTGTATGTGTCCACTCCATAGAAAGTTAAGTGAAATCTTTTTTACGAGTTGGTACTTGAACACTAATACAGTTCATCAATGACTTTTTAGGAGTTGAAATTTAACACTAAACACTTAACAATATAACATACGATCCACACTTCTACCGTGTGCTAAAACTGTACTCTCTCAAAGAGTACCTTTTTAACTATAAAAGTGGAACCTCCAAATTAAGACTGCAAGTTGTGAATTTATTGTAATTGATTGATATTTACCTAAAATTTGTTGATGAAATTAGAGTACCGCGTTTGTTTATAACAGATTTTTTTATTTTGAATTAAAAAAAAATTCTATAACAAAAAAATGCAAAGCGTGAATGCTTTGTCATTATCTTTCAATGCAGCACAGTGAGTTCAGAATTTCTTCCTCTGTACGCATAAAAAAACAACATTTCAACACTTCTCATTTTGCTATGAAACTACTTGTTATCTTGCTAACAGATAAACACAGCAAAATCACAACCTCCTTGGCAGAGGTAATACTTTTTTACTTGCAATGCAGCGGCACCCTGAATTATCGTGCTGTTCTGTCCAGAAGGTGTTTTCTCTCCATTTATTAATTTATTTAATTTTTATGATTTAGTGTGAATAAAACAAATAAGAAGTACACGGTGCACCATCTGGTCACTATCAGCTCTCTCTCACTTGACATGCCAAGCTCAGAGTGACATATTCAGCTTTTTTTTTTTTTTTTTTACCAATCAATCAATCAATCAAACACAAACTGTCCTGCTACATTCACTAAGTGAGGTGGGAATAGGTGTGGAGTCGGCGGGGCGTACAGCAAAGTGTTACTCATACAGTCCAATCCAACCTCAATGTTTCTGGATCATCTGCGAAACAAATCATATCATATATTTAGTGTTTTTCTTGGCCTATGTCAGCATCAGCCGAGCCAATACTAACCTATTTGTCCAACTCTGCTGTCAACAGACAATAAAAGGGAGAGAATTGATAACTTTGTAATGTAATAGACACATGCAGAAAAACTCCAGCAGGATCTATTACAGATCTCAGAGACTGATGTCAACCATGACCAAAACATCCACTAAATCCTTAAAGGTCTGTATCATAATCATAAAGGCTAAAACCAGAGGTGCAAATCATGCCTCAGATTACTATGCAGTACGAGTGTGTCTGAGTGTGTGTGAGTGTGTATGTGTGTGAGTGTGTGGAGATGGAAAAGGTAAACAAGGTTAAACCATGGCTCTGTTTTCAGCAGCTCAGCATTAATCTGACAAATAGTGCCTGACACTGTGGTAATTGTGGTCAGCATCTGGTTGTGGGTAGTTTTGCCTCTGAACCCTCCAAACCAAATGTGTAGAATTAAAAGTTATTTTCCAAATGGATCACACAGGTGACTAATTCTACTTAATAGGTATTTTTGGTTGTGTTCTTACATTGGCACAGAACAGTGCAGGAATGAATCCAAAAAGTGAGTTAGCAGTTAGCTTCCCAAGCCCCCAGATGAAATGGGATCTAGGTTAACAGTTTCAGATAGATGTCTGAATGTCTGTGTTGTGGAGAACACATGCACCCGAGAGTTTAATGTTTATGGGAAAAAATAAAATATATCTGATGTTGCAAGCTTTTGAATCATAAACCATTGTTGTCTGTTTAGGACAATGGTTGCTAACAATGACTGCAAAAAGGGCCAAATCAGCTGGAATTCATTGACAATCATTAACAATCAACAGGTACCCCCTCGAAGGGAGGAAAGACACCAGCGTTTCAGCGCAAAACATCATAAACAGTTCTTTCTTTTGTTAAGATTATCACAGAGAGCAGGGCATGTACAACCATGACAATCAATCAGTCAAACTTGTAAGCACTTTTCAAACAACAAATTTAGCACAAAGTGCAGTACATAAACAGATAACAATAAGAACAAACACCCCAAATCAGGCAAAAATAAATAAATAATAGTCACAGTAAATAAGGTGATGGAGAATGACTGAGCCAAGATCTTGAGGGATTTCCAGATACAGACCGACAAAATGGTAATGGCCAACCAACATTGTAATCATAGATATGCAGCAGAGAAAAGCTAGATAGATAGCTAGATAGATAAATAGATAGCTAGCTAGATGGCTAGCTAGATAGCTAGCTAGCTAGCTAGATAGATAGATAGATAGATAGATAGATAGATAGATAGATAGATAGATAGATAGATAGATAGATAGATAGATAGACAGACAGACAGACAGACAGACAAAAAGGGGAGTTTGATTGGTTGTCGTGTATGTTAAAACCCAGCGTAGGTGGACTGTTAAAACAAAACAGTGTGATCAAGTGATTTAAAAATGACCGACAGGGTCATGTACTTACACATATACACTGACAGCACTTTGGTTATGCACCATATCCTGATAAAACATGACTGCTGTCAGATTCTGGCTCTATAGTCTCAAATCATGTGTATGGCTTCCACTGATTTGTTGTAATTTCATGCTGGTTTTAAACCCAGGGTGTCAGTCTTCACTCCTGGATCATTTTAACTGCAAACACATCAAGTCAGCACATGGCTCCTTCAGTAATCCCCCTCTTACTGCCTTTCAAAGTGAATGTGTGCTTATGTTGACACTGTAAACAGGACCATTTCTCAAATTGTAAAACATTTTAGTGATTTTCTGTCTTAAATAGATTTATACACAGATTCTCTGTCCATCATGTTCAGCAAACAGAGCCAAGACTTCAGAACTACTGAGGTCCATTACTGTAATCTAATGTTGGCTTTCTTTATGTCAAAGAAACTCTAAAATATGAGGAATGACATCTAAGAAACAAGACTGCTGTTATGCAACTTATTAACATAAACATTTTTCAATGTCTGCATCAATCTCCTCCCTTCTGCATCAGCAAACTTAGATTCAGATCTCCCACTGATCAGAACAGTGTAGTAGGTATTCCTCAGGCAGTTGTCTCAGAACCCAAACACCAGGCTACATCAGGTGAACAGGGAGGGGGGGTCAAACAATGTCCATTGTTCACCTCTTATGCTACGGCTACACCGCACGCGAATTCGCAAAGACGCATGTTGAGATTACATACAAAGTCAATGCAACAACGCGTTTGGACACAGATTCGCCCCGGGCAGCGTGTTGGTTGTGATTGGCGCGGCGCATATGGAATGTCCAGCACGTTCGGGGTGTCAAACGCCTCCATGCTCGAGCTGAAAATATATAAATAGAACTTTCGATGCAAATTCGCATGACGTTGTGCCGTGGCAGCCACTCAGTGATGACATTCCCCCCGACGTCATTGATTTGATGATGTGTGACGCTCCGGCCACCTGTTCCTGCTCAAGCCCCGCTGAAAGATGGAGGAGGGGTTGATCTGCGCTGTTTACCATCATCCGGAGCTATACGACTCGACATGTGTACTCTACAGAGACCAGAACAAAAAGGAGCAGGCTTGGGTGAAAGTCGCTGAGGAGACAGGTTTTGAGGGTAAGTTCTGTCAATATTCGTTTCCAGCTGGATTTTCCTGCACAGGTCATCACTGAATCCGACTGGCCCCAGCTCTCTACTCTGCCTGCTCAGTGACGCACGTCGCCCCTCAGCTTGTCATGGTCCAGCGTCCAGCCTCGGGCATTACGCGCGTCACAGGCACCACTCACGTTTAAATATGCCAGTTCGTGTCTGGTGTGGCTGTAGCATTAGAGTCTTCTGGCTTCACAAGAGGTAACATGGGTGGCCGAACTGAGATTTTGCAGGGAATTTGGGCAGGGTTGAATGTCATCACTGTGACTTAGGTAGATTCTATGTAAATGTACCTCATACAACCAGACCCAGCAGCATGGGTGAGCACTGGGAGGTCATGCCCACCCATGGAGTCAGCTGTGCCTGCCCTGGACTAACTGCAAAGTTTTCTGTTTCTTTTATTTGGGTTTTGTTTTTTCCATCACAGTTGCCATCTTCAGTTAGTCCTATCTAACTTAATGGGCTCTAATTTCGTAGACCAGGCGCAAGCGCAGGCGCACCTGCCTACGCCGGCCTTCGCCGCGCGGACTGGGTGTGACCAGCGCACTTTGCAAGTTTCCTGCAGTGCCAAGAGAGGCGCACTCATGGCGCAGAGGGGGCGCAGAGGTTCAAGGCCCACGCCCACGTCTCTGCCTCCACGCGCACATGTCAGAGTAGGAGGAGAATAGACGTGAGTGGGATTTTCACTGCCGATCGCTGTCTTCACCAATCAAATGAGTGCCTCTCCTCGCCTTTAAATGCGCTGCGGCCGAGGCGCAGCGTCTGATTGGTCTGAATGATGCCCGCTGCTGGAGACGGTCAGAGCTGCTGTCATTCAGCATGAGAATGGACAGCGGGGCGCGTCACCGTGTGGGCCAGCTCCCGGGACAGATGTAATCTGTTCCTTTGTCATTAATAGGAGTAAAAAAAATATGAGACAGTTTCACACCCACTGGCTTATCCATTCATAATACTCGTGATCCACCTGCATTCCTGGTTTGTCATCGCCAAATAGCAGAGCCTTTAGTGATATACTGTATACTCTCCCGGTGTCTCCCCCTCATCCTCCTTGCAATGATGTACCCCATCTCTTTTGATCGCATTAAAAATAAAAGACTAAAATAGAGGGATAGGGGAAATCACAGGTAAATCCTGAGTGAAAGACATTTATTTTCTCTCCTTTTTCTTCGTCTTTTTTCTCCCTCTTTTCTTTGAATTTAATGAAATGAGAGAAGCCAGATATATACTCAGTATCAGATGTAAAGGGTGTTTATTGTTGACTTGTAAGATGTGCATCAAACTTCCAGCTGCCGTCAGGTTAAGTTTCCATGATGACAAAAGGCTTTAATCCGACATCAGATGTGACGGGACAGATACAAATGCATCTGCTGGTTCAGAGGGTTACATTAAATAGTGATTGCTGTGATTGTTTATTGCATTAAAATGTGCCTGACACTTTGGAAACCTGCCTCTGAGGCATGCCCACATGTGCGCTTGTCACCAAATTACAGCTGCGGAGGGTGCGCTCCGCCCTGCGCCGAGGTTAGACCAGGTTGGAGCTGGCGTGCTTTCAGCGCACTTTCTGCACTGTTTTTGGCACGAAATTGTCACTGCGCCACTCGAATCTGTCGGCACCTCCCCCAGGTGCGCCTTCACCTCCCCCCTGGTGCGCCGTCACACCCATCTCTGCGCAGACGGTCTACCAAATTGTCAAATTGGCAGCGCACGGCGGTGCGCCGCACGAAATTAACACTGCGTGGGGTGCGCCAGGCTTGCGCCCCCTGCGCTGCGCCACGAAATTAGAGCCCCATGTGTTAATCCATCCAAGCAATTCAACTGAATGGGGCAAGGTTTTTAGCCAATTAGAGGTAGAGGGGTGCAGGTCACTGAGTCTTAGCAATTACAGAGTCAAATATTCATGGTTGACGGTCACAAAAACAATGGATATGCTAAGTTTTTCCGAAAGTCAGGGAAACAGACGGTGCAGTCAGGAGTGAGCGGGAAGCAGCGCCATACAGATCTACTTCAACTAGAACCAGAACCAGAACTACTGCAGTCAACAGTCACATGCAGTAAGGATACATGCTCGAGGGTTAGCTTCAGCAGCGAGGAGCAGGAGGAGCAGATCCAAGCAGCATGAACCTGCTGCCTGGAAGAAACGTGAGGGACAACGCTAATAATAACAGAGGCAGGGATGTTCATAGAGACATTACAGCTGCAAGAACAGCAACAGGTCATCAAAGTCCTGGGGGGGAAAACACTGTCAGATTATTACAATTGTTCAAACTTTGACCTCAGATAACTCTGAGACAACAAATAGAAATACAAACCAAGCATGCTTCCGTTAAATCTACAAGACATTAAGACAATGTAATTTAGAAACAAAGTCCAGCAGGATTAACCCTTGAGTCTCTATGTGGCTTTTCTTTTTAAACAAAGGATGATTTTAAGTACTAATGGACCATAACTTTGACTCTATTCAAGAGAGTGAAATCGTTTTTGACAAGGAAAGTTTTTTCTACATAAATTCTGAAATTGAGATTTTTAAAAATTAGAAGGACAAAAATACACTGTGGGCAAGTTTACCACCCCTTTATTCTGTTTTGCACAATGGCATATTAGGGCCATTTAAAGAAATAAAAAAAATATTGAAAAACTTGATATTTTCGAGTTTATAAAGCCACAAATATACAACTATATAGGGTCAAGAATTTACTGCTTTATAAAGTCGCAAAAATACAACTTTATATAGTCAAAAATTAATGCTAAACTCATATTTCGAGTCAATAACTCATCAGTAAAACATCATAGTTCCAAACCCGACCCCTCATTTAATCAATGTGATAAAGACTGCAAGTTAAAACCTAATTTTCCTCAAAACGAGCACTCAGACAACTTCATTTGTTCTCAATATGCTGCTGGTGATGGTCAAGTCGGTGGCTTAGGGACTGCTGGCAAGTTACCGGATTGAAGGAATGATGTGAAAAGAAATTCAATAACTTCACCATAAAGACATGTGATGTCTTCAAACCACATAAATGCATTTTTTCTAAGAACTGTCATGCTGTCTACCCAAAACATTTCGAAGTGAGAGAAAGAGAATTAAATGCTTTATATCTATAACCATTTGAGGGTAGTATGTTGAATAGTTTTTACCTCTGTGCAATCAAGGGTATGAGTATTATTAATGTACACCTTGACTCGTAATTACGAGATCAGGATCTCATAATTATGAGTAAATATGTTGTAATATTTTTGAAATTCCTGCACAGTGTTGACAAACTTATATTAACACAATCCTCATATTTTACAAACATCAGTATTTCCCAGTGTCTGAAACTGAGACAACAGAAATAGCAGATTAACTGAAACAGCGCCATCATTGCCACTGTGAGAGGATTTACAGACATTTCTGTTTTCTTTATCTTTTCTCGTAATTACGAGACTACGAGGAGGAAGAGGTGGGAGCTACAAGGGTGATGACAGTTTTGGCTAATGTATTTCTAAACAATAGCTTGTACAGAGATTAGTGTGGATGCTAGCAGCTTGAATGGAAGTCTTAGCAAAACTGGACTACACTTCTGAATCAAATAAAGAACAAACTAGTACACTGAAGGCATTAATTGACAGAGGATATTTTTGCCCTCTTCCAACATCTTGTGGTGAGAGTTTACATATGAATTAGTCTATGCTTTGTCCTTACAGCAGCAGTAACATCCACCTTTTCCAACATCCGATTGGCTTATAATGAATGATTGACAGAGAATTGATCCACTTACCTTTTCAATATGTGTCTGAAAGATGACAGTCTGAACAGTACAAATACGTTTTTTTTTTTCAAATCAAAGCCAGACCACTTTCATATGTGGTCCTAAATCAGGCATGGTCATGGAGCACGTCGTCCTAGTTTGTATTCTTGAAGTGAGACAGATGACACAAACCTGCACCTGAATCAATGTAAACAATGAGCAAAACAATAATGGATGAACTCTACCCACCACAATCCCACCACTCTTGACCCAGACTCCACACAGACCTATAGAGGCAGCAGCCACTGATCCATACATGACCATCGTTATAATGTAAGTTGCCTTTTTTCTTAAGCTTCTTCTGTTCTTACCAACATGTTCAATGGACCGTTCCATACATCTGTCAGAAATATTTCACTATAGTCCATCTAAATATAAAATATTAAAGCCCATATAAAATGTTTTCAGATGCAGAATCTGCAAATACAACAGCAGCTGGTGATTGGACAATCGTTCTGCCAGTCACACTAATCACAGACCAATCATATCAAGCCACAAAATGACGTAGCAGCTAGACCCTGTTGTTAGCTATTAGCTTAAACTACGTTTCAGTCCTTAGACTATTCTCTTACATTAAATTATACAACAAAGATGTATTATTTAATACTCATAGGTGACGTGACCCTCATCAATGACAATCCCCACTAAGTTCTCCCGTCAAACTTCTGAGGAGAGCATATTTCATTAGGTATCGCTGAGAAACCTTAGGCCTAACTACTACAGACTAACCAGCATCGTCCACAGAGGATTTTCACATTCTCTCCCAGTTTCTCAGCAGTGATCCCCAGCTTCTCTGATTTAATCGTCCATGTGGGCAACCAGTGGAGACATGATTATCACAGTGGGGTTTGGATTCTTTCACATCTGTTTCACGACCAGAGGAGGCAGTTGGTAAATCAAACTGTGACTGAAATTAATCGTGAGAAAAGAAAAACATTGTTTACCGATAGCTCTAAGTGACGTTCTTTGCATCCTTTTAAAAAAAGTAGTCTATTTCTGATAAAACTGCAGGTAGAATCAACGGAGTCCACTTCAGAAGTCACCATTGTTTCAACCATGCAGTCACTTCCTGTGGTCATCACGTTTGCAGCTCCTACCTCTTTCTCCTGATTGGGTTGTTCATCTTTAGCCGAGTGAAGTCGGAGATTAACCTTGCAGAGAAGACGGACCTGCCTGATTCTGAAATCCTGCATATCTTTCGACCTCCATTGTCCAACAACTTCACTCAGCTGAATGCTTAACAGCCCCATTCAAAGCAGAGAGGCGGGAGCTGCTGACGGGACAACACCAGGAAGTGACTGTATGTTCGAAAAACAATGGCGGCAGCTGAAGCTGTCACAATATCTGCATTTTTTTTCACAGAAATGGACTCAATTTATTCTTTCAAAGAGGAGGAAAAAACATCACTTGAAGCTTGTCTTACGAGAAATGATGTTTTTGCTGTTATCCTGACCAGGGATCACTAATGGGAAACTGGGAGAGAACGCAGAAATCCTCCACAGACATGCCGGCTAGTTTATGATCGTCATGGTTACTCAGTGATACTCGGTGGAATATGCTCTCCTCAGAAGTTCATAAAGAAAACTTGGTAGGGATTGTCTTTGACGAGGTTCATGTCACACGTGTGAAAATGAAACATCTCTGTATTATAATTTAATGTAAGACGATAGTCTAAGGTAGTTTAAGCTAATGGCTAACTGTTGTTAGCAGTTAGCCGCCACACATAGCCACTACATGTGACGTAGCGTACGAAGCAGCATCGCTTGATGTGAATTGGTCTGTGATGAGTGTGACCAGCCGAATGATTGTCCAATCACAAGGTTCTCCCCCTGAAAACTTTTTCGGATGGCTCCTTTCCAGATGGATCAGTGAAGTATTTCCGTGGCAGGTAAATGGAACTATCTATCTGCCTGGTCAGGTTAGTAGGAGATTGGAGCTTGGCAAGATGGACTGGCATGATTTTAGACAATGAATCAGGCAGGTCCATCTGCTCTGCAAGGTTACTTCTTATAACTTTGTCATGTTGGCTTCAATTGCACAACCATCTCAAAACTGACACTCAACTGACAGGCTGACATTGTCCCCTCTACTTTGGAAAGTGACCTTGGGTTCCTTGAAAGGCACTATATAAATTTAAGTTATTATTATTATTATGTGTAACATCCACAGCTACTTTAGTACACAAAGCGTGGTGCATGTGAGGTCTTCTTTGTGCATCAGGGTCACTTGAGGGCTGCAGACAGTTTATACTGAAGTACGATGGCAGTCATATATAATTATAAGGTAAACAACCATGCAAAAAATACCAGATTTTCACTCAAAATCAGAATTAAGCATGAAAACCTGCAGTGTTAACATAGCCTTAGGTTGTGTACTGAAGACTCTTTACTGAAGCCAGCTGTCTGCTTTTGGCCTATCAATACATCCAAGGTGTTTTTACATAAGGCAGAGTTAGCATTTTGTAGCAAAGACATGCCTTTTTTGACGATGACACTGGCCTAGCAGAAGCTTCAATTCTGAATATGTCTAAGTGTACACTTGCTCAGCTGTTGATGTACAACATAGACTGTAAAAAACATGGACGCCATTTCGCTGAGCTCAAATTGAAGCCGCCACGAAAACTGCTGCCCCCTAGACTGGCTGCAGTATAGGTCAAATCTCCGTCTCCTCCATTCATCTGGACGGGCCGTAGTGAAACTTCAAAAAATTAATACACCTGGTAGAAATATTTCTCCCACCCGTATGCTGTGGTGATATGAAAGTATTATTGGGCTGCGTTTTTTCCAAGTCCTCTTGTCTCTGAAAAGTTTCTATTTCATCAGTTATTAGAGTTTTAAAACATAACCGCGGTTTACGGCAGTTTCACAATGATTGTGTACGGCGTATGCTGGGGAGTTTTGCGTCAGTTTACGACAACTACGTCGAAATATGGTCCAGATTCTCTACTGGCTGCACAATGGCGGCGCCCTGACGGGGGATATTTTGGCTTCAAATCCGTTACATGGTAGAAGGCGGAGCCACGCTATCCAGTTCTTATAATACATCCATGATGTACAAAGGTTTTTGTTTCTTTCCTCAGGTTTCCTACAAACTTTCCTCATAGAGACATCTTTTTATTGAAACACATGTTCCTAAAAACTTTGTCCCTTACAAGTTATATCTCGATTCATTTGTTGCCATGCCAGGTAAGTCCTGAGTCAGGGTTGAATCTAGTCTGTGGCTGTTTCCTGTATTTTATTCCACTGTTTTCTTTGTTATTCACCGTTTGATCCTCCCTAAACAAAGACACAATAGAGCCTAAATAAATCTTAAGAATTGAAAACGTTAGTCTGAGGACCTGGCTCATCAGAATTCACTGCACAGGGACTCTCAGACAGCCACCTGCTGCATCTTTTTTCATGCTCTGATTACATTATCCATTACCACTTTATGGATGTTTTGTATTAGGCTGACTGTTCAGTGCTCTTTCACTTCACTATCTTATGATGAATTCAGGTTCCAACAATACAACAAAGACAGTAAGGGCTGATTTATCTGTCTAATTCTAGGATTGCTGTTGGCTCTGTCTGAACTTATGCGTCTGTGCATCCTTAAAGTGGCTTTTATATTTCCTGATTTACTGAAATATTTCATTTGATGTTAGCAGAGAGAGTGTCTGCCAGACTTTCCTGTAAGATCTTCTAGAGGTGAAACTTGCCAGACACTCAATGATTTGATGGAAGAGCTCTCTCCCTGTGAAGAAATGTACATTTTTCACTCCATCATACATTGGATTCCACATAGTTTCATGACCTATTTTTTCATGAAGCCTGCTCTTCTTAAAAGTGCAGCACTGCTTGGAGCCTTTCAGCCATTTTACTGACCATTTAAAACACTGGCTTTCAACTGGTTTGGGGACCCATCATCACCCCCTAATGACAAGCTGCAATCCTAATCAAGGAAAATATCAATATTTTCAATTTTATTTAAAAAAGAGATGCACTCTGAACCTGAGGTAATACAGAATGTCACAGTATGCCAATACATTAACAAGTCAAATGACCAAACCAAAATGACCATCATCTGGGGACGCTAGAGAGGGAAATATTTCCTATTACCTTTAAGTAGATGCATTTTAATTTCAACCATGTGAATCTTAGGGACTCAAGTTTTTAGGACTTTAAATGTAACTTTAACTGTGATAAACCTACATCAGTGGACACATACTGAACGGCTCTGTATTACTAATATTTAATCAGGAGCACTAAATAAGCCATTGATCATGAAGCTGCCACAAAACATTTCAGCTGTTTTAAAGGGAAACTCCGGTACTTTGACACCTGGACCTTATTTTTAGGTTTGTGCATGCTCATATACTCACTCAGACAAACATCGTGCAGCTCGGAGTCCTTCAGAAGTTATTTAGATCCAACCGATGTAGCCGCACTTAGCGAGACCACGGCTGCGAGCTTCAGCGCGGGACATAATCTCTGCAAAATCGCTCGTCTCTACCACAGCCCGGTTTGTCATTGCAGAGAAATCCTCCAGAAGTAGTCAGACATATATTCCTGGATAGATCCATGCAGCGTGTCAGCGGTTTCAAGTCCCACTCTGAGCAGCTAACACACTCCTCTTCTGTTGCTATAGGCGAGCGCACCACCAGTTAGCATTGAGTCGTGGACGTGCTCCTGTTTGTTGTTCTCGAGCCAGCTGTTCGTCTCTCTCCCTCCGCATTCTTCTCTCATGGAGCTCCTTGTCCATGTACTCAGACTCAAACCAGTCGTCGTAGTCTGACTCTTTGGCATCAGATAAATATTCTGCCATGTTGCTCAGCACTGCCGGCTAAAAGTAGGTCAGCTGTACCTTTGTGTCGCGCGGCTATGACGTCATCAAAAGTTTGTTTACCAGGTCAGCTGACCCACCTGAAGGTAGGCGAGCTGACTTTACAATAACATGCGATGGATGATATAGCCAAAATGAGCGATTTTGCATTATCAGCAGCTCCTTATAGGGCAAAATCGCTCCAATTCCGACTATATTTTTCATCCATGCTCGTTATGCTCTTTCACTTCACTATCTTCCTCATTTCATCCTCATGATAATACAACAAATGTTCCTAAAATGGATGTCACTGTAAACATGAAATTAAAAAGTGCAGCTACTTGTTTTAAAATATCTCAAGAATATGTTGCTTGAGCTAAGTGCCTTCTTATGAATATAAAGCTAACGCCTTCCTATAAAAGTATCGATAAGCAGGGTTTTATCCCCACCTGTTGTTAAGGAGTGTGAATAGACAGCACCCTATTGTGTAAAAAACTCCCTTCAGAGAAAAAGCATTGGATTTTTTTTCCCATCGTTTTTTGTCCAGGCATAGACCAAATGAGTTACAACCCACTTTTAGCTTCCTACTCACCAGTTGAGAATCACTGATTTAAAAGAACCTGACACAACTCAACATCAAAACTACTGAACTATCCCTTTAATGGAACCCAACCTTAGTTATGTGTCTACTGCACTTCTCATCTACCATGTGTTAATTTTGAAGGACATGGAGGCCAATATGGGTCTGATCTACTTAAAGCTGAAGTGCATATGAAAAAACACATCCAAACTTCATAGCACGCATGCAAAGCTGATCTAGTAACAGGTTGCACCGAGGATTGCATCTGTTAAATGAGCAAAATAGCACGTGCAGCCCATTTAGCATGTTTGCTTTCATGAATTTGAGAAGAAGATGCATATGTTATCATTTAGCACCCACGATGTGATGTGAAAATCCTGCAGCTGATTGCATCTGTGCTTTTGCATCTAAATTTTAAGTTTGAATAGCAGATACAAAACATTCGCAGTGCTATGCACAGAGGGCTGCAGTCCTTGTGGCAAAACAGGGGTCATATTAACAGAAGATTTCTGTCATTGACTGAATTTTTTGTTGAATGACAGAAAGACTTGGAGGCTGTCTGTCATGATGGACTGGAATAAGAGGGACGATCCAGTGTGCTATCATACTCATGCAGACATGGCAAGGCAAGGCAAGGCAAGTTTATTTGTAGAGCACAATTCATACCCAAGGCAATTCAAAGTGCTTTACAGAACAAGGAAAATGCATTAAAATCCCAATAAAACATAAAATCAACATAAATCATAAAATAAATTTAAAGAGAACAGTGCAGATAAGACCCTTTCAGTCATATGCACAGTTAAACAGAGTAGTTTTGAGCCTAGATTTGAACATTGACAGAGTCGAGGCCTGTCTCACGTCTTCAGAAAGACTGTTCCAGATTTTAGCTGCATAAAACTGGAACCCTGACTCCCCACGTTTAGTCCGGACTCTAGGCACCAGCAGAAGGCCGGCCCCTGAGGTCCTGAGAGTCCGAGATGGTTCATATGGCACTAACATGTCAGAGACGTACTTTGGTGCCAGGCCATGGAGAGATTTGTACACAAGCAGAGCTGCTTTAAAGTCTATTCTCTAAACCACAGGAAACCAGAGTAGGGACCTGAGTGCAGGACTAATGTGTTCGTACTTCCTGGTTCTGGTCAGGACCCGAGCAGCAGCGTTCTGGATGTACTGCAGCTGTCTTATGGCTCGTTTGGAGAGGCCGGTGAGCAGGCCGTTACAGTAATCTAACCTACATGTTAAATTAACCCTCTGTTTTGCACTCTACATTATGGAGGAGGTCATTTAGCCTTTGTAAAAAATCCCTTCATAGCCAGAATCACTCCATTACTCAGAGCTGACAGCATCACTCTCTCCATGCCCTGACAGTGACTTTAGGAGCTGTCAGTGTGTGGAGTGGAGAGTACCTGTGTGGTCTGTGTATGTGTAACTATAAGACTGCTCTTCACATGAGAGGTTACTGGTGATGAAGCTGTGTAACAATGTGAATGCTATCATTTAGATTATGTTTAATTGGAATCAGAAAAGGAAAATTGCAGATACAAATATGGCATGAGGGAAAAGTGAGACCTTGTCCATCAAAATGATGGACAAAAAAAATAAATAAAAAATACCCCTGTGTGTTTATTTGCCTTAAACTCCATGGCTTCAAACTTCATTTTTCATTTACGGCCACTCTGCTCTCCCAAACTCTCCCAAACTCGGTAAACTCATGGTGACAGCAGCTATTTTTTAGTTTGCACATGCAATTTATCTCTTGTTATTTTGGATCTTAGTCGATCAGGCTCTATGTGTGTTACTGAGAGCAAGTATGTCCCTTGCCATTACAAATAATACCTATATCTCTCTGTCTCACTTCTCTGATAATAAATGCATTAAAATGTAAATTTTGGCATTTCACACATTAGACCATGTTTGAATGATCAATAAATCTCAGCAAGGACTCGATCTGAGCCTCTTGAAAAAATGTTTTGCTGAACTTGAGGCCCTGTGTTGGAATCCCTTTCCCATCATTTAACGTAAATACTTCAGCAAACCTCGCTCCGCCGAGGTTGTTTGTTTGGCTGAAGATTTACTTTGTGTGTAAATGTATGAGATGTGCGCCACAAGCAAAGAAACAGAGAGGCTTTCTGATCAATTAATCACTGCTTCACCTCAAAACTGTCAAATTGAAGATTTATAGATACTTAGCAGAAATAAAACCCTCTTATTACATTCATGAACATTAACTAGTGCTTTTCCTTCAGCACGCACACACTGAACCAGACAGAGGCAGAGCTGAGTGGTTCATTCATGAGGAGGTCCTGGGGGAGATAGGTTGTGCCCCGCTTCCTCATAAAGGAGGGTTTATAGAGCGACCTACAGCCTGTCTCACAGCACTGGACCTGTCTTACATGTTGTGTCTATTTGCCTCAACCCCAAACAGCAGACGCAAAAATCAGCCTGAAATGAGTTCTGCACTCATTCGTCCCACTGTTTTTTGCCCTAAACCCACATTTGTTCATTTCTGCAGAGCAACATTTCAACTTCGTGGAAACTTTTTGTATCACATCTTAGCATGACAGTCAAATCTTACAAACCCTTTAACTCGGACATCAGAAGTGAGGCATGGAAACACACACTAATCACACACTAATTATGGTTTAATAGCTCATATTTCTGACTGTGTTAATAATGAAATATGAAGCACCTTACATTTTCCAGCAGCAAAAAGTTATCATTGAAGTAGAATTGAAAGTAGCTGAACTGTTTCAGTGCCAGTGCATTAAAGTTAGGGTATTTCATTCAGGTACAATGAGGTCTTGTCTAGCCGTTGAGCAATGCTGATCATGATTGAGAGTCTTGCAGAGATGGAGCCAAATTTTTGTTTGTGTCACTGCTGCCAACTTCTCCTCTGCCAAAAAGTCTACTATAACTTTTAATAGTGTTTATGAGAGAGCGTCAGGAATGTTGAACTCCTCAGCCACGACTTGACGATAAATGATAAGCTCTTTTCTTTTTCTTCTTACTGTGTGTGTCTTACATTGTGACTCCTTGGTGAGTTGGAAAACTTCATAATGGATTCTGTGCTTATTTTTGGTCTTAATAAATCTTTTAGGCAACAACAGTGAGAAAAAAGCCATGTGTGCCTTTTGCCTGAGTTCTAAATCAGGGGTTTGCAAATAGTGGCTTGAGAGCCACATGTGGGCCACTTCCTCACTTAATGAGGTCCCTGGCAGGATTGTCTAGACAGAGTATCAGTAAATTGTAAACATGAAGAAAATATCTAAATCTTCCGTGAAACATTTACAAATCATTTCCACATAAATGTGTGGCTGTGATTGAACAGACAATGCCTCCTATTGTTAAATGAAAGGAAGTGCTTTTCTTGATGAACACAGATGCAGCTGCTTTAATTTTCTCCTCCCAGCCAAATGCAAGCTGAGTTCCATCAAGTTACCAGCCAACTTTCAGCCACTAGGAGTCTAAACAAGGGCTATTACTTTGATTTGTTTGGTTACAAATTTCTGTACAAAGTGGTATTTTCCCCCATGAGCAGAAATCAGATAGCACATTCACATTAAAAAATTTAGATTACTAAATAACCACTCATGTAGCTTTAGCACTACACCACTTTTTTATAAGATCATATACTTGTGGGACATATAAGCTATCACATTCTGTGGCACAATAGATCAATGAAATCTTGTGCTCTATGTGCAGTCATTAGACTGCGTGACCTTGATCTTTGTCATATGACCTTCAAAATCTTAATGCTTTATTCTTCCATCTTACTAGTCATTTGTGAAAAAAATCAATTCAAATCTCTTGAGGTGTTTTTTGAATACCGTTTTCACAAGCAAAACATGAGACATGGGCTGTTTTTCATTGATCTTTAGACCCCTGACCTCCACTATGTTAACCTTACAGAGCAGATGGACCCCCTGATTCATTTTCTGAAACCACACAGACCCCTCTTGCCAAGCTCCAATCTTCTATGACTTCACTTGGCTAAAAGCTGAATGACCCAAACAGAGAAAAGAGGCAGGAGCTGCAAACATGATGACAGCAGGAAGAGACACTGTGTTTTAAAACAATGGCAGCTTCCAAAGCGGTCTCCATGTATGTGGCAATATCTGCAGTTATATCAGAAATAGACTCAGTTTATTCTTTAATATAAGAGCACAGAATGTCACTTAAAGCGTATCTTATGGGAAATCATATTTTTGCTCTTCTCTTGATCAGTTTAAGTCAGAGTTTGATTTACCAACTGGCTCCTCTGGTCATGACATAGATGTGAAGGACTCCAAACCTCACTGTGATCATCGTGTCTCTGTTAGTTGCCCTCATGGACAATCACATCAGGGAAAAATTTTACAATACAGGGACAAAATATTATAAAACAGTACAGTATTCTGCCTGTAATTCATATATCCATTGTTGTGTTTTGTGGCCAATTTTTAACATATAATAATTTTATATATATGTATTTTTTAATTAATCGCCCGAGTAATGTGGTTTTTGTTTTCTGCCAAATCTGGTATCGGCATCGGCTTCAAAGAAATCCATATTGGCCGGGCCCTAATAATAATAATTTTAAAAATATTGTTTTCAAAAGCAACAAATGACCTCTGTGTTGTTTTACCATGACCTTAAAACGCATAAATAGTTCACTGATAAGTCTAGACACCTGTCCAAAGTTTGAGGAGAACAATAGAGTGTCATTTGTCATTAATAGGAATACAAAATTAAGTGACAGACATTTAATCACAGCAGGCTAATCAATTCATGCTTGTGATCCACCTGCATTTCTGGTCTGTCATCGCCAAATAGCAGAGCCTTTGGTGATATACTGTATACTCTTCGGGGTCTCCCCCTCACCCTCCTTGCAATAATGCCTACTCCATCTTTTTAGATCACACTCAGAATAAACATTAAAACAGAGAAATATGGGAAATCACAGGTAAATCCTTAAGACACATTTTTCTCCCTTTTTTCTTTGAATTGCATGAGATGAGAGAAGCTGGATATATACTCCGTATCGGATGATGAGGCTGATAAGGCAAACTTCAAGCTTTAAGTTTCCATTATGACAAGCGTCTTTAATCCGACATCAGATGTTACGGGACAATAATAAAGATACAAATGTATATGCTGGTTCAGACGGTTACATTAAATAGTGATTGCTGTGATTGTTTATTGCATTAAAATGTGCCTGACACTCTGGAAATCTGCCTCTGAGAGTTTGGTGATGTGTGTGCACATGTGCGCCTGTCACCAAATTACAGCTGCGGAGGGTGCGCTTCGCATGCGCCGAGAATAGACCAGGTTGCAGCTGGCAAGCTTTCAGCGCACCTTCCGCAGAGTTTTTTGGCATGAAATTGTCACTGCGCCAACATGAATCTGTCGGCACCTCCCCCTGGTACGCTGTCACACCCATGTTGGTGCAGACAGTCTACCCAATTGTCAAATTGGCGGTGCGCCGTATGAAATCAACACTGCGTGGGGTGTGCCAGGTTCTGTGCACCCTGCTCCACCCTCTTTTGCGCCATGAAATTAGGGCCCATTGTGTCACTTGATCAAATTTAAAATCTGGTCCCTCTTCATGGTGGGAGTTTTATGCAATGTCTTGAAAATTATAATTAGTATTTATATGAAGTCAGGTTTAAAAAATGCTTTCACAGCAGAGAATGAAGATGAGAGCTATGACCTTGACCTTTGACCCATCACCTTTGATTTTGACCTCTAAAATCAGGTGAGCATGAAATCCATGTCTAAAGAAGACCTCTTGAAGACTCTTTGAGACGTCAAATTGACAAGACGCACCCATGTACATATGGAACCTAAAAAACATCAATCAGTCATCAGCACTGGTGTCTCTCTTATTTTTCACGTGATGCAGGAGTTCTTCAAACACCTCATGCTAAAATAGCAAACATCATCCAGATTACATTGTCTTAAAAACCAACCACCCAGCATGCACTGATTTAGGCCCCGTATACACGACGTTTTCACCAGAAACTGAAAGGGTTTTCCTCTGTATTTTCAAAAGTGCTGCACACTCGCATGGAGACTATGTAAATACAATGAGCCTTGACATGGAACTGTAAGAATGACTGCAAACGCTGTGGCGTTCATGCCAGGAGCTGTCAATGTCGGTCTGTAGTGAAACATCAGTGTTACAACACCTGTCTAGACATTAATGATATCGGTGGAGACAAATTTTTTGCAAACAACAGTGAGTGGATGCATCAAGATGCAGTTTCTTGTCTGGATACCAAAGTCAGCTAACAGGTTGCTCGATAGACAGCTGAAGCTATTGTTGTTGTTCCTGGGTGTGAGAGCAAACTGAAATCTGAAAGAGTACTGTGCTTGTGCCCCACGTCATTGTTTTCCCTGAAAAAGCTGATTCCTGTTTGCATGGAGACAGACACCAAAACATTTTCAAAACTTTCACTCTGGACCCTGGTTTTAGCTTGTTTGTGGATTCAAACACTCCGGGCACAGAGTAAACAGAAGGTGCAAACACAATGACAACTTTCAAGTTTTTGGCTGATTTCATTGTTGTGTAAATGGGACCTTGAACGGAACCAGTGCAGACACTCTAATTGGTTTAACTATGCTCTGCCCAAAACACATCAATGAACAGGCACAGCACCGATCATCCTCTTTGTGTCTTGCATCTGTCTTTACAATGAAAACATGCATCATCAAAATGGTGAAATATCAACAAACATGGCCGTGTAATTTAGTAAATGTGCTTCACACCGTCAAAAGAAGGTCCTGTGCCCCCAGTCTCAGCTGTCAACAGCATGGGTTCATAACAAAAAGAACCAATAAACATGGGGTCAGGGTTGATTTTGATGAATATATCCCTGCATCATACAAAGTGCAACAGTAGCCCCCTGCACTCTGCCCTCATTACAGCTCACTTATCAAAGTCCCGGTGAGTCATTAGAGCGAGCAGAGACATGATGATGGATCGGCTCCTGTTTTGTCTTCAGCAGTGTGTGAACGGGCAGGTGAAAGAGCCTGCTGTGACCAGGACACATTCATTATGGAGCGGCCCAAAATTGTGTGTATGAGATTCAGGGGTCACAGGGTCACGTTCTGAGTCCTGTCCCAACAACACTGCATCTGTGTCCTCCACCTTCAATAAATAGAGACAGTCATTCATACATACCACCCATCCATCAGAGCTCTCAACATATCGCAGAGGGAAAAAAAGAGCGAGAGAGAGAGAGAGCTTGTTATTGAGCCAGGCATTGACACTAAAATGAAGAAAATCAACAAGGCTCTCCATGGTGAAGGGTCTTTTTGATTCTGTTGATTTATTTTAGGTAATTTGAGTTCCTGGTATCAGTGATGTGAGAAAACTCTTATCTGCCCGAGGTAAGCAGTTTGTCAGCCTAGAGTGTGATAGAGAGTAGAGTTTGATGTAAACTCTCTGAGTTCATCCTCTTCTGTTGTTTGATATATAAACCTTAAAATGGCTGGGATTTAAAGATGGGATCCTATGGGTGTACCCACCGTCAGCTTCGGTGTCATAATCTCCATAGAAGTTGCAAAATCATCGTAGGGAATGTTTTGCCAAATGGTTTTCCACAGCAAGGGCCCGATCTACTAAAGGTCTAAGTTGTGGTAAGCACCACATGTACATATGTATGTAGCATAGTTTACAGTCGAGGAGCTTCATACTTCACATCAACAGCAACACATGGAGGGGGATGGGGGAGTAAAAAATGCAGAACAACTTTAATTTGTGGACATACAAGTATTGAAGTAACTAACTTTGTATACAGACCGCTGAGAAACATCCTGGTTTTCAAAACAGTCAACAACACAAAAGACGGTCTGTTTTTCCTTCTGGTCTTCATACTGACGCTGGCTTAAATATGAACGACTTCTCCAAAGTTTGTTGTCCTGCTACCAGTTTCTCTCAGGGCTCAGTCTCCATGATTACGCAACACCATCCTAGGCTTGGCGCACCAATCTGGGTGATATCAGCAGTGGCTCACAACAAATTAAGGTCACGCCCACCTAATTAGACCTTTCTGAACAGAGGAACTGGCCTGGAAACAATCAACCACCACCACTAGCAATGTTAACCCTGCATTTGCCTGTGTTTATTTTTGATGAAGGGTGCAAACCTACACCACAAGGCTCTGGTTGCAACAGAAACCAGTCTGTTCAGTTACATTACCAACTGATTATCTCTTGCCATTAAACGTTCTGTGGCTACTTGTTTGCTCCATCAACTGCTATAACAACAGAAAACACAGATGCAAATATCAATGGGTCAAACGTCAGCATAGTAACTGGTGAAACAAAAATACGGGGTCTTGTCCTTCATGGTGACAGCCTTTTTTGTTTATTTACCATTGGAGTGTGTTTTTAAGGAGCATCAAGTGTGAGGAGCAGACAAAAAGTTTGTGCTGTAAATTGTCCAGTCAGTCACAGCAACTTGTACTCAACAGTGATAATGTGGTATAGTGTGACTTCAACTGAGAAGAGGTCAGAACTAAGGCCCCATTCACACGAAGACAAAACGCTTAACAGTTTCAAAAATGATCGGCATAAAGATGAAGGTGTTTCAGAAAATGTATGCGTCTACATGAATGCACTCGCCAGACCTTTAGGGGCGCTGTAACGATATGACAGAAACAAACGGAAACAGACGAAAAAACAATGTGCACAATGTGCACTTGTAGCATGAGTGTCAATGAAGATATGAAACTATGACATAAGCGTATCTGAAAAGTTGCTGAGAGCCAGTAATCACGGAGCTGCATATACGGCATTTCAAAATCTTTCCACTCTGGAACCTGGTTTCAAAAATGATCGTTTACAGACCCCCAAAACACCGTCTTTGTAAGGATGATACGCAGATTCGGCAAAAAATATATGCGTTTAGACCTTGGTTTGTCTTCGTGTGGATGGGGCCTGAGTTGGATGTTTTGAGCCCACATGGACACACCAAAAACAGGTTTTGAAACATCTTCATCTTGGCTGGATTTTCAAAGCTATTATGTACTTATTATTGGACTTTTATGTACACGCTGCTAACAACTGACAGCTAATGCTTGAAAAGTGATTTGTTTAAAGAGAAACATGATCAGACTGTACCTTATCAGTCCATAGGGTTTATTTGTCTCTCCGTGTGCTGTCGGCTCGTTTTTCCCCCTGTGTATGTTAACAAATGCACATTGCTGTGAGACGCTCTGTTTAACGACATCAATGTCCATAGAGGCCCCTAGAGGGCTGAAAGCCAAAATCTTACATGGTACAGCTTTAAATATAAGCCTACATGTGGACGTAACCTTAACCACTTCAACAAAATCTGGGTTAGAAATGCTCTAAATGTTGCACAGTGCATGCACTTAAAATAAAAAAAACAAAACACTAAAGGAGTTCCTCATGCTCCAAAATGAAAACCTTGACATTTGCAGATAACCTCACAGAAACAAGACCGAAAAGTATAATTGTTGCAGTGTAAATCTTCAAAAACACTTACAGTTTGAATCTATCAGACATATTTAACATCAAACTTTCTCATTACCAGGCCCGGTCCATCATAACCTCATTCTAGAGGGGTGATAAACTCCATGCCAGTCATTCAGACAGTATATCTCTGCTCTATTCCAGGACATGTTGCCTTTTCTCTTCCCTTCCTCCTTACTCTGCCAGGTACAGCTCTGGATCACACTCGTAATTTATGTCTCACCATCTGACTCACTCATACTTTAATGACTTTTAGAGGCTCTTGCCTCTGACTGAGGCTTCAGACTCACTGGCTGTGTTTATCTTTGGCTAATAGCGACGATAACAATGACTGTTTTATGACTTTGTATGGGGTCAGTGTGAAAAGCTGAGCTGTAATATGTCAGGTTATCAACATTAACAAGGCAGTAAGACGCTGTCTGATAATGATCCTGCCAAAATTCTGTTGAATCACTGCTGGGGAGTCGAACAATGAAGATGATATACAGCGAAGATAATTAAAGCATTTGAACAAAATGTAGCTTCTGTTTATGCACGATTGTCAAAATCTTCAGTTTTTGAAGACTTCCCATTTCCTGGTAAATGGTACATGGACTTGAACCTAAAAAAGCTTTTCTAGTCTCTGCTTGCTCAAAGTCACTTTACACTGCAGTTCACACTTACCCATTCACACCCATTCCCTCACTGATGGTTCTGAGTTTTTATGTTAGTTATCCATTAGTACCTCTAATTCACACCCATTTACACGCCACTGACGCAGCAGTGGGAGCAACTTGGGGTTAAGTGTCTTGCTCAAGGACACATTGCCATGTGTTGCCCAGAGCTGGGCTCCCGATCACCGACCAAGCACACAATCCAACTGCACCACCGACGTCTTGGTTTGTTGATGGTTTATATCTTGGGTGTCTACTAAGCAAGGATCTGATTTAAATTGAATAAAATTGAAAAACTGATTCTGTGTAGAGGAAAAGATGCAGCTCTTTTTCCCTTCCCTTTGGAAATTCTTGGATATGAAGGGGAGAGGAGAATATGGGAGGTTGTTATAGTGAGCTCTGTGCTGATATGCTGCCCAAACAATGTCTGATGGGTGGGTGGAGGAGATGTTTTAGGCCATGGAGCACACTTTAAAAAGGAAGTAAAAACTGAGCATTTTAAGGAACTTTTTTCCATTATTTCTCCATGAACTGAGAGATTAGTGAATGTTGTGTCCTTCTGCTCGCAAGCCTCCAACTGCCATCTTGCTATTTACTCATAGAGATTTGTTTTTTTTTATTTCAGTCAGTCAACTCACGTTCAATTGTTTTATTGTGTGAATTATGTGAATAGCAGCGCTGCTCGAGTTGTCTGCCTGAACTAGCTCGCAGACTTCGCTTCATTTCAGTCAGTCAACTCACGTTCAATTGTTTTATTGTAGCTGCATATACATGTTACAGGTTTGGCGTCCAGGCTCCAGTCTCATCACTCCTTTGCCGAAATGTTTACATGAAAGCATGGAGGAGTGATGAGCAAAACATATGAGAACACCCCCAAAACATAACTGATAGGAGCCTGGCGCTGCTGATGAGATCTATGTGTGGCTATTCCCCCCAGCGCCCGCTGGGAGGAATATACTACCTAGTGAACTACTATGTGTGGGCCCAAGCACCAGCCGCTGTGTCGCCATTCTCCCCAGCGCCCGCTGAGAACTACCTATGTGTGGGCCCAAGCACCAGCATGATGTGTACATACTTAACCCCAGCATACTACCTAGAGAATGCAGATGCAAGCATGATATGCAATACAAAGTTATGTAGCAAGTGGATACGATTTTTAAATACTAAATGCAGGAACTTATGAGCTTTGAGCAGACAGGATGACTTTCTCGTGAAGTCTCTTTAGCGTTGCAGAAAGCACACCACCTGATATGCAGTACAGAGTTATGCAGCAATTGGATGCAGTCTTTTAATATTAAATGTAGGAACTCATGAGCTTTGAGCAGCCAGGATGACTTTCTCGTGAAGTCTCATTAGCATTGCAGAAAAGCACACCACCTGATATGCAATACAGAGTTACGTAGCAAGTGGATACGATTTTTTTAAATACTAAATGCAGGAACTCATGAGCTTTGAGCAGACTGGATGACTTTCTCGTGAAGTCTCCTTAGCGTTGATGAGCAGAAAAGCACACCACCTGATATGCAGTATAGAGTTATACAGCAATTGGATGCAATCTTTAAATGTCAAATGCAGGAACTCATGAGCTTTGAGCAGACTGGATGACTTTCTTGTGAAGTCTCCTTAGCGTTGATGTGTAGAAAAGGACCAGTGCGCCAGGGATTCCAGTGTGGAGGTAGGCAGATGAAGCAATGCTGTGATGGTTACACCAGTCCTCAGGAAGTGAGAGGAATAGTGTCCAGGAGGCAGGCCACAGCTCAACAGAAAACTTGCAGATTGAAGAGAACCAGGATCTCGTCATAGGTTGTGACCGTTGATGAACCAGGGGATGATGGTTGAGAAGGGGAACGATGATGCAGATAATTCGTCATAGAAGAGAAAGGACAAAAATTTTTTAGTTTTGCAATTTGATACGAGTGCATTGGTGAGATCTGTCAGATTTGAGTGCTTCAAGGATAAGGCATACATGTCCTTTCTATTTTCAAATCAGAAAAGGTGAGATCATACTGAGGATTAAAAGAGACCTGGTTCAGAGCAAGCATCACTACTGGGTAAAGCTCATAGAGGGCGGTGGATTTAGGATCCTTGAGGGTCAGTATTTTGTTCTCCAGACATCTACAAACCACTCATTATAGAAACCCCCAAAACCAACAGATGGAGCAGCGTCAGTATAAAGCTGGAGAGAATCTAAAGACTCAACATAGTCAAAGAAAGAAATTCTATTCCATTCATTGCAGAGCAAAGACCAACCTGCAGATCTGAACGACAGCCTTCATTAAAACTGCTCTGTCTTTTGGACTGTGGCTGGCGGAGCAAAGCAAAGGTAGTTTTCACATGTACAGAATTCAGCATTGAGCCTCATAAGGATGTAAAGTGCTAAGGCTACTAAGACAGCAAAAGGTTACTTAACAGAAATAACACTGAATGCCACTTAATGCCAAAAGATGCTACTGAGATGAGTGGAGTGGAATGACTTGAAGGCATCTGTATTGTCTGCTTCCCCCAGCCATGCACCAGCCCCATCTGATTAATGATTGCACAGCGTTAACTACAGAAGCACAGTATAAAGACAATGATTCAGGTGGAATTAGGCTGTTTGCTTCGGACTGAGGTATCCTGAGGAGCTGAGAGATGTGAGATATTTTAGAGTGAAATATTCCTTGTCAAGACCCCCATAGGGCTCACCCTGAAATAGAGAAGGGGTATTTTGAGAAAGGACCAACCATGCAGCCTTTGAAACTTCTTTTGATGGAGCCTGTCCTCTATTTCTGGATCTAGCAGGGCTGACTGAAGATTTCCAGACAGGGGTTATTATTTATTTATTTAATTATTTAATTATTATTATTAAGTGATATGTTTATATATCTATATATATATATATCTATATATCTATATCTATATCTATATATATATATATATATATATATATATATATATATATATATATATATATATATATATATATATATATTTTTTTTATTAATTTATTTATTTATTTCATTTTATTTTTTATTTATTTTATCAAAGATTTTATTTATTTATTTTTATTATTATTATTATTATTATTATTATTATTATTATTATTATATTTATTTATTTTTTACTTTATTTTTTTCCCATTGAGATCAGCAAATCTGCAGCAAAACACAGACTCAACAGTACAAGGAAGAGAGAAAAACAATAAAAGCCATCAGTTAAAGCTGTGACATTCAGAACTCTGTATTCCAGAGCTTTCATTGCAGATTTAAAAACATTCAGAGATGCCGAGCTCTGCAGCTTAAATTCAGTCTGCAGATTATTCCATGCAGAAGGTGCAGAGAAGCTAAAAGCCCCTTTCCCAGATCAGTTCAGACTTTGGTAACAACGAACTGCATAAAGCTCAATGATCTCAGGTTATGTAATCCATCCATCAAGATTAATAAGGAGGAAAGATAGTCAGCAATTTTATCAACAATGCTTTGTAAATGAACACATACCAGTGCCCACGTCTACGTGCAATTAAGGAAGTCCAACTGACTTTAGAGTGTAAGTTCAGTGATGAGTCAGAAATCCACAGTTTGTGATAATTCTCAGAGCTCCATGATAAACACTGTCCAACATTTAAGACTGAGCAGAGGCACTCATGTATAAAACATCAGCATATCAAGAAGAGGTAAATTTAGACTCAATAATTCTCTTTTTAACAAAAGAGAAACAGGACTTGTTTCTGTAATAACCAAGTAAAACCTTCAGCTTTCTAGCAGCATGCTGATTATGCTCTTTAAAAGCCATATTCCCTTAAAAGAGAACCACTGTAGGAAAGACCTGACTTATAGCTAAGTAGGTGACCAATTCCTCTCTGCGTTGTGGATTTACTTAACAATGGTGTCTCGAAACACCACAGGCCTCTTTAAATTCTGCCAGAGTAAGGAACTTGAACATTCTTGGATCACTATCCTTAGCTTTACCTTTACCTTTGTGCTGTAAAATTATTAATTGTTAATACTGATTATACCTCCATCTCATTCAGAGTCTCACTTTACTTAATTGTTGCTTATTTCTTTCATAAGGAAGTTGATATTGCTTAAAGGAACTGCATGTTACAACCCCTTTCTCTTCATTTTGGTTGTATTTATTCTGTTGTACTTTATTTTAATTCTGCTTTTTTTTTTTTTTAGTTTAGTTAAATTATGCTCCTTTATTCTAATGTCTTAATCAGATATTTCCACTGCTATAGTGTGTATGAGAGCAACTAAAACGACCGAATTCCCCTTGGGGATTGATAAATATTACTGAGTCTGACTTAGAACTACTGAAAAGTCTTCACACCTCGTACTGTATTTTTGTATGCAAATTCAGAGCCACACAACATATTCTTCACCAAATTAATATTATGACCTGTTGAGATAAGAGCAAAGTTTCATAAAATTACTTTAAATAATTATGTACTAAGGTCTATGATTAACCATAACATCTCAGATGAATGAATAAAATAGATAAAATATGATTAAAATAATGATACGAGCAGATGATCTAACATACCCTGAAGAAGACATAATTCAATCATTGTGTCAAATGTTAAAGATTACGGAATGAGATTACCCGAGCAGATTTGATTCCTTAGAGAAACAGGAATGGCAGCAGCAGCAGGCTGGAGCCGAAACCCGTGGTAGGAATGGAACTGCAAATCCCAGGGTCCTTTGCGGTATGCCGTCAACCGGATGCACAGGTGTCGGGCGTAGCTATGGAGACGGGAGAGGGACCCAGGTGGCTCACATGGCGTGGCGTTGTTTTCCATGGTGTTCAGCGCTGATTTAACTTCGTGCAGACCGGGCGGACGCGTCTGTGGAGAAGCTGGAATCTGGCTGCTTTGCTTGGGAGGCAGCGCCGGGCTCCAGCTCAGGAGGGACAATGGCAGTGCTACCTGGCGCTTACCTTCCCCCCGGAAGGAATCTGGAGTTCTGCTGGATCATCAAACAATCGAAAACGTCTTCATGACTGAAGCCGGCTGGCGCGGTGAGGTTACGGGCGTAGAGCTCTTCCAAGAGGCGGCGCACGGATCATCCGGAGGGTTGTTTGCGGATGTGCGGGAGATCTGGCGAGGACGAACGGGTCCAATTCATTCGCAAAGCGAACTTCAGGGACTGAATCTGGGGTTTCAGGATTAAGCCCAGCGCCTTCCCATGACCGCTGAGACTCACTCACTGAATCGGAGACGACGAGAGACATCAGGATCACCGGAGCAAAAGGTATGATGACGATCGCATGAGAGAGCAGGTGAAAGAACACGCAGCAAATCAGTGTCTGGCAACATAGACGTTTGCCGAGCAGAGGGAGAGATGGGTAAACTATGGAATCAGATTTGTGCCAATGGAATAAAGCAAAGCTTTCTAGAATAAAGCAAAACTTTCTAAAACTCAAACGAATAAAATGGATTTAATCAAAAATAAAACGTACTCAACCAAAAAAAATTATTCTGTTGCAATGAGACAGTACAGTGAGACGAACAGACAAAACGTATGAGCACCAACATTTTTGTGGTCATTAGATACAGTATATACCCATATATATGTGGTCATATCTACGTACATATAAGAAATTCACAATGCCAACTTCACACATTTGTAATATGATAGTTAATATTTTCTAAAATATTGTCATAATTATTATTTTAATCATAGTAAAATTAATAACAATGATGGCATCATTGGCCAAAGTAATAATGAAATTAAAATAAACTAGAAAAGCACTCTGAGAGGGCAGACCTCTGCCGGCACCACAGTCCTCTCTCATGTTGTGATTTTCACCATAAATATTAGTCCTACCTTTATTTCATGTAAATATTTAGATTCCTTGACCATGAAAACGTAGCATGTTCATAATGATATCTATTTTAGTTCAGTCATTCATGAAAATCACATTTTTTGTCATGGCGGATCCAGATGCTGATCTGGATTAACACCAAAATTGAATCAATCTTCCTTTTCCCATGCTGAACATTTCCTGAAAATTTCATCAAAATCCATCCATTACTTTTTGAGTTATTTTGTTCACAGACAGAGTCTCCCGAAAACACAACCTCCTGGCGGAGGTAACTGTAGTATGGATGCTTATATGAACAAAGATTTAAGATATTAAGAAAAAATAGATGACAAGTAGAACAACAGTAATATTAATAGTTTATTTTAAAAGGGAGGATAGTCATTTATCACTAGCAGCTGCAATATAATGATAAATAGTAAAGGTAATACATAAATATTTCATAGTAAATAAAATAAAAATAAATTATATAAGAGTAATACAAATAAACATTGGGTGGATTATTAACGAGCAGAGGAGGAACAACAATATCATTAGCAGCAGGTGATGTTATGGGGCAGGGAGGGGTTGTCATTGGGGTAATGGTAATAGTAGTAACAACAACAGTAATATTTTTGTTATTATTTTCATATTTTTGTTATCGTGTGATGTGAGAAAATTCAAGGCAACGATTTCAGGCACAGGCACATGTACGTGCGCTCACACACGCACACACACACACACAAATCAGACTTATATAAATCATGTTGACATGCATTTTAAACTTTAAATACGTTTTTACTCAGCTGTGTTGGAATAAAACATAAAAAAGGTTATCTGCTTTCAATATTGCGCCGTTTACTGTCACTTTAGGCTGCACAAAATACGAGCATAAATGCGTTCACTCCACTTGTTTCTGGTGCCAGACCAGAGTGAAGAGACCCCTCCAATATGGCGGCGACGCACGGTGCGGTCCAGTCTAGGTTATAGATATCATTATGAACATGCTACGTTTTCATGGTCAAGGAATCTAAATATTTACATGAAATAAAGGTAGGACTAATATTTATGGTAAAAATCACAACATGAGAGAGGACTGTGGTGCTGGCAGAGGTCTGCCCTCTCAGAGTGCTTTTCTAGTTTATTTTAATTTCATTATTACTTTGGCCAATGATGCCATCATTGTTATTAATTTTACTACGATTAAAATAATAATTATGACAATATTTTAGAAAATATTAACTATCATATTACAAACGTGTGAAGTTGGCATTGTGAATTTCTTATATGTACGTAGATATGACCACATATATATATGTATATACTGTATCTAATAACCACAAAAATGTTGGTGCTCATACGTTTTGTCTGTTCGTCTCACTGTACTGTCTCATTGCAACAGAATAAGAGCATTTAAAAAGTATTTTAATGTGTCACAGCATCCTTTGTTTTGAGTGCATCTCTGTTGTTTGTAAAAACCTTATCCGTGTGAAAATCGGGTGAAAATTCGCTGAGTTATGCTCATAATAGTTGGGCATAACAATCCTTTCTCAGTATAATAAACGCATTCAGGCCGCATGTGAGACCCCCTCCAAGATGGCGGCTATGGATGCTATGTCAGCTCCAATAAGCAGCGCCAGTCAATGAGGCGTCTATGTCCATACTTCTATGGTATGCGCTGGGTGAGCATCTCCCCCAGCACATGAACATGTTTCCGCATCCAGTTAAAATAACACATCCACGGTGTCGTGTGTCGTCCTGTGTTCGTGTTCTTCAAACATGCCTTAGGTAAGTATTGTTCACTGCATGGTATCCAGAAAGGTAAAGCACAGCACCGTCAGCCTACCTCGGACTGCATTAGCTTCTGTGTTCAGAGGATGCAGCACAACAGACGAGAGGACGCATAGTTCACTACAAAGCAAGACTTAGCTTTACTTTACTAAAACTGCTTTACCTTTCTGGATACCATGCAGTGAACAATACTTACCTAAGGTATGTTTGAAGAACACGAACACAGGACGACACACGACTCCTCACGTTTGGTTGTTTTGCTTTGCTGTTCCCCGCTGTGCTCTGCCCTAAATAACATCCGGTTCACAGCCGTGACACTCAAAAACTCATCAGCCAATAGGAACGCGCCCCTCAAAGAACCCGCCCACACGAGAGGTTTGTGCCAGAAGAATAACCAAAGAAGCTGGAATCAAAACCAAAAAACCGAGAAGCAAAACCAAAAGAGAGAGAGAGGAGAGAATGAAGCAATGGAAACAATTCAGAAAAAAAAGTCAAACAGTTTTCACAATGAGTGATATTTTTTGCTTTTGACAAGATTTTTTTTGGTTGAGTACGTTTTATTTTTGATTAAATCCATTTTATTCGTTTGAGTTTTAGAAAGCTTTGCTTTATTCTAGAAAGCTTTGCTTTATTCCATTGGCACAAATCTGATTCCATAGTAAACTCCCAGTTTAAATACACCGCCAAATTGAGAGGTGGAGAGTGTGATTGGAGGATTGATGTAAGGAGTGTGACGTTTGATATGTGAATGTGACATGTGAATAGCAGCGCTGCTCGAGTTGTCTGCCTGAACTAGCTCGCAGGCTTCGCTTCATTAGTGTTTTTAATGGATAATTGAATTCCTCTCCCTTTGTTGAAGCATACCGAGCGTAAGGAATGATCCAAAGATAGTCAGAAATTTGTCTATAATGTGCCAGCAAAAAAAATCCAAAACTGTTTTATCTCCAATTAAAACTGACATCATACTTCTATTTTTGCTTATAATTGCCATGTTTTAATATACCATAAAATACCAAATAATAGTCTGGTACCAATTGATTTCCGATTCCTAAATAAATGATGGGTGTAGCAGCGCATTTTGATAAATAGACGCCCGTTCCAAATAAACAGGGGTGGACAGTAACAAAGTAGATTTACTTGAGTGCTGTACTTAAGTACATTTTTTGGGTATCTGTACTTTACTTGAGTTTTTTTTCTTTTTGGAACTTATGACTTTTACTTCACTACATTTAAAAGACAAAAATTCTACTTTTAACTCCACTACATTTCTATAAATGTCCTTGTTACTCGTTACTTTTAGGTACAGGTATGAAGTCAGTAGATAAAATGTATTTTCTCTTCTAAAATGTTTTTTGTTCAAGTGGTGTTATCTATACTTCGTGCATCCTGTTTCACACTCCAGTCCAGTCGGTGGCGGTATTGCAATTTTGAGTTGGTTTGCCAACCGCCATTAAACAACAAAGAAGAAGAAGACGTGCATGCGCTACTGTATTTGGGCCTCGATCTGAAATCTCCGATACCAGTACTCCGATACAAGCAGTTCATTCAGATTTATTCATTTTTTATTTAATTCCACTGTAGAATATGCTTATGTTTTAGTTAAACACAATGGTTATTTTGCAATTTAAAAATATATGTTTTTGTTTTTTATTGGATTTATTAAGGTTATTTTCCAGGGTGTTCAAATTTATCAATCAATCTTTATTTGTATAGCGTCAATTCATAACAAGTGTTATCTCAAGACACTTTACAATAGAGCATAAAGCTCTTCATTTTATGGATACACATATATGCATAGATACATATATACATATAAAATACACATATACATATATATACAAATATATACATCCAACACCCAACATGAATCCAAATAGCCAATCATGGATCCCTCCATCATGGCGGCAAGAAAAAACCTTCTGTTAAGCAGCAGGAAATCTTGAATGTGGATCCCAGTCTAATGATGAACAGCAAATCCACACGATGCTGTGTCGGGTGTGAGGGCAAAAGAAGGAAGGTAAGAGGAGACAAGTGGACTAGAATAAGAACTAAAATTAGGGACAGGTTCATGTACCATCAACCTGTCGTCTGATTTATTAGAGGGTAGCCTCTTGAGATGCTACATCTCATTTTCAAGAGGGTCCTCATGTCTGAATGGTTGTGGTGATCATTTTCTAGAAGTATAATCTTAGATATTCTTACTGAAAATAAGAATTTATGGTAGTGACGAACTCATGGATGCCCAGACCACAAGTGCATCCCAACCATATTTGTCTCCATTAAATATAAATGTGTTAAAGGCCTCTTGAGATGTGACATCCCATTTTCAAGAGGGACTTCATGACTATGTGGTAATAAAAAAATAGATACTGTAGGTGTAACGATCATGGATATGGAGATCATGCTCATAACTACATGAACAGCTATAATGATAATGGGAATGGAGTGTTCCTAATAAAATGGCCAACTATGTGTCAAATGTATGTTTTATTTATTTTATTTTAACTTTAGAATATTCTTATGTGTAAAGTTGAATCTATTTAACCTATTGATCAATAACAAATTGTTTAGTTTTTCTCACTATTGCTGACTTCTGTTCTCTGTTTGAGTAATCTCACCTGATTAAGCCTGTTCTTACAGTCCATACTACAAAATAAGTAATAAAAGTATGTATGATTCCTTCTGATGTCGTATTGGATTGATATCGGTATCGCATTGGAGGTGTAATAGATAGTTGTATCAGGACAACCCTGGTTAGTGATATTTCACTGTCTTACAACAATGTTTGGTTATTAATCAATACAATCTTTACTGAGAGACAAACAAGCACTGCAGTTTGTTATTTGTCTTTTTTTGCACTGTTTGGTTGTACCGGTGTCAGAACACTTCCATGCTCTTTTCTTTTTATTGGGGGGGGGGGTTAGATAAAAAAAAAGAAAATGGCAATTTCAGTCATTACGTTCTGTAAGGTCAACAGGAAAATGTACTTTTAATACTTGAGTATTTTCAAAAGCAGGTACTCCTGTACTTTAACTGAAGTAAAAATTTGACTGAGCAACTTTCACTTGTATTGGAGTAGTATTTGAACATAACTATACTTTGACTTGAGTACTGGCATTGAGGACTTTGTCCATCACTACAAATAAACACCTGGTGTAATTTATTAGGCACAGCCTAGGAGCTACGGTCAAAGTTACAGAACACACATGCAAACGCTGAGCTAACAACTCAAAGTGAACAGTGATTTTTTTGAAAAGAAACATGATATCTTATTACCAGGGGGATTTGATAGGTGGAGGAGCCTAAAATACGGTGTTGGGGCACAGAAGGAAGAATGATGTAAATTATTGCAGAAAAATTTAACAGCCTTATTCTCAAAAGAAAAACGCAGGCCGCTAAGAGGCAAAATGCACACATACCCATCCAACATGTCTAACTTACACAGAGAACGACAGCAAACAAACAGCCTTACACAGAGACTCGGACACAGACTAAAGTGAAAACCAAACTTATAGACACACAGGTGAGTGAAACAAGAAAGGTGAAGCACATGAGGAGATCAAGTGAGGCATGAGAAAAATGTAAAGTAAAACTAACTAAAAAGGCTACAAAAGGAGAAAATACGGGTCAGGGTTGTAAAAAGTGTTTAAAAAATATTTCAAAGCATCAATCTGATGCATTTTGAGAAGCATATGAAGCAGAATTACAGGACAGTATGACTGTATAATAAAGTATCTATCTATGCATGGTCACATGAAGAAATGACACTGACAACTTCTCTCCTGAACTGTGTTAACGGTTCATTTCCACTGGAGGCTTGTTAAGATATCTGTGTCACCTTTCCTGCTGTGTAAGCTAATGGTATGCATCAATGACACAGTGCTTCTTTCAGTAAGCTTTAATTCTTCCAACAGACAGAGGTGGAACCAAGTCATTGTTATGCAAGTCACAAGGAAGTCTCAAATCATTGCCCTCAAGCCCCGAGTCAACTCCCAAACTGAGACCTACAAGTTTCAAGTCAAGTCCTAAGTCCTACAGTTGGACTAATGAGTTCTTTTAAGTCTTTTTCAAGTCTATCTTGGGGCGAACAATGTCCTTTTTCTGGAAATGTGCAAAAGCTTTTGAAGTAGTTAATTTGGGAATTGGAAGGAAACAATGATATTTTCACTTTTAAGATGAGGCATACACTGAAGTGGTGGATCTCTACAGCTCTATCCTGAGTAACATTCACCATGTTAAGTCATTATGACCAAAATCTCAAAAAGATCAACCACTGTAATTTGTTAAGTGAAAAAACTTGTCTGACGAGTCGGGTTTTACCTTAGCTGCGTTGGTCAGCTATGCAGTTTCTACGACCGTTTCCATGACGATGCACGTCCATCAGCTTTCGGGAGGCGGGGCTAAATTCGAATATCAACAAACCCTCCCCTTGTTTTCTCCCACATCGCTGACTACACCTTTAAACGGCCTTGGCCCATTGTGTTGCGGGTGTAAGACTTGAGCCGCTTTAAACAGGAGAAGCTCCTCTCAAGAACAACTGAATGTAAAACTTAGAAGATGCTCTGGTGGAGGGTTATACTTCAAGATTGCTGATTGGCTGATTTCACTGTCAATCAAAAAGGGATTCGGCCTCAGATTTATCATCCAATCATTATGCAGAAGCCAAGTGTCCAGGCCAGCCCTCTGCCTCATAGACCCCCAGAGACGCTGAGCGTCCGATGGACGGGACAAAGCCCAGCGTTTATCCAATGACCGTCCAGTTTCCACAGTGGAACAACCCACTCTACGCTTCCCCATCGAAGACAGCAGATGCTGAGCATCCGACTGTGTTGAAGCGCTGAGACGCTGCGGGGATGAATGAGAAGGAAGTCACGCCAGTTACCTGTGATAAGTTGCTGATTCAGAACAAAAGATGAAGGTATTCTAGCGCATATTTAGTCAATGAAATGTACACACAGCAGTACATATCACCACTTTTTTGGGGACATTTTAGGGGAAGCTGAGCTTCCCTTGCAGTCTTAGAGCAATCGCTACTGGTACAAAGACTCAAGTGGATCTCATACTAAAACATGGCCTACGATCAAATCCAGAAAACGTACGCACAAAAATATCCAGATGTAGGGATCTGTGCACACGCATGAATCCAAGCACATTTCCTTTGTGCATCCCAATGAAGTGCACATGTTGGAGTACCCGACCCCCTCCCTGTCCACGCCTCTATTTACATACACAAATCATATTTAAATGAACCCTGCGCCTGAGATTCCCCTCTTTGGACAATCCGAAAATTCAAAAAGAAAGAGTAAGATGGTTTCAAAAAATAATTTAATGGGAAGCGCATTTGAGGCAGTACTTACTGAAGTGGAAGCGCACAAAAACGTGCTCTTTGGAACACTGTCCTCTGACATGAGCAACAAACACAAGAGGAGTGAGTGGGATTGAGACTGTCAGTGCCATGGGGTCAGGGGGCTACGGTGGCCGACAAGGGCACAAGCTCCCCCTAGTGGCCTGCCGACCTTCCGAGAATTTGCAGCGTCTCCCTCTTGCAGTTGTTTTGGGGTTTGTATGCAGCATTTCCCTTTTGCATTTGTTTTGTCGGTTTGTATGTTTTTGCTATTACAGCCTTTCTGTGAATGCATTGTGTTTTTTTGGTGCAGCATTTCTCTGTTGCATTTGTTTTATGTGTTTGTGTGTTTTTGAGTTTGCATCGTTCCTGTGTTTGCAGCGTTTTGATCATTTGTATTGCGTTTTGGCCATTTATGTCACGTTTTTTTGTTTGCAGCGCGTATGCTCTTGTTGGCCAACGTAGGGGGCACACAAGCAGAGACTAAAAAGAAGTGGTCAGATGGATGTGAAGCCAAGGCCCATGTGGTCAGAACAGGTGGGGGCACGGGAGAAGAACCCACCCTGTTTAAACAGACACTGCTCTCTAAGGATTGTGGGACCTCATGTGGGTGACTCCCCACAGTAAATACCTGTGTATCTGAACAACATATAAGACAGAGCAGGAGTCTGCAAATAGCAGTCCAAGGCTTTTTTTTAATTATTTCTTATGAAAAAAGAAGTGCAGCGATCTCCCATCTTTCCTTGTTAATAAACAAAATTTAACAGAACTTATAATACAAAACATAAAGAAGTATGATTGTTTTTTTTGTCTATTATTCTGTGTGTAATAGGGTTTCCAGTCGATCGCCCCAGCGACCTCTCTATTTCTCCTGTTGTCCCCTGTTTATGCATTAATTAATGACAATCATCTCTATATGTTACTCTCTAAATTATGTTTTGGTCCAACATGAATCACTGAAAAATTTGGCCCGAGGCCAGATTTCATTGCTGACTCCTTGGAAAGAGGTTCATGTGTAAAGTGCTGTATGTAGGGTATTATTTGGTTTGAAATCTTTAAACATGCCAGCATATCAAAGAGAATTTTACAGAAAACTTGATTTACAGTTTCCATTAGTTAATTTCACACACTACTCACACGGATCAAACACTGTTGTTGCAAATCAGCGCAGAAGTATTTCAGGGAAAAGCAAGGCTGATCATACATTCCACACTTTTAAGCAAGGGGTTATTTAGATGTCTACTGTACACACTGAGACAGTCCGGGGCTTGTTAAAAAAATCTTGAGCAGTAGTTTAATCAGCAAAAAACAAAACGTAACTAACTTCCACCACGTAATGATGCTGTGAAGACAGGATAGAATTGGGGGTGCACATGCTCAAAGTGCATAACGAGGATTATTTTAAGACAATTACACAAATAAATTTACTGACCAAGAAGCCACCCATCATGCACAGTATCATCGTGTAGTTTGTTCCCACCCACGCTCTCACTCAGAATGTAGAGATCGTGCATTGAACCAGGCCACCTTGCCATAATGACCCTCATAACTGCTTTTGCCGATCTTTACATTGATCGAATGAAAATGTTTCCTGTTGACATAAACAAATATATTATGTGATGGCGCTTCAATAGCAATGTGTGTGCAGGTCTGATCACATTTGGATAAACTGTATATTCTGTACCACTTTTACTCTACTTTTACTTATGTAACTGCAGACACGTAGGTCTGTTGATTGTTCATAAGTGTCAATTGTTCTTGTGTCTCTAAGGACTAATTGTTTTCACATTTATTTAGCCTATATACAGTTGCAAGAAATAGTATGCGAACTCTTTGGGATTACTTGGATTTCTGCTTAAGTTGGTCATAAAATATGTTCTGATCTTCATCTAAGTCACATCACTAGACAAACACAGTCTGCTTAAGCTAATAACGCACAAAAAATTATAAGTTTTCATGTTTTTATTCAACACACTATGTAAACAGTCACAGTGCAGGGTGGAAAAAGTATGTGAACCTTCGGATTTAATAACTGGTTGACTCTCCTTTGGCAGCAATAACCTCAATCAAACGTTTCCTGTAGTTGTACAATCAGACCTGCACAACGGTCAGGAGGAATTTTGGACCATTTTCTGAACTAAAGTGTTTCACTTCAGCAATATTCCTGGGATGTCCGGTGTGAATCGCTCTTTTGAGGTCATGCCTCAGCATCTCAATCAGGTTGAGGTCAGGACTTCAGAAGCCGTATTTGCTTCTGTTGAAGCCATTCCATTGTTGATATACTTCAATGCTTTGGGTTTCTGTCCTGTTGCATCACCAATCCTCTGTTGAGCTTCAGTTTGTGGACAGATGGTCTAAAGTTTTCCTGCCAAATGTCTTGACAAACTTTGGAATATTTTTTTTTGTCAATGACAGCAATCCGCCTAGGCCCCGAGGCAGCAAAGCAGCCCCAAACCATTATGCTCCCTCCACCATATTTCATAGTAGGGATGAGGTCTTGATGTTGGTGTGCTGTGCCTTTTTTCTCCACACATAGCGTTGTGTTTTCCTACCAAACAACTCAAATTTGGTTTCATCCGTCCACAGAATATTTTGCCAGTAGTGCTGTGGAACATCCAGGTGCGTTTTTGCAAACTTCAAACATGCAGCAATGTTTTTTTGGACAGTAATAGCTTCCATGGTGGTGTCCTCCCATGAACTCTTGTGTAATATTTTACGTATTGTAGATTTGTCAACAATAATGTTAGCATGTGCCAGGGATTTCTGTAAGTCTTCAGCTGACAATCTTGGATTCTTCTTCACCTCATTCAGCATTCTGCGCTGTGCTCTCACCGTCATTTTTACAGGACGACCACACCTTGGCAGAGTGGCAACAGTGCTGAACTTTCACCATTTATAGACAGTCTATATTACTGTGGACCCCAGGTTGGATGACTCCTGATTCCAATTAGCTCTTGGAGACTGTTTACATATTGTGTCGAAAAAAACATGACAACTTCTAATTTTTTGTGCTGTATTAGTTTAAGCAGACTGTGATTGTCTAGTGATGTGACTTAGATGAAGATCAGAACATATTTTATGACCAATTTACGCAGAAATCTAAGTAATCCCAAAGGGTTCACATAATTTTTCTTGCAACTGTAACAGATTCCGGGCATCACTTCTAAGGTTTGCTAAAGAAGCGATAGCAGTAGAAACGTGCGTATGTCAGCCATGAAGTTGCTGTGAGGCCCCGCACATTTCAACTGTAATTGCACTCTTGATGCATCTCAACTTTGCAGTGAAAAGGAGCGCACACCATGTTTTTGTGGGTATGCACCCTTTGTACATGAGGTTTAATTAACCAAAAGACTGACATGTCATTTTTTGAAATTGCGCTGCACATCTTTACGCTCACCAGTCTGGCACCATGAGGAACCCTATGCACTAATATCTCCATGCTCTCGTGCTTGTAGAGTGAATGTTTTTATTAAAGTCAAGGCTCCCTTCAGCCATGCTCATATGTTGGCACTGATAAACTCTGGTATACCCCGTGGTCCTATTCATATCCCCACCCCTCGCCACATGTATGTTGATGTTGAGCTCTGATTTGATGTGCATCTTGATGCTTATGAGAGACCCACACAGGCTGTTCATGCGAAAATGGTCTGTCATCTGCAGCGCCAGTGTGATTGAATAACTAATTTATTTGACTAAGCCGGAACTCAGCTCCGTGATGGCGGAGCTGGGTCGGGAGGGCCCCAGCCTACTTTAACCCCTGCTTATCAGTCCACATGGTTTATTTGTCTCTCGGGGCGTCCTGTCGACTCGCCCTCTCTCCTCACTCTGTATTTTAACAAACGCACGTTAGTCTGAGAAGCTCTGTTTGATGACAGTGCAGTTACACTTAACATCAATAGGGGCCCCTAGAGCACAGAAAACTGGAGTCTTATATACTAGGGCTTCAGGAGGCCAGAACCTTCAGTTACCGGTACATTGCTGCTGATCGCCAAGGCCCTTTATTATTGGTCTGGGCTTAGTTATTGGTGAAATTCATTTGTAAAAATACAAATATTACACATGTTGTTATGTGATTCAGGGAAATCTTTAAAACCTTCTTTTGTTTTGTTTTTGTTTAATGAGTATAATGAATGCTATTACAGGCTGATGTCAGCTAGACATTAACCACACTGTCTCTCACCTTTTAATTTTGTTATGAGCCACAAACTGAATTTCTCAGGTAAAAAAGGTATGCCTTGTAAATGTGCAGGTGAAGACCCCTGCTTTAGATTTTAGACCACGTATTAGGAGGTTTATAGTGCAGTCATTTTTCTGCATCCTCAAGCTCGGAACACATCAGCTTCATGCCTGACTACTCCTCATTTTCAGACAAACATGCCTCGAGGCACAGGAGAGGAGAGCACAATCATTACAATATATAAATATAGATGCGTCAGGATGTGTCCTTGGCTGTTCCAAAGACCAGCCAAGACTAATCAGTCTTGGCTGGTCTTTGAGAGGAAATTGCTTGTACCTGTTCAACTTAATTGTTGTAATTAAATTCCATGCAGTTTTGTTATGTGAACCTAACTAGGGATGCACCGATCCAGGTTTTTTTCACTTACGATCCGATTCCGATACCTGAATTTGGGTATCGGCCGATACCAATACTATTCCGGTACTAGGGCTATTATTGCTGTAATATTAATATTATCATTATTGTTGAAATTATGTGTAAAATTTGATTATGAGGCTTTAATTAACCACAGAACAGTTATTTACATAGACGATATACAAAAAAACATACAACTTCCAGGGTTTCAAATTGAATATCAACATTTATTGAATGAAGTGCAGATCACTGTAAGGATACAGCAGCAACTTTCATAAGCGACATATGAAATAATTGTAAACATCTCTACCTCCCAAATAAAATGTCATAAAATAAAATTATTCCCGGTGTTCATTCACGTGGTGCCTTTTCAGATGTTTGATTAATTGGTAACTGTGATATTCGAATAGCCGATTCGAATATGGGAATAAATATCTGTAACCAAATGGTAAATAAATATTCGAATGTAAAATATTGAGTGTAGCAGCATGTCAGGGCGCCTAGAGCAGTGGACCGTTTCATCCAACAGAAGGCGCTGTGAGCGCAGCTTGACCGTCAGTCACATCCGGTGCTCTCTTGACCTCAGTAAATAAAGAGCTTCCACTCCGAGCAGACATTAACAGTTCTGAATGTTCTGAGGAGAGCTGTGTGGGGGTAGCTTTGGTTCTACCCACCGTTGATGGCAAACTTAAAATCAAAGACGAGGCTGTGTGTTCTGTGAAATGCAGTTTAGTCACTCGTCCTCCACTTATTTGCGGGCTCAGCCGACGGCTTTTCATCCAAGCTATACAGCCGAGTGCAGCGGCGCTTCGTCAAGAGTTTAACCCTGTGACTGTACTCTTTTCGCCAGGGTGTTTACCGAAAGGGCGGATAATTGAGTCTCTGTACCTTATTCTGGAGGGCATGTCCGAAAATCGTTCTGCTTTGATTTTGAGGAGAACTGACAGCGTTACTCCACACAGCAGATATGTTGTTGTTAGCGCTTGTTTGTTAGCTCAGATGGCTAATAGACAGCAACACACTCACATGAGGCACTATGCTACGCACACACTGGCTTGCTGCAAACTGTGGACTGGATTTCTTGAAATGAGGGGTGGTGGACATGTCTCATGTGTGTTGTGTGTTGGATCGGGCGCCCCGTGGTACACGTGGATTGGTCCCATCCCTAAACCTAACCACCCCCATATTTTATAGGATATATAAATGAACACTTTGTTTACCATGGGAAAATGCTGCTATGAAGAAATTCAGAACAAAATCAAAACATAAAAAACTTATCTCGAGTCCCAGTTGCTGGAAGTTGGCTGGTAACTGGATGGAACTCAGCTGGCATTTAGATTATAGGTAAAAAAACAAAAAAAAAAACAAGCTGCTGCACCTGTAATGTTCTGGTTTCACTTAGAATGCAATCAGAATGGCCCTGCTTGCCATTTTGATTGCATTAAAAGTTCACTGATATGAATGTAAACCTGCAAAAATTTGTTGCCAATAAGAGCATTAGTGTTAGAGAATCTGCTGGTATAAGGCTGCTCTAGATTCCTTCAATTAAAACCTTGGATATACTTAACCTAAAATAATATTTACACCCAGCTACACACCAGATGAACATTCTGCAGGGTTATAATTCAATAGTTTAATGTTTGTCATGGACACCTGCTTAGTTTAGACACATGGAGATCTGATCCAAACGGGACGCAACAGCAAAGTTACACACAGGAACACACACTCTCCCACACTCACAGAGATGGCATGGTTTGCATGCAACTGAAGACAGATGATTGTAAATGCTGCTCATAAATACCTCTGTGCTCTTCCTGGGAACACACACCCACAGGCTGACGACGTGAAGCTGATTGAAAGTGAAGGAGGACGGGGAAACACATAGAGAGGGAGAGAATCATTCCAGGATTATGAGTGAGTGCATGTGTGTGAGTCCTCAAGGAGTCTCACTTTAAATCAGGCCTTATTAAAACAGCCCTGAATTCAGGACCATTCAGGCGCTGCTGGACTCCAGGTTATCACAATAACAATAAATTCCATTCACCCTCTGGCTCAACAGACTGTTGTGGGTGTGTATGTTTGTGCATGTGTGTGTGGCAGTCATATGTAGCCTCCACAATGTTAGGGGGGTTCCGTGTTCTGTCCACTAGAGGGACGGGACTGGACAATTAACTCTCTAAGATACTTTGGTTCTCTTAAAGGGCAGCATGGTGGTGCAGCAGGTTAGTGTGCATGTCTCACAGCATGAGGGATGCAGCTTCAAGTCTGTATGGTCTCCCCGTGCATGTGTGGGTTCTCTCTGGGCACTCGACTTCTTCCCACAGACCAAAAACCTGCTCATTAGGTTGATTGGTGACTGTAAACTGCCCTTAGGGATGAGTTTCTGAAGGAATGGTTGTCTTTTTGCGTGGTCATGTAATTGGCTGGTGGTTGGTTGGGGGTGAACCCCTCCTCCTGCTTAATGTTGACAGGGGTAGGCCCCACCCCTTTGAAACCATGAAGGGATCAATGGTAATGATGGACAGACCTAGGCTTGGGTATGTGTCCAGGCCTGTTATGTGTTGATATGTTAATGTTATGTGTGGTAAATAAAATTCAACATTAAATCTAAGTGCTCATATTGAGGTCCATCAAATTTTCAACTGTGAGGACCTGCTGATTGGTCATGGCATTTGTGATGTTGCACGTAAACAAAGTTATAAGACGATCATGGTGGACTATGGCTGCATCCATGTTGCCTAATTTGCATCCCTACAAGCCCCTCATCCTTGTATCTGAGTCCCTCTCATCAGAGATTGAAGGAAATGAGGTGGAGGAGAGAAGACAGAGGAGACATGTCCAAAAGGGCCTCGAGATGTCCTTTCATTTGAAGCTTCATTGTTGGTGACATCTGTTTGTGATGATGGTGACCGCTGATCTGTCTGTCTTGCTCATACAGCTGGTTGTTTATGTAAAATAAATACAAAGATAAACACATATTTTAATGTGTCTCTCTCTCTGAAGGGTATCTGATTTTTTTCTTTAAACTTCTCTGTTTGGTAAGAAAATACTGACAAATAAGGGGATAATGCCTTGTCTTTAAAATCTCTGATGACATTAATAACAATTATTGATAGAAAATTCTGTTTTTAATAAAGACTGATTACTGTTAGGATTCAACCCTGGATGTTGTTGATTTGGTTTAAATGTAATTAAACTCTGAGATTTTTTAATGATCAGCCTTGTGAAAAAAAACTTTGTTAAATAATACATTTATGAATTGTTTCCAAAAAATGTCAGACACAAAATCACTTAGACTTTTCAATTAATTAAAGTATAAATGGAATTCTTTAAAATTGTGCTCCTTTTAAGACAAATATCTGAATTAATGTTTGTGATGAAATTTATTTAATGGAAAACAGTTACCATTTTTTAATTTGTTTTTAATTTAACTTAAGTGAACCAGGAAAGCCTCATTAAGATCAAGAATCTTACTTAACATGAACATGGATTTGCCCTCAGCAAAAAAATGCTTACATAACCTATTTTCACACCAACTCTTGAGATATTGTTGGTACATAATGGACTGAGTGTTTGTCAAGATCTGTTTTTTCTAATCTTTCATCAATCCCAATTGATATTTTGACAATGGGTGGCACGGTGTTGTAGCAGTTTTTGAACATGCCTCACAGCAATATTGATCTCCCATTTAAGGTTGATTGGTGACTCTAAAGTGCTCTTTGGCATGAGTGTGAGTGTGAATGGTTGTCTCTATTGGCCCTTTTCCATTAGCCCTACTCTACTCCACTCGACTCTACCCAGCTTTACTCTACTCGCCTTGTGCTGCTTTTCCATTAGCCCCAGTCGCCTGCTCAACGGGGTACAGTGTCACTGAGCGGCTCTGTTGTGACGTCATTTTGAGTGCGACACAACAATCTGTGGCTTTTTGTCACAAACCAAGTAAAAAAGGAAAGCAGGAGAAGGCTGCAGGTGGTAAGAAGAAATCCCCCTTGAGAAGCACAGGAGAGTTTTGGAAGCTATACAACAGAATGAAGCCGAGGACGAGAGCAATCGAGCTGCAAAGAAAAGACGTATGAGGGTAAGCTAACGGTAGCTACTGCTAGCATGCTAGGTCGTCGTGCTCATGACTCATCGATGACGAAATTGTCTGACCAATCAGTAGCCAGTAGTCATCATCTTTTAGTAACTAATCTGCTCGCTTGGAACCAGAGCGGAGTAGGTCCTAAAACTAGCTTGTTTTAGGAGGTACCAGGCTAGTGGAAACATGCTGCACATAGGGCTGAGTAGAGTAGGGCCAAGGCCTGCTAGTGGCAAAGGGCCATATGTTTGTGTGGCCCTGCGATCAGTTGGTGACTGGTTCAGTGTGTACCTTGCCCCTTGCCTAATGGCACCAGGGATTGGCTGGTCCAAACAATCTCAACAGAGACAAGTGGCATAATGGATGGATGTTTAAATGTTTCATTAAAGTTCACTCCATCGCAGTGTCCAGTCACTGAGTTATTCCCTGTAAGAGGGCAGGTCTGACAGCAATGGGAGAATCTTAAATGTTCATGAGTCAGTGGGTTCATCTGTGTTACTGTGTATTTATCCCATTGTTCTTGTGTTTGCCTGTATGATGCTACAAATGGCACCGCATGTTTGTATCTGTTGATTTGGAGCAAGTCCTCAGATCTATTAAATGTTGAAAGTTCTGTTCAGTCTATTAGATAATCTGAATGCTGCAGACCCAGTGTTTTGATACAGTAAGCCCTATCATTTTGGTGTCAGTGATAACATTCATGAAGAATCCACACTTGGACGCATACATGCACACACACACTTAAAGACACACAAGGCAAAGTGTTTCAAATCCTCATAACACTGTCCCTTAATCACACTATCACTCTGTCACGCATCAGCCCTCTGTGTCCTGGTCCACCCAAAACCCACCATAATAACACACACGTTCAGAAATGTGCCGTTGGCTGAGGCACTGGTGATGTTATTTGACAGAGCTCTGATCTGTGTCTGCCACACGCAAGCGTCTGTGGTCCAAATCAAGTAATGTATCAAACATGTGTTCTGTAGACAAAGCACAGGGGTGAACACTGCACCTCACACACGCACACAACCGTCCTCGGCATGGATGACATCCATTACTTCATTGGCATTCTTACTCTGCATGCTAGTCTCCCACAATCAGACTGCATGTGCGGCTAACCGCAGATTCTGCTGGCCGAGACTTGGAGGAATGTGACAATAACTGAGGGAGGAACGTTCAGGCCTCAAACACAGAGCGAGGGACCCGTAAATCCTCCTGTTATACTGACAGCCAATTTGTTTCCTACCAAAAGTCGACGTTGATTTCTCTCACCCATGACCACTGGACTTACCTAAACCATATCTGAAAGCTTGACATTGTAACCATGGCAATAAATGTCCCTGATAACTAAGTCATTGATGACATACCATACCTTCCAGCTATAGACCATTGAAAGTGCAAGCGTGACATTCTAGAGCTGTAGCAACACAAGTAGAACAATCATATGGCAGTTTTGTGCCTTCAAAAGAAAGAGGCTGACAGAGAGTCAAATGATGCATTCCAGTTGTACTGGGAAGTCGTGTTTTTTTCCGAGTGTTTTTTTTTGGAAATTTCAACTGGAAATCCCCGAGGTCAGAAGAAGATGGCTGGATATTTTCACTCCACGACCTCTGACATGTATTGACAACAGCTTGTTTTATTAAGTGGCTCATGTTCTGCAGCATGGTAACTTCTGCCTACGACATTATCTCATTTGCCATAATAAATGTTGATTGATGGAATTATTGTCAAATCAACCGCCAGATATGATTCTGAAAGATTCTGCCATCCCCAAACACTATCTGTAAATGGACAGACAAGTGAAATATATTTAACAGTCCATGTGGTGTGCCAGGTTATGATCCTGAGACCTAAGGAAATTTAGCCTTGTCCCTTCAAAATCTTACAGTTCTGTTCTTAAGTCAAAGTGGACATTTGTGCAAAACTTTGAGCAAATCCTGGAGAGTTTTAATGATATAATAAAATTTTAAAATATAGCTAGTGAAAAGGAGGCCCAAAACTTCTGAATCATAACCAGTAATCTTAAAGATTAAATGTATTATTTTTTGTGGGTTACAATGTGCTTAATTTAAATTAAGTTACAGAAGTACATAATAAAATGCTGCAAACATTACCTCAATTGTTAAAAGAGGTAGAATGTGACTTGACTCACTAAAACAAAATTACCATTCAATGACTCAGTTGCAAGCAATGTTTGAATCATGTATACATACGGACATGTAACATATGATCAAACTAATTCAAAATAGACAGAGATAAAAATAACAGACAGACAGCAATTAAACAAGGCAGATGTAATGGAGATGTAGGTTGCGCACAGCTGCATACATATGTATATACATCCTTGTGTCATATTGGACAGTAGTGCAATGAAAGGCAATGACCTTGAACTTTGTCCTTAACTTAAGACTTTAGAGCCTATAGGCTACATATTAAAATCAATATTTCTAAAGTTTGATAAAAAAAATCTTTAAATGCAAATTAGAGTTAGTATTCATGAGCAAAAGATAACTGTAAAACTTCTACACCTCGACTCTTGACCTTTGCCATCAATACTGAAATTGGTTTATTCAACAGACAGAGTAGACACCTGCACAAAGTTCAGAAAGAGTAACTTCAAACTGTCACTTAATTTTGTACTCCATGACACAGGAACAGATAACGTGTGTGGTCAACATGGTGACATGCATCGTGGCCTCCAATGTGTGCCCTGATGGCCCCTCCATTCTGCCAGTTGCTGTATCAGTGACAGAGGCTCTGACCGTCTCTGCTACCAGGTCTTTCCAGCACACTGCGGCCACGGTGGTGGGGATCAGTCAGACAAATCAGTCGCTGCACCTCGCCTGAAGTGCATTTAAAGACAAGGGGAGGCGTTCATTTGATTGGTGAAGACAACACTCGGCTGTGTTAAACTCATTCTCAACTTCTCTCCTCCTTCTCTGGCACTTGCGTGGGGGGCAGGGACGGAGGTGTGGATGCACTTCTCTACGCCTCTCTGTGCCATGCAGGGAACTTGCAAAGTGCGCTGGACATGGCGCAGCGCAGGCACAGCACAGGGCAGGTGCGTCGCGCCTGTGCCCATCATGTTTACAAGCAAAGGATGACCATCTGACAAAGGTTGCAGGACCTTGACATTCGACCTTAACGTGACAAAACAGATGGACCGTTCAACATATTGTACTTGTCTATCTGTGACAGAGCCCCTAGAAGGAGTTTGGGAAAGGGCAGACCCTTTCAATAGTACATTCTGCAGGTGACTTAATGATCGTTCTGTTAGTATTATTGATTACAGGTCAATCAGATAATGCAGTAATTTGGTGCTACTGCCAGGGTGTGAAGGAATGTGAGCAAGTTCATGAAACAAACTCTAACAAATTCTAGCAGAAGTGGAATGACAATATTCTTTCTGTAACGAAGTTTATTTATTTCATTTTATTTTTTTTATTTTATTTCATTTTAGAAAGAAATGTGGTCCAGATCTACTGGAACTGCTACTGAAGCTGTTAACATCTATGCTAATATCTGTACCAGCAGTCGCTTCCTGATGTCGCTCACTCGTAGCTCCTACGTCTTCCTAGTCTATAGGACTCTGATTGGGCAAGGTGGAATTTCCTAAAATCAGACAATGAATCAGAATGATCCATTTGCACTGCAATGTTAAATTGTACTATGACCTGATCTGATTGTCAGTAAACATGAACTCAGAGTTTCAAGAGTTTTTTAAAGATTTTTTTAGGATTTATGCTAACTGATGATCTAATACACAACATTTGACCTGTGCAGACCTAACCTTGCAGAGCAGACAGACCTGCCTGATTCTGAAATCCTGCATGTCCGTCTTGCCAACTTCCATTGTGCAATGACTCCTTTGGCTGAATGCTTAACAGCCCAATCAATGGAGAGAGGCAGGAGCTGCAGACAACAGGAGGTGACAGCACGTTTGAAAACGATGGCGGCTTCTGAAGCAATCTCCATATTTGCATTCTTTTCTTTCTTTTTTTTTTAACAGAAACACACTCAATTTATTCCTTGAAAGAGGGACAAAGAACATCACTTGAAGCTTGTCTTAAAAGAAATCATGTTTTTGCTCTTCTCCTGACTGGGGATTACTGCCGGGAAACTGGGAAAGAATGCGGAAATCCTCCACATACATCTTCTATTTCTGAATCGTAGTGTGGAAGTCTGGAGTCTTTGACGAGGTTCATGTCACATAAGTGTTAAGTGAAACATCTGTGTGGAATAATTTATTGTAAGACAATAGTGTAAGGTAGTTTAAGCTAATGGCTAGCAACAGCACAAATACGTCATATGTAGCAGTGTTACTTGACATGGATTGTCAAGTATCTCAGCATCTGCTTTTGCCCCGTTTGTTTGCTCCTGTACTCGTCTCTGGCTCTTGTCTTGTAGGTGGCCTGGGATCCTTGGTGGAGACTGCCTGCTGCTGTGGAGTCATGAAGCCTCAAAACTACAATTATGAACATGACACATAGTTGGCCATTTTATTAGGAATACTCCATTCCCATTATCATTATAGCTGTTCATGTAGTTATTAGCATGATCTCCATATCCATGATCGTTACACCTACAGTATCTATTTTTTATTACCACATAGTCATGAAGTCCCTCTTGAAAATGGGATGTCACATCTCAAGAGGCCTTTAACACATTTATATTTAATGGAGACAAATATGGTTGGGATGCACTTGTGGTCTGGGCACCCATGAGTTCGTCACTACCATAAATTCTTATTTTCAGTAAGAATATCTAAGATTATACTTCTAGAAAATGATCACCACAACCATTCAGACATGAGGACCCTCCTGAAAATGAGATGTAGCATCTCAAGAGGCTAACCTCTAATAAATCAGACGACAGGTTGATGGTACATGAACCTGTCCCTAACTTTAGTTATTCTAGTCCACTTGTCTCCTCTTACCTCCCTTCTATTGCCCTCACACCCGACACAGCATCGTGTGGATTTGCTGTTCATCATGAGACTGGGATCCACATTAAAGATTTCCTGCTGCTTAACAGAAGGTTTTTTCTTACCGCCATGATGGAGGGATCCATGATTAGCTATATGGATTCATGTTGGGTGTTGGATGTATATATTTGTATATATATGTATATGTGTATTTTATATGTATATATGTATCTATGCATATATGTGTATCCATAAAATGAAGAGCTTTATGCTCTATTGTAAAGTGTCTTGAGATAACACTTGTTATGAATTGGCACAATACAAATAAAGATTGATTGATTGATTGATTGATTGGTCTGTGATGAGTGTGATGAGCCGAAAGATCATCCAATCACGAGCTGCTGTTGTTTTGAAGGTCCTGCCCCTGAAAACAAGAATGGACCTTTCCTATATGGATTAGTGAAATATTTCTGGGCAGATATATGGAACTGTCCATCTGGTGTGTTAGGTTGGTGCAGACCAGCATGCAAGCTGAAAACATAATAAATAAAAACTTGTTGTCTAAGACCATCCAATCTTTCCATCTACCAACAGTAGGCTGTTTTCAGCCATGAACCATCAACATCATAGTCGGGTGATATTGCTACAATCTTGCCTTTAAATGTAAACAGAGGAAGTGTTCCTTTTTCTGGGAGCATGGGAAGATCTGTTATTTCAACATACCAGCTCCTAAAGTTCTAGCCAGTTGGACAGTTGGCTGTCCGAGGACGTTCTGATGATCCCTGGTCTGTCCTGGTTTCCCATGCTCCAGTGTTTTATGAGCGACTGGAAGCCATTACAGAGAAGAGGGCTCTGCACAGTCGTCTCCCCGTGATGACAGGCCTCTCAGTCTGGGTCTCCTTCCCTCCCAACTTAAATTAAACACAAATGGCCTATGTGCTGTCATACACACACATTCTGAGCACAGTAATAACATGTATTCACTCATGAAACTTGCACACTAACACATTGACCTGCACGCACTTTGTCCATGTTTAATGGTTAGCAAGACTGCAGCATCTCAAACTGTTTCACACACAGTTAAATCACATGTGCACATATCAGTGCTCAGGACAAATTAATTTTCCTGGATCTTTAACACATAAAAGTCTAATAAATCCTTTTTCTCTTTCCTTCTTCCCACATTATTTCCCCCCTTCCACTCCTCCTATCTGGATTTAATCATTAATGCATCCAAAGTTATGATTGTCCATAAAAATGAAAGTGTTTCCAACCATCAATGTGACAGCTCTCATGTCTGAATGTGTGTGTAAGAGTGTGTGCTGGAATTTATGAGCCGGAGCATATCTCTCTGATCTGATGGCAGGGATAGGTGAGTATTTATGTGAGAGCTCTTTTTATCTCTGCAGGCCTCATGTGTCTCTGTGCAAATACAATTAAACACACAAAGGCACACATCAGGGGGCATTTTAGTTACTCGCAGGGCCACTCATTGGGTGTTTACCTGACAAAGAAAATGGAGGAAAATGGAGAGGCTTTCAAGGGCTTTGGCAGCTGTTTACATGAGAATGGTGCCTTGAATGTCTGAATCTGCAAACGTCTGAAACCAGGGTCCAAAGTGAAAAGCTTGAAAACTTTTTTGTGTTCATCTCCACGTAAACAGGAATAATCATTTTCAGGAAAAATTATAATGTCCAGCACATTTGCTGTACTGTTTGAGATAAAGATTGTGCATGCACCAGTGAACAACCACAAATCTCCTGTTCCACACTTCAGTCCATTAAACAACAAAGTAGAAGAAAAAGAAGGCTTCCAGTCAACACTCCAGACATTTTGTGGTTTAGTAGTTGAGTGTTATGTCCAGTAGCCAGAAAACACCAGAAAACATTGGGGCACATACATGTGTTGAAACACTGCTGTTACACAATAATCCTACAACACCAACTACTGGCCTGGCATGCAGGCTAAAGTGTTTCCAGTCGTTCTCTCAGATATATGTAAATGTGGATTGTTTTCAAAAACTTTTTTTATTTCTGGTAACAACATTGTCATGTAAAAGGGGCCTCCAAAAAATTTCCAGGCCACTTAAAGACCCAGCCGGTCTTTAAGTGGCCACACGGAGATGAATTCAGTATCCACAAGTTTTTAGTCATATCAGTGTCTCTACCACACCGATACGACAATTCATGTCCCTGAAAACACACATTTTTGAAAACTGATCCCTGTGTGGATTTACTGAATCTGAAAGTGCTGGCCGAACTTTCAGTGTAAACACCAAATAGAGATAGTTTAGAAATTATGATGTCGTAGACCCGTCTCTCATTTATTTAAACGTCATGCACAAACCCAGATAACAACAGAAATAATGGCAGAATACAGTTTCCTGTTCATGCTGCAGAAGCCACTCAGCTTGTTTGCCTTCAACAGCTAAATCTTCTGCTCCTCTTTGCCCACCATGAGGAGCCAGAGGGCACAAAAAACAATACACCAGTGTTTTTTTTCACATTTCTCATGATGTATGTGCATGCTTTATGTCTCCTCTCTGGTTTTTGTGAGGCATTAGTGGTGCTCATTTTTTTAAGGGGATGGGGTATATGGTTATTTGGTAGTTTGGTGACAGATGTTACAGACAATAATGGTCCATCACAAGTGAACCACAAAAAACATGAATGAGTGAAAGAAAAATAAATGAGTTGCAGACTTGGTTGTGCCTCAGTCTTTGATAATTAAATGGCACTGGTGTACAGGCTCTGTCTATAGAAGCTCAGTCACCTAGATCACCATGACACACCTATCCATCTTTCCATCAGCTATACTGTTTATCTACACTATTTCGTGGTTGTGGGAGGGCTGGAGCCCATCTCAGCTGACACTGGGTGGAAGGCAAGGTAAACCCTGAACCAGTTACCAGTCAATCATAGGGCGACATAAAGAGACAGGCAACCATTCATGCTCACACTCATACCTAAGGGCAATTTAAAGTCACCACTTAAAGGTGTAGTTAGTGATCTTCTAATCTTCTAATCTAATGCAGTATTTGTCAAAATCACTGTATTTCTCCCCTCCATCCACAAGATGTCACCACTGACAGCATGTTGAAAAAAAAGTCCGGTTTCAATACACAGCCTTGGCTCTGAATTTCAGCAGGTAAATACTGTGGCTCAGGCCGAGTCAGCAAAACAGGGTATACCCCCCTGCATCCAGGGGGCGATCATACTCATGCGCAGATCAGACAGAGGGGGGAGGGGAAGTCGTTGGTTGTGTAGCGTGCGCAGTTAGCGTAAGAGAGAGATACAATATGTGCAGTAGCAATGGCTGAAAAGCAGCCCAAAAGAAAAAGGTCAGAGGGGTGAAAAGTGAAAAAGAAGGGCTATGATTATGAAATAGCGAAAACCCGGGTCAACATTGGTGTTGCTTTCCGACGGTGGAGGGAAGTCATGAACTGAAAGACCTGAAAACGAACGCAGATGTCGCCGTCTGTCTGCTGGATAGGTAAGCAACATTAGCTTTGTGGTGCTTCACATAAAGGTAACAGCCGTCGGGCATTCATCTTATTGTCTAATCTGCCAGAATGTACTGTTGTCGGGATGTTATCAATAACGGCAGTTGAGTTGTCTGACGAGTCTGGGTTACCTTAGCTACATTGGTCAGCTACACAGTTTCTACGGCCGTTTCCATGACAATGCATGTCCATCAGCTTTCGGGGGTGGAGCCAGGGGTGAGGTATGAAGGGATAGGCGGGTCTAAATTTGTTTATCAACAACTTCTCCCCTCGTTTTCTCCCACATCGCTGACTACACCTTTAACCCAACAAGCATGTTTTTGGTCTGTGGGAGGAAGCTGGAGAGTCTGGAGAAAAGTCACTCAGGCATAGGGAGACTATGGAAACTCCAGACAGAAAGACTGAGGTGCTGAACCAGCATGCAAACATTAATTTATTTGTCATTAAAAACCTCAGGAAATGGTTGAGGTAAAGTGATGGTGATAAAAGTATTTCTCTGAAAAATGAATCCTTTATGTGATTAATTAATTTTAAAAAAATCTAAATCCACTCCTTTAAAACTTCCCCCTTTATATCATTACACTTTTAGCTTCTGGGAGAAACCTTTCATTGCTCATGATGCCAAGATGCTCATCTTATTAGTTTTACTTATTGGTTTCTTATTAAGCCAAAAGACAAACAAGCAAAGAAGAAAATGTATTTTCCATTTCAAACACAATGTGATTTGTTTGCAGCTCAACACTTTGTAATGTGCAGCAATGAGACAAAAGGTCTTCATGCAGCTCCCAGTGACTGAATGAAAACTGTAAAGGAGAAACCATAACACCATTTCATCATGCTCCCCAGATGCAAAGGAGACAGTGGAAAGAAATAATAATAGAAAATAAGGTTAGATCAAATATGAAAACAACTTATTGAAGCTGGATGTTGAGCAGCATTGTAAAGGACGTTGTTTGCGTGTCACAGTTCCAGAGCGTGGTGAATGTAACCCAGCAGTGAGACTAAACGTTGGCCATGGTCTGACTGTGAAACAGTAGATCCAGATGTTGCAAAAAGGGGCATCAGGTTACAAACAAAAACAAACTACTGTGTGGATGTGCTGATTAACAGACCTGCGATTTCATTTTAAGGATGTTTTTACCTAGAAACTGTTTATGTGTTGAAAAACAACATTCAGCCTCTTCAGGACCACACACACTCAGACCTGCACCTTCCTCAAATAAAAGCTGAGCTCTCTGAGTGTATATATCAGTTACTTTGTGTGTTTTAGCATGAGTGTAACATTGAAGACAATCAAGCTCTTAAAACAGCACTTCTTCATTTATCTGGATCTGTGGGACTTTTACACAGTGACTTTTAGGTCACAGGCATTTTGTTGATCCGTCCAGGTCAAATCCTGTGAACGAGGTATTTCAGAGAGACTCAAGGGGATTTTCTCTATGCTTTGAAAACTGGCCAAAAAGATCCTTACATTATCTGATTAGAATTTGAAGGTTATAGGTTGGAAGTATCAATTAAATTGACCAATTCAATGTTTTTGTTTTAGAAGGTCCAAGAATAAAACTTGGGATTTTTTTCCTTTGAACTATTCCATCACTTATCCTCCCCCACCCTTTCCAAAGTTTCCTTCAACCACAAAAACAATAACAAATATGAGTTGTAACTTGTATAAAAATAAAATTTGTTTTATGGAATATCTGTGTGTGGAAATCAGGAAACTACGTTTTCTTTCTTGGAAAGTGAAACAGCTCAAAGTCAAGGTCATGGAGTCTTGTGGCTATCTTTTGAATTTGAATGTGTTTTCACAATAAGCATTAAATGCTTTAAATTGAAATCATATTTGTGTGTGTCATGGCTCAAGGATGAAGTGAGGATAAAGTGATTTTATTTTAGGTCAAACGTCAGAGTCATGAGGCTTCTTGGTCACTTATTTGCTCACGAGAGTAGAAAGTCTCTTTGGTATTTTGATGAGTTTTCTTAAACTTTTCTCTGCAGTCCACTATGACACTGTTAAAAACCTGATCAGATTTTGAAGGTCATAGTCAACGGTCATGGTAATGGAGTTTGGGGAGGTAGGGGTTTTCGTCTCAGTGTCTCCGCTTGTCCTGCTGCCTCTGGGCCAAGCCCCAGAAAACCAGAGCATGCTGTGGATGGATGGTATATGGTCTGAAGCAAAGTGACCACCACTGTGTTTTCACTCTCTGCTGTGTAACTTGTAGAGGCATTGCATTACCATGCAGTAGATAGTGTGATTGAACAGTGACCAGCTTGTTCTCTGAAACACTAAAATTCTTCTCAGAAATGTTAAAAAAAACAGTTGTGAGATCCTCAGAACTCACTGGGACTGTTCGTCCTGTGTGTATGCATGTTTCTGCTGAGTGTCTCTGATTTGTTATTCATACTGCTTCTTGTGATGACAAGAGAAGCCACAGTTAGTTTAAATAATCCCAGACCACTGACACTACACACACATCACACACACCACACAAAATTCAAACACTTCATAAAGCCCACATTCCCTTTGTAGTATCCGTATTCATGGGACAAAGCTGTCACATGATAACTCATCACATCAAAGATCAAAGATAAATGTATTCATTCCTTCAATTTCTATACTGCTTATCCCTGTAGGGGGGGCTGGAGCCTATGCCAGTTGTCATTGGGCAAGAGGCAGGGAACATCCCAAACCTGTCGCCAGTTGAACACAGGGCCACACAGAGAGACAGACAACCAATCAAGGTCACACTCATACCTAAGGGTAATATAGTGTATATATATATGTATATATATATATATATATATATATATATATATATATATATATATATATATATGTATATATGTATATACATATGTATATATGTGTATATATATATATATATATATGTATATATATATATATGCATATATATACATATATATATATACATATGTACACATATATATGTATATATCTATACATATGTACACATATATATGTGTATATATATATACATATGTACACATATATATGTGTATATATATATATATATATATATATACATATGTACACATATATATGTATATATATAAGGGGTGAAACGAAATTTCGTGCCATGAAATTTCGCGAAATAAAATTTAGAGGGGCACGAAATATAAGCAAGAAATAAAAAAACGCGAAGGGGCGCAGGCACGACTAGTGATTTTACCCTCCTCGCCTACCGTAGCAAAACACTCGCTTCAATATGGAGGAAGACGAAGTCGAGGAATTAGCTGACGCTTCTTTGTCACATAAATCAGTTGTGTGGACCTATTTTGGCCTCCTATGTAAAAGATGAGAGAACGGTGAGAATATTGCGGACAAAACAACAACCGTGTGCAAAATATGCCGCTACAGTTCGCCGTATACTGCAGCGAGTACAACTACCAACTACTTTGAACTGGAGACAGGCAGCAACTGTATGTTTGTGTAAGTCTGCATAAAAAACAAGATTTGATTTTTGTATTTACTGCTGAGTTGACAGAATTTGATCATACTTGAAGATCAGAAGTATATGCACTGTTATAGGCTAAATATTATAGTTCACAATTCAGACATTTATAGGTCTAAACTGCAGCTCTGAGGACTGCTGTTTATTTTCCTTTTCATTCAAGAATGTAGTTATCCTTATTGTTACAACAACAAAGCACTTTTTATTGAGAGTTTATGTTTGTATTTGCACTGTAGTCTAAATAAGTGGAACAAATTACAATTTTGTTTTTTTCAAAGAGCATTTATTTTGTACTGATGCAGCAATATTTTGTATGTCTGCATAAAGAAGAAAATGAGATTTTTGCACAACTTCCTACTGTTACTCTGTAATCTTTATTTTGTTTTGTGAGTACTTCGTATCGTGAGCCCTGTTCGTATTTTGTATCGTTTCGTGAGTTGACCATTTAGTTACACCCCTAACATATATATATATATATATATATATATATATATATATATATATATATATATATATATATATATATATATATGGTAACAAGGACTACAAAATGGCAGAGATTGCTTGTTTTTATTAAGAGAAAAACATACATTGGAAAAGACTTTTATTGTATTTGAGGGAACCAGCGATGTCCTCCAAAAACCACCATCTCTGCAACAATCTATTCATGAATTATGTAAAAACAATAAATAATGATTTTTCAGGTAAAAAAAAAAACACTCAGCTTCAAGCTCTACTAATAGTATTGCTTTATATATTGAAGTGACTTTCTTTTATAAGGTTACCACAGTGTTGATGATATAACAATTCAAACAGACAAACGTGCAGAAAATGAGACATGAAAATAATGTGCGCCTTTACAGTGAAGAGTTACATAATGTATTAGGATGAAAACAGTCGATATATGTGCAGAATAAATTTAGATGATGGACTAAGTGAATAACCAAAGGGACTATCATGAGATAATAGTCAATAAAATACATCAGGATCAGATCAGCTGTAGCTGGACTGTCACAGTCCTCAGTGCTGCAGGCCACTCAGAGCTCCTCCTGATCCCGGTCCAGCTGTGTCGACAAGATGTTTTAGAAACTAATAATCCTCTTATCTGGGTCATCTGCTGTGCTGCTCTGCTCTCTTCACGCTACACTGCACCTGAGGCACATGCAGAAAGCCACAAACACATACACACACCTTGCTAATGTACAGCATGCACACACCAGCACCTCTCTTATCTGATGCTGCCGTGCTTTCTCCTGCAGCAGTGATCTGTCATTCATTCACAGCTGGAGAGAAATCCTGGTGTGTTTGTGACAGTGTGTCGACCAAACATACCTCAGATCAGGTAATACACCTGTGAAGATTATACACTGTAACCATACAGGTACGTTTTTTAAAAATATATCTCAAAAACTCTGTTCATTTTGTAACTATGTGCATGATATTCATTTATGTTTAACATTTCTCTGCACAAGCTGTGGTATCTACATATCTTACATATCTACTCCTACCACCATGTCCAACCAGGTCTCCAGAGTGTCAGCCACAGTCTCATTTTTTATTTTATGTAACTGATGATTGAGTCATCATGACAAATCTGATAATCTTAATCAAACCATCTTATTAAAAAGTTTTGCGGGTACTCTTGTTGGATTCAACAACTGGCTAGCAAGCAGCCTCTTTCTTTAACTTTTTTGTTTGTTTTTGTGCTGTTGTTCTTTATTGTTAGTGGCTGTGTGATACAGTGTGGCTGTATCTTATGGTTCTTATTACCTCTGTCAAGGAGATTATGTTTTCATCAGAGTCTGTCTGTTTGTCTGTTAGCAAGATTACGAAAAACATGTCAATGGGCCCTAATTTAGTGGCGCAGTGCAGGGTGGAGCAGGGTGCGCAGAGCCTAGCGCAGCCCGCACAGTGTTAATTTTGTCCAGGGCACAGCCATGCACAGTCAATATGACAATTTGGTAGACTGGCAGAGCCAAAATGGGTGTGACGGTGCACCAGGGGAAGGTGCCAACAGATTCAGGTTGGCGCAGTGACTATTAGGTGCACTGAAACTCGCCAGCTCCAACCTGGTCTGTTCTCGAGGCAGGTGAAGCGCACCCTCCACAGCTGTAATTTATGTGTGCACTGTCACCAAACCTTCAGAGGCAGGTATTCACTGTGTCAGACACATTTTAATGCGATAAACAATCACTGCAAACACTATTCAATGTAACCATCTGGACCAGCATATACATTTGTATCTATATTAACTGTACCCTCACATCTGATGTTGGGTCAAAAACATTTGTCATAATCGAAACTTAACCTGACAGCAGCTGGAAGTTTGATGCACATCTCACAAGCCAACAACAAACAGCCTTATCATCCAATACGGGGTATATATCTGGCTTCTCTCATCTCATGAAGTTCAAAGAAAAGAGGGAGAAAAAGACAGAAGAAAAAGAGAGAAAAAAAGTGTATGTCACTCAGTGTCTTAAGGATTTACCTGTGATTTCCCATATTTCTCTGTTTTAGTCTTTATTTTTAACGTGATCTAAAAAGATGGATTACATTATTGCAAGGAGGATGAGGCAGAGACACCGGGAGAGGATATATCGCCAAAGGTAAATGGGTACAATCTGTGTGAATCCATCTGTGTGCATTTGTGAATTTGTGTGTGCATTTGTGAATCCATCTGTGCACATTTGTGTATTGAAACTGTTCTTACTCCATATTTTAATGCCATGTAGTATTTATTTTGCTTATTCCTACAAGCTAGTGCTAGCAGCAGGGAGGAATGAACCAGGGATAACTGCATATCCACATTGCTTGTTGAAAGTTTGAGGCATTTACATCAAAGTATAAACATTCCTACATTAATCAAGAGAAGTGTAACAGTTGCCTCAATATAAGTAGTTCTTTACCCACCCCATTACCCCTCTGTTTCTGTTAAGGTTAGCCGGGAATGTAGGCTAAGTTTTGGCTGTCGCACTACTGTGACTAGGCTGCAGTTAGCATGTTGTGCATTAGCATGTGATGTTTGGGGAAAGAAGCTTCGCTGTTATCCGGTAAATGAGACGAATTTGTGGTTTGTAAGTGTTCAGGATTGTAAGCAACACATGGCTGGAGTGATAGTGATACGCTGCTCTAGATACGCTGCAGGTCTATCGTGAAGTCTCCAGATGTAAGCTGCTTTGCTCTGGCTCATTAGCATGTTCAAGTCAGTACCCTCAAAACCAGTTGTTCTGAACAGAGGGGTTATGTGGGTGTGGTAAAAATGCAGTTCTTTATTCATAGGCTTTTTGTACCAAAGCATGTTACTAATTTTTCATGAAGACATCAAGGGTCCATGCCAAACTGCAGAAAAGGAGCAAAATAATTCCATTTCACAATTTGGAGTCAACATTTTCTTACTATAAATATAGCCTAAAGCGTGTTTTTGTGCAATGAATGAAAAGGGCACCCTGCCAAATACCTGAGTAATGTGTCCTTAGCCCGATCTTTGATGAAGAGACCAGTGGGAGGGTTTAACCCTGGAGAACCCAAGAACCCTTTCCTTCTTTGGAAATTATAAACTATGCATTAAATGACTGCTTTAAGTTCACTGAACACCAAAATATCAACTTTTTCAATTTTAACCCATAATTATTTTTATCTCATAATTATGACTTTTTATCTCATAATTATGACTTTTTATCTCATAATTATGACTTTTATCTCATAATTATGACTTTTTATCTCATAAGTATGACTTTTTATCTCATAATTTTGACTTTTTATCTCATAATTATGACTGTTTATCTCATAAGTATGACTTTTTATCTCATAATTATGACTTTTTATCTTATAATTATGACTTTATTATCTCATAATTATGACATTTATCTCATTATTATGACTTTATTATCTCATAATTATGACTTTTTATCTCATAATTATGACTTTTTATCTCATAATTATGACTTTTATCTCATAATAATGACTTTTTATCTCATAATTATGACTTTATTATCTCATTATTATGACTTATCTCATAATTATGACTTTTATCTCATAATAATGACTTTTTATCTCATAATTATGACTTTATTATCTCATTATTATGACTTATCTCATAATTATGACTTTTTATCTTATAATTATGACTTTATTAACTCATAATTATGACTTTTTTGTCTTTTTTTTTTACCTGGTGGAAATGGACTTTCATAGAAAAGGGAGATGCCATACTCCCTGAAAAGGTACAGGAATTTACTTTATTAGTCTCTGGCCCAGTACTACCAAGGTAACTTAGTAAAATATATTATTATGAATTTATTTCAGAGCTTTAGCCAAATAAGGACTGTCACCATTCTCCATCCACAAAGTCACTCAGTGAACCAAAGGGTCATTTTTGGCCCATTGTTTTTTGAACTGGCTCAGAGTGGCTAATTTATCCAAAAAGAACATAAAACTTACTTCTAGGCATTCTGCAAGCTTACACTTAACAGATTTTAATAAATACACAAAATTACCAACCTCTGGTTTGCTGAGAAGATGATTTTGTTTGGGTAGATTTTCAGCTCAACAAATTAGCATGTGGTCACCCATCTCGTCACTATCACTCTGGCTCATATCAGTTCAGTGTTCATCCACTAGGTGTCTCTATGCAGGGACCAGAAGTGGCTCTCTGGGCTTTTGAAGTTAAATTTGACTTTTTTTTTTATGTTTGTTCATTTTGGGTAGCAGCAATTAACAGCGGCCAAATCTGACCCCGTGGGTTCTTCAGGGTTAAGGCACCCTGCAGGTCTGTGCCTAATGACACACATCAGATGATCTCTGATGTGTAGCATAGCAGCAAACGGGGAACGCGGCCCTCATGTTGGATATCACCTTTCTGTAAACTACATGATAAATGCATAGGAGAGCAGAGGGGAGCAGGAGAGCAGCACTTTATTCAGAACAGGTGGCCATGCGTGCTAAAGCCGAAACGATGAGCAGCTGTGTCCGAGGTGCTCAAGCCAACAAGAACACAAACACTCTCTCCTGAGATTCAAAGTTTGACAAGATTGTCTGTCCCATGTTTCCTGTGCTGAAACTAAATCCTGTAGAAAAAGCACAGACGAGGAAACAAACTGCACAAGTTCTCTTGCAAGTTATTAAGTCAAGGCTTTCTGATAATGATAAATGATTTAGAAGTTTGTATCCTGTTGTAATTAATAAGGTGTTTATGTGAATAAATCTCAGAACTGTCCTCTTAGATCAGATAGTTTGAAGTTCATTAACTCCTCATTATCAGATAAAGGATCCAGTTGTCCTGTTGTCCAGTGAATGGAAGCAAATTCAAACAACACGATGACCAGAGTGACATTCAACTGTCTCAGTGTAAGGGACTCGTGAAGCGCACAGAAGTTTTATCATCTAACTTGAGTTTTACAGTTCAAATTGAGAGGGACTTTTGCTCAACACTCAAATATTTTTATCATTCTTAATTTTAGAGAACTTAAATAAATACATGGTAGTTCCTGAAAACAACACACATATATTAGTATGTCCTTGACAAATAATCATGGATGGCCTGCTGCTTGTGGACCTGCTTGACTCCATGTACTCTATCCTACATCAACCATCAACAACATTTTTTAACAAAAATACATACTTTTAGACCAGTTAAACCATTTTAATGGCAGTTCACCTAGATGATGCTATATAAATCAACATCATTCCTTTCTAGTTTATCATCATTATAGATATTAATGTTAATATTAGAATGACGTCTCTATCCGTGATTGTATTGATTATACATCCATAGTAACAATCTTTACAGCCACATAGACACAAGGACCCTCTTGAAAATGAGGTGCAACATCTCAAAAGACTTTTCTTTCATGAATTCATATTCAACAAACCCTGTTCATGACTAGGTCAGTCAGTGTGTGGTGTGCCCTCATAAATCATCTTGCTTTCTTGCCACACACTAAAAGGAAAAAATGGGTACATCTGTCTTTGTTTTTCTGCTGTGTAGGGTTTCTATAGTTTCATAATCAGTTAAAATCTTGACTATCTTTTTTTGTGTGCAGCAGGCTTCAGTTTAGAGCTCCCTGGGATTCACAGTTTGTTGATCAAGTCATTATTGGTCAATTTGTCAATTAATGTGGTCAATTTCCCAGTTGATGTAGTCAGTCTAGACCTGTTTCAAAGCAATTGCAAAATAACAAAATTATCTTTCTGTTGTCGATATTTTCATCAACTCAAGTTGTCTGGAGAAAATCTCAGCCTAAGATGCACCCCTAGTGTCTGCAGGGAGGTTTGTATATACTATTTTGTGATCATATTTGTGGGTCGCAGTGTGGTAATAGATGTTTATGTGAGCTGTTGATCAAGTGACTGACATCCCCAATGTGAGCAAAGCACACACATAAAATAGTTTTTGTAGATCTGAGAGTTCTTATCTGAAACAGCTAGAGCATAACACCAGGCGATGAGGGCATGGAGTAGTGCCAAATCCACGTCTCCTTTCTCACCTCCCTCAACCACTATGTGTGTGTTTATGAGTCTTAGATGGAGTGAGTGGCATGTCTGTCTCGCACGAACAACCTCTGAGTGCCAGTTTCACGCTAAAACTCATTCCAGTGCCAACGCACTTTGTCAGTTGATTTGCTTAATGGACCTGCTCACCTTTCGTGTCGAGCTGTTTATCTGGCTCTGGTCCAATCAAATCTGTTCTTCCATGGCCAAGAAAAACAGAGCAAAGAGTCCCAAATGTAAACTACTTAGAAAAGCTCCGGGAAAGCAGATAAGCTTCTATCTGTAGATCTTCATATGATATTTGTAATTATGTTTTCCATTCGGCAATCAACCAACAGTCTTATCAGTAAAGCATGATTTACCCTATTAACCCACACTGTGCTACTCATCTACTGCTTGAAAAGGTAAAAGGATACTTCAATGTAGTTTCCAACCAAATGAGTCACAAAGTTTAACAGATATTCAACAAACACGATGCTTCAGGGATGAAATATTTTAAGGTAATGTGAATATTGGATCTTTTATGGGCAAGAGTACCAAAGACACTGACCCTTAAAGTCCGTTTCATGCCGCACCGTACCATCTTCTCCCACTTCTCCATGGTCAGGTCGCGGGGGCAGCAGCCCAAGCAGGAAAGCCCAGACCTCCTTCTCCCAAGCCACCTCATCCGGCTCTTCCTGGGGGATCCCGAGGCGTTCCCAGGCCAGTTGAGAGACATAGTCTCTCCAGCGTGTCCTAAGTCTTCCCAGGGGCCACCTGCAGTTGGGCTGTGCCTGGAACACCTCACCAGGGAGGCATCCAGGAGGCATCCTGACCAGATGCCCAAGTCACCCTTAGGTGGCTCCTTTCAACAAGGAAGAGCAGAGGCTCTAATCCCAGGTGCAGATGCGTTTGTATCCACTAAAAAACCTTGAAACCAACTTAATCCAAGGATGATCAAGCTTCTCACCCTATCTCTAAGGGAGATCCCGGCCACCCTGCGAAGGGACTCATTTCAGCCGCTTGTACTCGCAATCTTGTTTTTTCGGTCATGACCCACAGCTCCTGACCATATGTGAGGACAAGGGTGAAGATCGACTGGTGTGTCCCATCACACATCCTTCCACTGCTCCTGAACAAGACCTCGAGGTACTTGAACTCCTCCACTTGGGGTAGAATTTCATCCCCGACCCGGAGAGGGCACTCCACCTCCACTGGACGAGGACCATGGTCTCGGATTTGGAGGTGCTGATTCTCATTCCTGCTGCTTCACACTCGGCTGTGAACCAATCTAGTGAGAGCTGCAGGTCATGGTCCGATGAAACAAACAGGATCACATCATCTGCAAAATCCTGAGGTCACCAAACTGGAACCTCTTAATACCCTGGCTGTTCCTAGAAATTCTGTCCATAAAGTAATGAACAATATCCGTGAAAAAGGGCAGCCCTGGCGGAGTCCAACCTTCACTGGAAACGACTCAGATGTACTGCCGGCAATGTGAACCAGGCCCTGACACCGGTCGTACAGAGAACGGATGGCCCGTATCAGGGGGTCTGCTACCCCATACTCTCGGAGCACCCCCCACAGGACCCCACGAGGAACAAGATCGAATGCCTTCTCCAGGTCCACAAAACACATATAGACTGGTAGGGCAAACTCCCATGCACCCTTGAGCACCCCATGGAGGGTATAGAGCTGGTCCACAGCTCCACGACCAGGACGAAAACCACATTGCTCCTTCTGAATATGAGGTTCAACAATCCAATGGACCCTCCTCTCCAGTACCCCTGAATAGACCTTACCAGGGGGGCTGAGGAGTGTGATCCCCCTGTAGTCGGAGCACACCCCGGTCCCCCCTTGAAAAGGGGGACCACCACCCAATCCAGCAATGTCCCAGATGTCCATGTGATGTTGCAAGGATGTGTCAACCATGACAGCCCCACAACATACAGGGCCTTGAAGAGCTCCCCACCACAAACGGTGTTGAAAACACACTGCTTCCCCCTCCTGAGATGCTGGATGGTGATCCAGAATACGTTCAAAGCCGTACGGAAGTATGTCTCCATGGCCTCTCGAACTCCTCCAATGCCTGGGTTTTTGCATTGGCAACCTTTGAAGCCACGTTCCGCTTGGCCCGCCAGTACCTGTCAGCTGTGTCTGGAGTCCCACTGGCCAAAAAGGCCCAATAGGACTCTTTCTTCAGCTTGATGGCATCCCTCACCTCTGGTGTCCACCAGCAGGTTCGGGTGTTGCTACCACGACAGGCACCGACCACCTTATGGCCACAACTCCAATCAGCCTCATCAACAAGAGAGGCACTGAACAAGGCCTACTCGGACTCAATGTCCCCTGCCTCTCCCGCCGCATGGTTGAATTTCCCCCGGAGGTGAGAGTTTAAACTCTTTCTGGCAGGAGACTCTGCCAGACATTCCCAGCAGACCCTCACAACACGCTTGGGTCTACCCAGGTCTGACAGGCATCCTCTCCCACCATCGGAGCCAACTCACCACCAGGTGGTGATCAGTTGACAGCTCCGCCTCTCTCTTCACCCCAGGGTCCAAAACATGCGGCCGCAAGTCTGATGATATAACTACAAAGTCGATCATCTGCGGCCTAGGGTGTCCTGGTGCCAGGTGCACATATGAACACCCTTATGCTTGAACATGGTGTTCGTTATGGACAATCTGTGATGAGCACAGAAGTTCAACAGCAAAACACCGCTCGGGTGTAGTTCGGGGGCGCGCTGTTCCTCCCAATCACACCCCTCCAGATCTCACTGTCATTGCCAATGTGAGCGTTGAAGTCCCCCAGTAAAACGAGGGAGTCCCAAGAAGAGGAACTCTCCATCAACCCCTCCAGGGAATCCAAAAAGGGTGGATACTCTGAACTGCTGTTTGGTGCATAAGCACAAACAGTCAGGTTCCATCCCCCCACCCAAAGGCGGAGGGAGAAAGTCACTGTTTTGCAAGTCTCAAGTAAGTCTCAAGTCTTTAAACCCCTTGTCTTGAGTCAAGTCTCAAGTAAAGACATGCAAGTCCAAGTTGAGTCTCAAGTAAAGACAAGACAAGTCAAGTCAAGTCTGAAGTCATAGGCTTAAAATGTTTAAGTCCTTCCAAGTCATAAGCACCGTTGACCAAATTAAAAAAAAAATAAAAACCAGGTCAGTTTCGTCACTTTACAAAAAACAACCAGGACAGTCAGGGCAGGACATGAACCAGGACATGTCATGGGAAAACAGGACACTTGGTCACCCTGGGCCTTAACTTTACAATTATTTTCAGCTAATGTCAGTCTCAGTTTTTTTGGCACGGCGAGTTTACGAGCGATCATATACCGTTGTTGCATATAACGAATGCTAAGCTAAAGTTACCCAAAAGGATCTCACAACAGGTACCAGACCAACTTACCTTTCTTTGTGCAGCTTCAGGTCCTGAACAAAGTTCGACGTCTTCGCCTCTCTGTCTGTTATTCTCATGCTGCAGGTTTTGCAAACGGCAATTCGTTTTTTGTTTATCACATCATAGTTTGTGAATGCAAATGAAATTATCCTCGGGGGCATGGTTCCGCATCTCTGGGTTGTTCCCGCACTCCTGCAGTCTTGCGCTCAAGGAAGTAACTGTGTAATCCACGCCCTCTTTGTTTATTCTTCTAAACACTGATTGGAAGTTAATAGATGCATTCAATGGGGCAGATCCTGTGGGAAAAAATATTGTCTTGCTGGAAATGACAAAAATCAGTCACTTAGTCAAATACTTTCAATGGGAGCACATTTTATTCATCAGTCTTACTGAAAATTTCAAGTATTTTCAAGTCATCAGACTAAAGTCAGAGTCAAGTCCCGAGTCACTGATGTCAAAGTCCAAGTCGAGTTGCAAGTCTTTGATGATATTGTCAAGTCGGGTCCAAAGTCATCAAAATTGTGACTTGAGTCTGACTGAGTCTAAGTCACATGACTCGAGTCCACACCTCTGGAGGCTACCCTCTCATCCACCAGGGTAAACCTCAACGCACAGGCCTCGAGCCTGGGGGAGACAAGAACTGCTACCCCCACCTGATGCCTCTCACCATCTGCAACTCCAGAGTGGAAGAGAGTCCAACCCCTCTCATCCGTATCAGTGTACCCAAAAAGCAGAGTCGACATGTTTAAAAAAAATACCTAAAAATATTAATGAATTATCACATTCATCTTTTCTAAACTTCAGACATCTAATGGCATTATCTTTGATCCAGATGGGACATTTGTGCAAAGTTTAAACTAATTTTCTTGAAGTGTTCTTGAAATGTAGCGCTAAAAAGCAAAGATTAATATCTCCCGTGTAGCTCAGTCTGTAATGACTTGGTCTAGGGACTGGAGAGAAGTCAGTTCAAGTTCCAAATGGAAACATTTGGAAGTTGATTTGGTAGCTGGTGAGATGCAAGCTGACCTCCTGGAGCGATGCCACCAGTTATGGCAGTTGGCAATCCAGCTGAAAGCTTGCCTTGCATTTGGAGCCTTGGGCAAAGGGTTTGGATTCTCGCAACTTTAACTTTATTGCACCTTAACACCCACAAAGGAAGTGAGTTTAAGTTGCTGTTGGTGCAGACAAGTCATCAGGAATGATGAATGGTGAAGCACTGTTGTGCTCCCAAACCTGAATTGATCCTACAAGGACAATAGAATTACCTCGACCTTTTACTTTAAGAATGCTCAATAGTGTGCTGCAGGGATGTCGTATTTTTTGGCCAAACCAGAAATCAGCATCATGCTAGCTTCCTTGACATGGGATTTTTCACTGTGTTCTTGGAGAACTATTAATAAAAAGGTCTGGGGTGAACAAAAATAGATTAAACTCATGCGCCACCAAGTAAAAGGCCTTGTTTATGTGACAACTATTCACCAAAACCAAACAGTTTGGTGTCAAAAGAACAATAATGTTAAGACAACAGTGTTTTGATTACATCTGCCTTACACATAGATCCACCAAAAAAGTGTAGCATACATGCCAGGCGGGGTGTCGGTGGCGCAGTTGGATAGTGCGCTTGGTCAGTGATCAGGAGGTTGCAGGTTCAAGCCCAGCTCTGGATGTCACATGGCGATGTGTCCTTGGGCAAAACACTTAACCCCAAGTTGCTCCCACTGCTGCGTCAGTGGTGTGTAAATGGGCATGAAAGGGCGTGAATGTGTTAGAAATACTGACGGATAACTAACATAGAAACTCTGAACCATCAGTGAGTGAATGGGTGTGAATGGGTAGGTGTGACCTGCGGTGTAAAGCAGCTTTGAGCAGTCCAAGACTAGAAAAGCACTATATAAGCTCAAGTCCATTTACTGTTTACCAGGCTGGTATGTGTGGCATTGCTTTTACTTAACACAATTCATGAGTGCTATTGTACCCTCACTTCAACAGAGAGGGGAAGTCTCTTAATACATGAAAATGTGAATCACAAGGACGGTTATATGAACAGATTGTGTTGGTCCAGTGAATTTACGTTATTGTTTGAATACTGTCAAAGTCGAAAGAGGGAGTGAAAAAAACAAAAGCTCTAGAATCTGTTTTATTTATTTATGTATGTGCTGAATGTTAAGAGTAATGTGCAATGAGTCCATGCTCTCTTTGACATTGGTGTGTGTGAGGCAGTGCTCTCCATTTTTTGAAGACTCTGTTTTACCCAAACACATAACTTTTCTCAGTCCGCTTTTGTGTGAACAAAACCTGAAGCAAAAGAGAATCGATTGTTGTCAAAGTGTTTTTCTTGTCAAGGGCCAGATTGTGAACATTCATACAAATTCAAGAAGATCTGTAAATAAATCTATCATTATTATTATATAATCTATAATTAAATTCACAAGCAAAGAGAGTCTAGGGCTTCATGACCTTGACCTTTGACCAGTGCTGTTAAAAATCTAATTACAACATTCTTGAGTATGAAAGGTTGTTAGAGCATAAATGAAAGATTATTCATCAAGGTGAAATAAGATGAGTAAAGCCGGACAGGTTTGCAAGCGGAAAGGGGGGTTTATTGCCTGGTCACAAAACTCTCCATGTTCAACTCAGTTGGTGTGATGGATCATCAAATGGATGTGCTCCTATTTCTGACTCTCTGGGCCATTTTGCCTCTCGTTTTCAAGAACAGGAAGTAGACAGTGATTGCAAAAACATCTGCCATGGCTGATCACTGATCAGTAAGGCAGAAACACACCTTGTTGTGGCTAGAAGAACTAGGAAAACTAGTGTATGGAATCCCCCCCTGTGGCAAGCAGAGAGAAATACATTATCTTTGTGAATGCCTGTCCAAAGATTTGATATCCGGCTTCTGGCTTTAGCATCCATTTTAGGATTCTGGCCCAGATTGAAGATGAGCCAGGAGTTAAGTCTCTTCGAGGCTCCACAGGAGTAAGGCCGTGACTAACGTAAACCAGCGTCATAATCACTGAGCTGCCAGCCAGGAAATAAATACAGCTGGAGAGAAACACTGACCAACATGCTGCACAGTTTCGTTTGGTTCCAGGTGAACTCTCACAGAACTCCAAACTCATACTCAGTCGAGTCTTTTCTTCAGGATGTGTGTGCTGTTAAAGGCATATGCCAACTTTTGTCTTGTTTTCACATCTTGACTCACTCCAGAGTTCATGACAAGCAGATGGACACCATTCTTTTGACTGTACATCTAGCAGTGGCGGCTGCTGGTCAGTCAAGGAGGGGAAGCTCATTTTTTTTCCAGCCTACATCATAATTTTGTTTATTTATGTAAATGATCTGTGACCCTGGTGTCTTTTCCAGGGATTTTATTCCCCAAAAATCACTTTTGACCAGACAACACATTTTGTGACAGCACTTCCAGTGAGCCAGCTCACCTTGTCATACCAGGAATGCTGAAAATACCTATTTCTTTCACCTTTTTGAATTAAATCAATCTTAGGAGTTGATCTGCCCTGCTGTTTTACTCTAATTTTCTCTTTGTAAGGAAGACTATCAAATGGCTTCGCCAAAATCTGGTCTACAACATTCATACTATCTGCCATTATGTGCAGCTTGCTAGCAGCTGGAGCTGCTACGTGAGACCACTGTTTGACAGGCTGTGAGTGTGAGTGAAAGGGAGAGAAGATCCGCATCTGCTCGTTGGTGAAAAGAAAAGTGGCAGGAGAGAGTCTTCAAACACAACGCTAGTCGTTTTTAAAAAAGATACAGTCACTGGAGATCGATAAAGCCTCCGGATCAGTTCAGAACAACTGAATGTAAAACTTAGAAGATGCTGCAGTAAAGGGTGATACTTCAAGATCGCTGATTGGCTCATTTCACTGTCAATCAAAAAGGGATTTGGCCTCAGACAGATCATCCAATCATCATGCAGAAGCTCAGCGTCCAGGCCAGCCCACTGCCTCATTGACCCCCAGAGACGCTGAGCGTCCGATGGGCGGGACAAAGCCCAGCGTTTATCCAATGACCGTCCAGTTTCCACAGTGGAACAACCCACTCTAAGCTTTCCTGCTGAAGTCTGAAGACGCTCAGCGTCCGACTCCGACTGTAGCGCTGAGACGCTGCGGGGATGAATGAGAAGGAAGTTGTGCCAGTTACCTATGATAAGTTGCTGATTCAGAACAAAAGATGAAGGTATTCTAGCTCATATTTAGTCAATGAAATGTACACACAGCAGTACATATCACCACTTTTTTTGGGGATATTTTAGGGGAAGCTGAGCTTCCCTTGCAGTCTTAGAGCAATCGCCACTGACGTCTAGTAACAAGGAAGAGACGGGCAGATCTCACCCATTGCTACTTAGCTCACTCAAACTCTACAGCAAATCTACAATCCTGTGAGCTTGTTGTGACTCGTTTTTTTTAATCATGCTATGTTATATTGTCTTCTACTACCATCATATTATCTTCTTCTACTCCTAAACAGAGGCTTTGTTTCATTGGTCTACTTCTGCTGTGGTTTATGCTGGAGATGTGACATTTGCAAATAAGTCAAGTCTTTTGAACCACTCTTTAAGTGATCAATGAGAACAGATTCACAGAAGAGAGCGTGAAGTTTGCAGGCAATTTGCATTTAAGAATCGCTTGCAAATGAACAACACACCCACAACTGCAAATCGGTTCTCATTGTTTACTTAAAGGTTCTATGAGAAGTATCTATTTCTGGCGACATTAAGACTCTGCTACCCATGAGCACGCGTAGCGACTGTCGTAATGCTGCGCTCCAGTAACATCCAAACTGAGAGTGACATCATCTCCGACTTATCGGCGTTCCAGTTGAAGTCGGAAAAAAACATGCCGATCTACCAGGCTATTGTTAGCTGTTGTTAGCACGTCTGCATTGTTCACAAATATCACATGAAGAATGTGATTATTACTATGGCAGCATTTTTGTAAATATAAGTCTAACAATACTATGTATACAGCTGATCTAGAGCGACACACCCCAGTCAGAAGTGCAAATAAATTGATTATTACAGGAGCTAAATAACTGTTCACACTGGGGGCATCCATCTTCGATTGTCAACTTGGAGGTGGCGAGGTTTCACTGAGTTCCCAGTAGGAAATTCGGACTACGGGGGACGTTCCAGTTGCAGTTTCCTACTTGGAACTCGGAAATTCCGACTTCTGACTACAACTGGAATGCACCAAAAGACGTGACTCAAACTAAAGCGTGTGTTTGTTGTGATGCTAATAAATGCAGCTCGGACCTTCCTCAGAACTCTGCATTGCTTTACAACTTCTTTTTTCAACAACTTACAGGATGGAAAGCGATGAAGTAATGAATCTCTTTCTAGTTACGTAGCGGTAGTTTTTGATGTGTGACAACAAGCAATTTTGGAAAACTTAGTATCGTAGTTTTGTAGCCGGCTATATATCGCAACTTACAGCCCGGTGCTCTAAGACGTGTCTGAATAATATAAATTTGCTCTAGTTTTAATTGTCTTGTTCCCGAAGTTGAGTATCCAGGCCAGTCCAGCCCTGTCCCACCTGACAGCGAAGCTAAGGAATAGCATTTATAGATAAACTATTTTGATGCTATAAAACTCATCTTAAAGTGTGTATTTCCATCAGGCATATATCTAAAAGTGAGACTTTTTGTAATTACTCAGAAACTCCTCATAGCATCTTTAAAGGAGCAATTCAAAAACCTGGAATCGTTCGCATCGCGCCGGTGGTATAGATAAGTATTCGCACACTGTGGAAGAATAAACCTTCCTGTAATGAAGATAACATCAACTTAAGGTCTGTGCCACTTCTCTTCTTTATCACAGCAAATCATCACACATTGAGAGAACAAATACCAGTTGCCTACTGACTGTAAAGTTAGGAGGCAACACACACAGGACCTTTTACAGGGGCAGGCTAACACTACCCATTGACTCCCAGTGTTAATCTAAGCTACTAAGTGGTTTGTGAGCTGTCTGTTTCTTTCTTGTTATCTCAGGCACAGTCTAAAGAAAGGCATATTTCTGCTTCTCATGAACTCAGGAGTGAGGCAAGACACAACAAACAAAAAAAGTTGCCATGTCCCTCGAGGTATGTGTGGTGTGATGTATCTACTGTGTTAGTTAGCTGTTGGTTCCTCAAAAATCTAGTGTGCCCATCATGCTGGCATGTAGCATTCACTGTAATATTGGAGCCTCCCTCTGGGGCAAGCACCATATTTTCAGGATTCAAAATTTCACTACGTATGGGCAATTTTTGTGAGCAAAACATCTCAAAACAGAAAAAACAATAACATTTGATCATGTGGTAACCGAGATTCAAATGTAAAAGTTGTTTAAGTTTTGAGGTAAAGATCAAAAGTCAAGGTCAAAGTCATCCTTTATTTCTGTACATATCACAATGACAATTGAGAGAATTTGCTCTGAACTTCATGCCATCATCTGACTCAAGAAGCAAACAATGATATTCTAAAGGTCAACGGTCAGCAATCAAATTCTCAGCTTTTGTCATGATTTTGTACATGTCATTACACAGGAAAACTTTGAAGGATTTTATTTAAGCTTTGCACAAATGTCCAATATAACACAGGAATAAACTGATGTGACTATGGGAGTCATGGGTCAAGGTGATGGAGCCATATGTCTCAATAATGCTTCTGTGGGTTTCAATCAAAGTTGTACAAATGTCAAGTTTATCTAAAGAATCAATGACTTCAATTACGAGGGTCATAAGTCGAAGGTCAAAGTTAAAAGTCTTGTTATCATTCTTTGCTAGGAGACATAATGGGCCCACTTCTGTGCGCAGTCAATTTGACAGAATTCCACCAGCGGAAAGTGTCAATTGATTCAGGTTTGCCCAGTTACAATTTCGCGCCAACAAACTGTGCAGAAAGCACACCAGCTCCAACCTGGTCTATTCTTGGTGCAGACGACCAGTGCGCACATGACACCAAAACCTTAGAGGCAGGTCTCCAGAGTGTCAGACACATCACGATCAGTAAACAATCATAAAAAGCACTAATGAATGTAACCGTCTGAACCAGCATATTCATTTGTATCTCTATTATAATTATCCCGTCACATCTGATGTCAGATGTGTAACAAGTTCACATCTCTCAAGCCAAACACAAACAGCCACATCTAGTACAGAATATATATCTGGCTTCCTTCATCTCATGAAATTTAAAAGAAAACAGAGAGAAAAAAGAGAGAGACGCCCACTTAATAAATGTAAGTCACATGGTGTCTTAAGGATTTGCCTGTGATTGCCCATATTTCTCTGTTTAAATCTTTATTCATAATGTGATCTAAAAAGGTATCAATAATAATAATAATAATAATAATAATAATAATAATAATAATAATAATAATAATGATACATTTTATTTGAAAGTGCCTTTCTGAACACTCAAGGACACTTAACAGTGCTACTGTGAGAGATGCACATGCACACTAGCGACCATCAATGTACATAACAACATGCAGAAGGATTCACAATGGCAGCATCCACGGCAGCATCGCCTCGTGAATGACCAAAAAACTTCAAAAGCTGGGAGCATGTCATGCTCAACAAAGCAAAGCAAGCGATCACTTGCAAACATTGCAAGGCCGACTTCATCTGGTATGGGAGCACGACCTCTATGAAAGAGCACTTGCTGAGAAAGCACGTTGGCATGTTGGAGGTGGACGGAGACTCACCTTGGTATAAAGATTATTTTTGTTTGTTACATTTAGCAGCACCTTATTTTATTGAATACTTTATAGATAAGACTGCTACTACTTTGCCTGCTTTGTTTCAAGAAAAAAAAGTAAGTTTGTGAGCATTTATTTGAACAACATGCAAACAAGTCTGTTGATGTAAGTTTACAGTTTTGCACAGTGAGTCAAGAAAGAAAAAGATGTAATAAAATATTATTACTGAAGGAAAAATGCTTTTTATTGTCTTTATTGTTGTTAAGAAAATACCTAAAACAACTTTAAGCTAACTTGTACAGGAAATGTGTCATTATCCCATTAATCGATTGATCCTTTAAATAATTCCCCGATTAATCGATTATGCACATAATCGTTAGTTGCAGCCCTGCTTTTAACATTCAACTACATTTCTATGTAGGGTCTTGTTACACATTACTTTTAAGTATAGCTTTGAATTCAGTGGATGAAATTTCTTTTCCCCTCTGAAGTGCGCTGTGTGTGATTTGTTTAAGAGGTGATGCCGTACCTGTACCTAGCACATGCACTACTCAGATCGGACAAGTAAGATTTAAGCCAACGTTGCTCAGATTAAAGTTTGTCTTGCTGCAGCAGAATTGGAGGATGATTCCACAACAGAGCAACAATACAATAATGCACTGACATCAAAACAAAAATGTAATTTTAATATTTTCAAAAGTAGGTACTCCAGTACTTTAGCTTAAGTTAAAGTTTAACTGAACAACTTTCACTTGTATTGGAGTAATATCTGACCAGGAGTACTCAAAAGACCTGAAACTTAAGGGTCTGGTTTCAGTGGACACTTTTAAGACAATGAGGTGAACACATCTGGCTGCAGACATCTGACTGATGCACTTTATCCATCTCACATGGACAATTTTAGAAAATTAGCTATCTGAAATTGTGACTTTTCTTTCTTAATGTATTGAAGTCTTGTTTAATGTGTTTGACGATTGGTATGTTTTTCTAAAACTGTTGAATGTGCTGCTTTTTTGGCCAGGACACACTTGAATAGTGTGATTTTTAATCTCAATGAGGTTTTTACCTGGTTAAATAAAAGTAAATAAAAAATAAATCAGTACTTTCACTGAGAGTTGAATACTTTGACCACCACTGTCCGTAATACATAAACGTCAACTTGAATAGTTCAACAAAATACATTCCACATTTTTCACATCACCTCAAAGTTAGTGAGTTAATGTCATAACATAAAGAAACATAGCAGGTAATCCTGGAGAAGGGAAAGGGGGAAATAAAATACAAATAACACAATACAAATAAAACCAAAAATGCTTTTATGAATGTATTTTACTTTACTTTGCCTAAGAACTTCTGTGTGAAAATATTTATGAGCTCTAAGATGGAAAAACATTTTTAAAAATTCATTTGGAAACAAACGCCAAAAATGCAACCTATCACACATTTCAGTCTATATCATTTTGTTGCAACACTGTTTTGTCCTGTCTGTTTTTGTTTTATGTTTATCTATTTTGATTTAATTTTGGTTTAATTTTTTTGTTTTCCTTTGTTCATCTTAAACTAACACCAGCTGTTCATATTTTTGTTTGTTTGTTTGTCTGTACTGTTTGGTTTTTATGCATGATATTGTGAATAAAAAAAGAAAAGCTGTACATCAGTGGTGTAAATCACTGCTCCATCACATCACAACTGCTTTCAATTAGATTAAAATCTGGTGTCTGTGGAGGCCACTGGAGTGCAATGAACTCATCGTCACCTTCATGAAACCAGTTTAAGTTTATTCAGGCTTTTTGACATGTTGCCATATCCTGCTGTATAGCAATCGGAAAATGGTTTCACTGTGGTCATAGCAGGATGAAAACAGGCAGCAACTCTACTCTGGTCGTCAATTGCTTTGCTTGCACTTAAATGTCTGAAACAAGCCAAGAAAAAAAATCCCCAAAATATCACACTACCACCACCAGCAGCCTGAACTTTGGTACAAGGTAGGATGGATCTATGCTTTCATGATGTTTACACCAAATTCTGACCCTTATCTGCATATTGAGCCAAAAATTGTTACTCATCAGACCAGGCAGCATTTCTCCAATCATCTATTGTCAAATTAGAGTTAGAGTTTCTTTTTCTTAGGTAGCAGGAGTGGTACCCAGTGTGGTCTTCTGCTGCTTTAGCCCATCAAGTCTGTGTCCTGAAATTTGAGTTATTGTTGTCCCAACAGCACCCCATGCCATTCTCCTGACTTCTGGCATTGTTGCAGACAGCTGCTGCTGGATGTTTTTGTCATGGATATCTCTCTGTAAACCCATGAGATAGTTGTAGCAACTTCTGAAATCCTCAATGTCACATTTAAAGTAATTTGAAATAACCTTTTCCCTTCATTCTGATGCAAGGTTTGCTTGGCCAGATCATCATGACCACAGCTGTGTGCCTTCATGCTACCGTGTGATTGTCTGATTAGCTATTTGCATAAACAAGCAGTTCAATCAGTGTACCTGAGAAAGAGTACCTAATAAAGAGTCCATTTAAAAAAATAGTTATGTAAATGAAAAAAATATTCATGAAAATTATGTTGGCATCTTCAGAATTTAACGGTATAAGTGGAAATGCCAGAAAACTTTGCTATCGCCCATCACTACTCTGCAGAAACATTTATTTTGAATCAATATAGTGCTTTTCAAGCCAAGTTAAATACTTGGGCTTAAAGTCCTGCAGGGCATTTACAACTTATAATCCGTGGCAGCATCAATGGCCAAGTTGGGCAGGAGCCCTCCTGATCCACGGCCCATTTCAGCTGCCCGGTGGAACCACGCTGCCTGGGCCTGTGTTACTGTAGTGCTAGTGTGACCCATGTCCCTCTCCCTGTGGGCAGAGCAGAGGCATTCCAGCAGCTGTCACGCTCCCATCCTTAAGTAAACCCTGCTGGCGTAATCGTCCAAGGGAAGCAGCCAAAGGGGTTTGCTGAAACACTGGAATCACGCACTCACTTAACAGTGCCCGCATTGAGCGAGGCTCAGCGAGCAAGGCGGCCCACAGCAGATCTGCAACACCTGCAACACCTGCCCGGTTTTATGCAGCGTTCACTTCATGAGGGAGTGACGGCAGATAGGAGATTTCTGTGGTTCACATCAGATTGCAGCCAAAAAAGATCTTTGAACAAGATGGCTTTGGCGATGGGCCACAAATCTGGTTTTACAAATTTTGACATAAATGACACAACAGAACTTTTCATATATTTTTCATATATTTTTTTTAATAAAAAACCCGGCACGTTTAGTTTTGAAGAGTATTGCACAGACCTGGGGTCTCATTTGTAAATGTAATGTGTACTCAAAACTGAGTCTGTAACTATTGCAACCTGCTTGTACCCAGTTAATGTGAGCTGTCAAACAAACTTGAGATAAGCTCAATTAATCCTTTAACTGTAATGGGTACATGTACAGCCTAGTCAGGTAATGTGTAGAGGCAACAGGTTTAAATATTTTTTTGGGTCAAACTACACAATTTTTGTCATAGGACATGATGGCCTGTATGTCAGGAAACAAATGAAACTGACTGCATGTAACGGCCAATGTGATGACCATGGAAGAACTGACGCCAAAGACAGCAAACAAACACACTGTATATGAAGTACTTTTTTACTCTCCAAATATTTTGTTGTATAATATGTCTGTTTACTGTCACTTAACATGTTAAATCTCCTAATATTTCTACTTTGACAGTCTGTTATTTTTCCTGTGTGCTCTGTTAAGCTGCTTTCAGGGCATCAACTTTGGTCCATTTACATCTTTAAATGTTACACACGCACAATACACAAGATAGAAGGGCCAATTTTTAAGGCCAATGGGTCCTAGAACTGTTGAGTCAAACCATAATCATGCTTAATCATGTAGTCTCACCCCAGCATTAGTCAACATGGTTGTGCTTCCACCAGTTTTGCTGTGCAGCATCTCTTCTCTGTCTCAGCTCCAGCAGTCCAGAAACCTCTTAAAGGAACACTACACCCAAACAACGATTTGGCCTCATTTTCTACTCACCCTCATGCTGAACAACACTGTGGAGTAGTTTTGGAACATCTAGGATGCAGCCGGAGATCTGGGGGTATATTCGTTGTCCACTGCCATTGATATCATGACTTAGATAAGAGCCCGAACGAACAGTGTCCTTAAAAGTCCACAAAAAGTCGGCAATATTCCTCCATACTGCTCTGTAATCCAAGTGTCCTGAGCGGGTAATGTCCACCATTTACTCGAAACAATATCATTTAGCACATGTTTATAGCCTAAACAGTACTACTTGGCATTTCTATGATACACTTACGGGTGCCTACGGGAGCCGCGGCTGACCAAAACAAACGAATGCGCACTCTGCAATAACTAGGAGCATAGAACAAGAAACAAGAACACAAGAAATCCCACATTCTGCTGACCCCTCTTGTGTCTGTTCACGGCTTCGTCGCTCACAGCAGAATGTGAGATTTCTTGTTCTACGCTCCTAGTTATTGCAGAGCGCGCATGAGTTGTTTTTTCTGCTGGACACCAGAGCACTACACACCAATTCAACACAAAGCAGATCAAGTGAGATTGGAAGTCAGGATTTAAAACTATATCAGAACATCTGCTTTACTAAGGGAAGAAAAAACATGTTACTCTAATGCAGTTGTGAATGTGGAAATGTGAAGGCTCAAATTCATAAGCAGAAAAACCAAGATGGTGAAGTTAATCTAGATCACTCTTCCTAAACACAGACAGTAAATTAATTAAGTGCATGGCTTTTTAAAAAAAAAAAATTTAAGCACAAAAATCTGAAAAAGAGGGAATGTCAAACAAGTTCCTGTGTCCCCTGTTGAAACAATGAGCCCAGCTTTGTTTGTTTTATTTCCCAATCATGTAACTACGGTGGAAACTCTGCATCTTGCAACTAACAGATGTGATGTCAGAGCTCCAAGATTCAACAAGGTGCTGGAAACAGTCCTCAAATATTTGTGACCATATTGTCATGATAGCTTTCCAGTTTTGTAAACTGCACATCCATGGCACAACCACCTGTCATCCTTATGCTGCGTTCACACCGCAAGCGACCCAGCTACCAAAATCGCGTTGTCCACTGATATAGCGTTATGCGTCCATTAAAGCTAGGGTTGGCGATCTGATTTAGATACACTTTTTGAAATACTGGTTAAAATGGTCTTTATGACCCGATGGTAATCAACTCATAATGTGTTCTTAAAACAGAGCGAAAAATATCCGCTATCTACAGCAGGAGTAAAACAGGGAAAACACCAACCAATAATCTTGCAGGGATACCTTTTTTTACACCAATCAAATCCCTTCGCCATTCTGTGTGCCTGCTGCACGTGCATTTCCCGGGGTGCACAGACAGTGCATGTAGCGTATAGGGAACAGACTCCGCTGGAGAATGCTTACCTTTCAAGTTTTGTCTTTGAAAATAAGGGAAGTCCGCTGTGAGCTGTCCCACAACACCAACCAAGCTCCAGTATCCCTCACATTTTGAGACAGATGTACAAGAAATCTAAAATAAACTCTTTGTTTTTCTAAGTTTGTTCCGCTGTTGGCTCTAATCTCGCGAGAACTGCCATCCATGCTGATGCAGGTGGCAGTTCTCGCGAGACTTCTTCTTCTTCGGTGGTTGGCATCCATCATTTTGGAGCATTACCGCCCCATTCAGGCTAGAGACAGAGTTCAGTTTGGAGAGGCAGAGGAATGCTTTTATTATTATATCGTCACACGGGAGATTTACAGGAGAATACTGATACAGGAGGACGGGAGAAAAGAGGAGAAAATACGGAAAATACGGTAGTTTCATGGCCAAAACAGGAGACTTGACAGCTATGTGGAGAATGTCAGAGGAACTACCTATACCCCGATCAACATCGGCTGTGAGTACTTACTGACTTTACATGTTTGTTTGGTGTTTTCTTACCGCTGACTGAGACATGACTTGGTGTAGTGTGAAACAAACACGTTGTGCTGAGGGTTTGGAGTTGAATCTTTCTTCTGGATATAGCGGCTGCGCGCGTGCATGTGAGCGGGGGGTGGGGCTAGGTGGAGCCCTGAGGAGATGCTACTTTCAAATTCATGCTAGTTTACCAAAATCGCCAACCCCAGCTTTTATACCTTATTTCGGTAACTGCTACCGTCGGCCGTCGCTCGGTGAAGTCACGTCCGCTCGAGTTTCACCGCGATCATTTCATATATCATATAATAGGATGTATAAGCGGACATTATTCCAGCTGTATCCTTTTCACTCACTTATCAACCACAAAACACTGCAGCTGATGCCCTGCAGCAGCAGCATCTGTGAGTTTACCGCAGTCCGTCTAGGCGGAACTAATGTCCTCACTGACATTAGTTCCGCCTAGATGGAACTCATCCGTCCTGTGGTCCGGATGGATAACTATCTGTCTCGGGTACTGTCACACGTACGCACACCGCTGATTGGCTGTTGCCGCACAGCCACACACGACATCGCCTGAATAGATCAACTTTTTTTAACTTTGACATCGCGCGACGAGTGAAGTGATCATCTTGTACGCGGCTGTCGCATTGCGGGAGGGTTAGCCCCGCCCCATCGCGGCTGTACATTGACTATGAATGGAGAGTGATCGCCGAGGTAGTACAAGTAGCGTCCGGTGTGAACGCACCTTTAAGGTGCTGTTTTTGAATCAGATCTTGTGACTGTGGAGGCCATTGCAGGACAGTGAACTCATGCTTAAGAAACCAGTTTAAGATGATGAGAGCCTTGTGGCATGGAGCATTATCCTGCTGGAAGAACCCATCAGGTGATAAGTGCACTGTTTTCATTAAGGGAAAACATAATCAACATTGGTACTCTGGAAGGTTAATAAGTCTTTACATATACGGCATTTTGATAAAGCACTAAAAGCTATTAAACTAAATAATAGAGTACTAAAAACAGATAAACATTTACAAACTTAATAAAAACACAGAAAACTGTAAAACTTGCAAAACAAAGTTTTTAAAACAAAGAACGATGAAAAATGAGAAGAAACACCAAAAACAGAGACCACACAACTTCATGGTGAATTAAAAAGCCAACAAATAAAAGCTACTATATTTTTAAAGTGAAAAAAGTCAGAAATGTGTGGGATACAAATCACTTTAAAGAATAAAAATCAAACAAATTAAATCTTTAAATCAATTCTAAAATGAATGGGGAGTCAATGGAGAGAGACCAGGGTGGTGGTGTTATGTTCTTGATTTTAGAATCTGTTAAAAGACCAACGGCAGCATTTTGGACCAACTTTGGAGGTGCAATGGACATCTGATTTATGCTGGCATCAAGTCCATTACAGTAGACAAATGCATGAATCACTCGCTCAAATTCATTAAAGGGTGAAAGTGTTTTAATCTTGGATAAAAGGTTCAGATTACTGAAACTGGATTTAACAACAGAGTTTATCGGTTGATCCACTTTTACTCAAAGAGTAGTGACAATGAGCTTAAAATAAGATTTGAAAGAGTTAAGGTCTGTATTTGGGACATAAGGGAGTCCACTGGAGGGAATCACAATAATATTTGTTTTTTTTATTGAATTTCAAAACCTTTAGCCACCCTGGCTTCAATGTCCTTAATACACTCCATTCAAGTTTTAAAGGACCTGCCAGCTTTCTTCTTCATAGGCAGGTAGATGTCAGGTAGAAGATACACCATACTTTTATCAACCAAACCAAGAGGTAGAAGATACAGAGAGAAAAGAATAGGCCCCAGAATGGAGACTTGGGCAATGCCACGTGGGAGGGGGTAAAAGGATGATTCAATATTCCCTTACTCAGACTTGAACAGACCTCTTGGACAATTATGACATGGACCACTTTAAAAAAGAACATCCACAACCCACAAAGTGCTAAAGATGAGAGCTGTGGTCAAATGTGTCCATGGTAGCTGTGAGATCTGAAAGCATTTAAACAGTAGGGACACCAGAATCAGTAGTTTAGACCAAAGCCGTCTGTTCTACCAGGCTGACAATATGTTTATTTAGGCTGTCAAAACCATTTGTTATTTACACAAAATCCTACAACTTCTGGGCTTCCAGCAGCCTCAAGTGTACACGCAGCCACAGCATGGCAGAGACTTTTAACCTCTGACTTTTGTGAAGAACAGTGAAAGTGGACTTCATCTGAGGAGCTCCAGTCCATTTTTAACTCAGGGCAGGAAAGGCCACTGATGCTTGTCTGTGTTATTTACTCCAGCAAGACTGCTGTGTTCTCCTCACATACATTTACTCACACTTTCTCCCCCTCCTCCTTCTTTAAAACACACACTTACACACACACAGCAGGATCTGGAAACGTCTCCCTCAATTAGGTGTGTTTAACTTTAACATTGCGCCGGCGTCGGCTAAGCCACGACTCCCTCGAGACCAAGCCGCCAATCTCCCTGAGTCAACACATGCATACATGCAGTGCCCCGACTGCCCAAGAATCCAAACACGCTGTTACACACATAATCCTACACACTGTTTGCTGACAGCTGGAGTCGGTCTTCACAGCTTCTGCTTCTTTGACACAGATAGAGCTCCCTCTGGAGGCCGATCCGCACACCCACACCACACTGGGACAGTTAAAGACATAACCAGACTGAAATGTGGTTATAAACTAAATAAGTGGGTTTGAGTACATGCGTGTGTGTGTGTGCGTGTGTGTATACGGGTGGCATACACTACACTCATTCATACAGAGACACCTGGTTGATTTGGAGAGCAGGTTCCTTTGTGAGTTTGAGTGTTTTGACAGCTGGGTTTGACTGGGCTGCACAGTGTCCTCAGATGTCCCAGAGGAAATTAACCCTTCGGCCGTCAACACACTAGATTATTGTAGGCCTGATTTTGGGTGAATTTGACCATTTCTCCCTCAGCTATATTTTAGTGTTGGGGTTTTAAAACTGATTATTTGCCCATAAATACCCCAAGCTTCATGTTTCAGTATATCCGACTTTCCACCAAGCAGTGTTTTAGTTTTCCTCGGTACAGCATATGATTAAAGGTATTTCCATTGATAAAGAGAAACCCAAAAACACAATCGTACTTCGCCATGTTCCAATAAGTTGTGGATTTAGAGAGATTTGTTCATACCTATCAAGTTTTGTATTTGATACGGGAAATTTTCTGCTGCCCGCTGCAGACTGTCCCACCATTTTACATATGTTAATATACAAGTCAACACATTACATAACCACTGTTTATTTTACATTGCCTAAACATTTACATTTGTTTTTCATTACACAATTTCTTTTTGAGATATACATGCAACTTCTTTGTTTTTCTGGCAGGAATACCTTCTCCTTTGTCGCATCCATCCATCACTCTCTTTTGTTTTTCTTGGTTTGTTCCTGCTGTTGGCACAAAACTTGCGACAACTTCCAACCAGGCTACTGCAAGTGGCAGTTCTTGCTAGGCTTGTTCCTCTTTTTCAGTTTTAAGGTGGTTGACATCCATCACTTTGGTACATTAAACCCCCTTTCTCAAGAGGCAAGTGACAGAATTCTGGTTGGAGAGGCAGCGGAAAGTTTTTTTTTTTAAATTATATTATAATATGGAAAATTTACGATTTTATGGGAGAATACTAATTTGGGAGGATAGCGGGAAAGAGGGGTAAATAAGGTAGTTTCCCGGCCAAAATGGGAGACTTGACAGCTATGAAATTGTTTGCTGCTGTGTTTTAATCTTCCTCTTATGTTGGGGTCAGCATCAACTTATTCAAAGGTTTTAGATTCATATAAGTAGTGCACAAATTTTTTTATTGCATCAAGGCTTTTTGTCTTTGTCTGGAACCTAGGCAAATGCTGTTTTATCTTTTTAATCCAATCCAGCTATTAGTCATTTTTATGGTTTAACTTGTGACCATGGGCTCTTATTTCGGCGTCGGTGGCGCATTTGGATAGTGCGCTTGGTCAGTGATCGGGAGGTTGCAGGTTCAAGCCCAGCTACGGGCGACACATGGCGATGTGTCTTTGGGCAAGACACTTAACCCCAAGTTGCTCCCACTGCTGCGTCAGTGGCGTGTAAATGGGCATGAAAGGGCGTGAATGTGTTGGAGATACTGATGGATAACTAACATGAGCTGCGTTTCCATTACCCCTCGAATTGCGCAAAACCTGAATATCGCAACAAAATACTGGTAATGGAAACACCTAAATTTCGAAAACCCCTCAAATATCGCAAAAAGTTTTTACGCTCTCAAGAGGAGGTTTTTCAGACGTGTCGACAAAGAGAAATATCGCAAAAGCGAAACACTTTCTCCGCAATTATACGGAAAAGGATGTGACGTACCTGGTCACATGATCACTTCTCTCGGAGTAAACATGGCGTGGGAAGTTTGGACAGAGGGGGAGAATGAGGCTTTTCTTGCCATCATTCTCGAGAAAAACACACGTGCCATAATAATCGTCAAACAACAGAGGACCACAGAGTGTTTTAAGGAGATAGAAATGGAAATAAAGGAGAAAGGGTTCGTATCCATCTTCCTGCAGTGAAATCTCATGGGATGATATTTGACGAGAGTTCCAACGGTACTGCCGAGAATAGCCTTCAATGGAAACAATGTTCTAAGCGCAAATATACTATGTCGAAATTTTAGGAATATCGCTTTTATTTTGCAAAAAACTGTAATGGAAACGCAGCTATGGATACTCTGAACCATCAGTGAGTGAATGTGAGTGCGAATGGGTGTGAATGGGTATGAATGGGTAGGTGTGACCTGCGGTGTAAAGCAGCTTTAAGTAGTCAAAAGACTAGAAAAGCGCTATATAAGCTCAAGTCCATTTACCATTTACCATTTTATTTCGTGGCGCAGCACAGGGGGCGCAAGCCTGGCGCACCCCGCGCAGTATTAATTTCGTGCGGCGCACCGCCGTGCGCTGCCAATTTGACAATTTGGTAGACCGTCTGCGCAGAGATGGGTGTGACGGCGCACCAGGGGGAGTTGAAGGCGCACCTGGGGGAGGTGTCGACAGATTTGAGTGGCGCAGTGACAATTTCGTGCCAAAAAACTGTGCGGAAGGTGCGCTGAAAGCTCGCCAGCTCCAACCTGGTCTATCTTCAGCGCAGGGCGGAGCGCACCCTCCGCAGCTGTAATTTGGTGACAAGCACACATGTGCACACGCCTCAGAGGCAGGTTTCCAGAGTGTCAGGCACATTTTAATGCAATAAACAATCACAGCAATCACTATTTAATGTAACCGTCTGAACCAGCATATACATTTGTATCTATATTAATTGTCCCGTCACATCTGATGTCAGATTAAAGCCGTTTGTCATAATGGAAACTTAACCTGACGGCAGCTGGAAGTTTGATGCACATCTTACAAGTCAACAATAAACAGCCTTAACATCTGATACTGAGTATATATCTGGCTTCTCTCATTTCATTAAATTCAAAGAAAAGAGGGAGAAAAAAAGACGAAGAAAAAGGAGAGAAAATAAATGTCTGTCACTCAGGATTTACCTGTGATTTCCCATATTCCTCTATTTTAGTCTTTATTTTTAACGTGATCTAAAAAGATGGAGTACATCATTGCAAGGAGGATGAGGGGGAGACACCGGGAGAATACACAGTATATCACTAAAGGCTCTGCTATTTGGCGATGACAAACCAGGAGTGCAGGTGGATCACAAGTATTATGAATGGATAAGCCAGCGGGTGTGAAACTGTCTCTTATTTTTTTACTCCTATCAAGCAACACTGAAACCAGCATAAATTTAGCATCACCCACAGCAGCGGGTATAGTTCAGTACAGTTTTTCGTGGCAAACTCTGATCTTGTTTGCATTCCTCTGCCAACGGTATCGTCACCTGAGGGTGGGAATGTGAGTCAAGAAGTGAGGGTTACGATGGCTATGTAAATGTGTGCACCCCATCATCATAAACACCCAAACAGTTGAGACAGTAGACTCTTTCGAATACCTGGGAATAACTCTGGTAATCCCACTCACGTCTATTCTCCTCCTACTCTGACATTTGCGAGAGGCAGAGACGTGGGAGTGGGCAGCCATCCTCTGCGCCATGAGTGCGCCTCTCTTGGCACTGCAGGAACTTGCAAAGTCGCATCACACCCAGTCCTCCTGTAGGCGCAGGCAGGTGCGCCATGCTTTCTGTCACCTGGTCTCTAATTAGAGCCCCATGTCAAGTGATGTTAGCAGATGTTTTTAAAAAAACATTTGTTTGTTTAAACTGCCATCAGAGACAACTGATTAAAGCCATTCAAAAAAAAACATCAAACCATTAAAATGATTGTTTCAATTTCTGCTGTAACCATAGCAACCACATGCACAGGCAGCCATAAGTCACCGATTTGCAACAGCTACCAATGAAACAAAAAGACAGCCAAGTCCAAAATCTCTACAACTTTTTCATGTTGGAGTTTTGGTTGAAGCAGCATCACAATAAGGTGATTCATGTGCACAAAGAGTGATTGATAAATTTATTAGACCAACTGACATAAAATGAGAAAACAAATACTTGAGAGATCTTTCTAAAACTTAAGACTAAATTGTAATTGGACAGACATCTTAAACAGCAATGAGGAATTACAAACCAATTTCACTGTTTTATACTCAAATCTGAACAGGACATCTGAATCAAAAAATGAAAATGTAATTTACTATTTTACCAGTTTTTGTTGTATGGATGTATGGATGACAATAACAATTAACTGAAATATTTTTTTATTTAAAGAGCTTCTTCATACTAGTGTCTTAACTATTCCTAGTAATTTTAATGCTGTTAATTTAGTGCAGCTGTGGCATAAACCTTACATTGGGTGGTGGTCCAAGCTAAATTTGAGTTTGTAAATTTACTGTAACATCTTAACAGTACACTGCATAACCTACCTGATTCATCACCCAGCAGCTCATAGTTCATGTTCACATTACTTGTTAAAAGTCTGTAGGGCAAACTTCAAAGTATGAACGCTCCTACTTTAGTCAAGAGGAGTTTAACAGTTGGATGAACCTGAGGGAATGTGAGGGTTAAAGGCTATGCCCCCTGTGTGGCTGCTGGCATTGTGTAATGTAGTTAAATAACTCTGGACAATAAACTCACCTTTGATCAGCAGATCACAGACATTTAAAAAAGAAGCCAATAAAGACTGTCAGCCATCCGTAAACTTAAAGGTCTATATGTTGCACTTCACCTCCTGTTGTTACTTTACCAAAGCATCATCCAGCCCATCCTCCTGTATTGTTCCACATGCTTCTACACCATGCTTTCTGTCACCAACCAGGCCTAACTCACAGGCATTACAAACACAGCTTCAAAAATCATTGGTCTATTCACTCCCAACCTCACAGATTTAAACAACAGGTCCATCACTGACACACACACAGAGCAAACATAATAGCACAGGATATTACCCACCCACTGCACCAATACATCATCCCACTGCCCTCGGGGCACAGGTACAGAACGATCAAGTTCAGAAGGGTTCGACTTGGGAAAAGCCTGATCCCTGCAGCCATAGCCGCCCTGAACAGCAGGCCCCAATGATCTGTCTGTGGCTTGTCACTGTGTTGTATTGTTATCATCACTGTCTGTCACTGTTATGTCGACTGTATGAAGCTCATTGTTGCTGCTGTCTGTGAGGTGCAGTGTAGTTTCTTTGTAATGTACAGTTAGTGCAAATGAATTTCCCTCCCCTGACCAATAAATCTAAATCTAACCTAATCTAACAACAAAGACAGTAATAGCAGATCCCATTTTCTTTGATAAAGTTTATCTTGTCACTGATGAACCTTTTTTTGAACTGTGAACACTTGTCCAATGAGTGACCAAACCTTTGCAAAACAAACAGCCTTGTTTGGTATTTGGCCTTCCTCCCAACTCATAACATGGTATAGCCTTTGTCACTGCAATAACACTGGTAAAGCTGCCTCTTTTGTGCCTGTTGCCTGAATGTTCCTTGTTGATGCAAGCTGTATCAATGTTTAACACAAATGATCATGTGGCAAGCTGTTGAGTTTTTCATTATACTCAAGTAACTCTGATTTGCTGCATTTGTTCCAATAAGTAAGTCAAAACCAGAGTCAATTTCATGAAGCTCAATGTCCTCCAAGTATGACCACTGATCAACATCTTCCTGTTTTGAGATGTTTGATTTAGTCACAGGTAAACATTTTTGAGTAAACACATCAGGCAAAGCAATGAAGTCATTCTTGTCCAATCCAGACACTTCCAGACCTGATATCACATGACTGTCTACAGTCCTTTCCTGGCCCATTGTTCTTAAAAGAATACAGCTTCTTCATCTGCTTACATTAGCTGCTGTGCCAGACCATTTGTATAGAATGTACCAGAACTGCCAGGGTCCAAGAAAGCATTTGCCACACCTTGTCACCTTTTTGACTCTTTACTTGAACTGGCAGGATGGAGAAGATGCAGTCTTCCTCATAACCAGCCCAGACATGCCCACAAGTCTGGTGTACAGCAGAAGTAGAGCTAGAAACAGTATTGTATGACTGTTCAGATTGTGTTTAGTCGATATTCCTTTATCCACATTATGAATATGGAGAACTCCTGGATGCTTTTGGCTGAACACATATTCCAATGTGGCCAACTTATAAACAACCAAAGCAGATCCCATTTTCTTTGATAAAGTTTATCTTGTCACGATGAACCTTTTCTTTGAACTGTGAACACTTGTCCAATGAGTGACCGCAACCTTTGCAAAACAAACAGCCTTGTTTGGTAGGGGAAGAGGAGGAGCTTCCCTTTACCCCTGTTTGCTCTGACTTAGCCTTTGTCACTGCAGGAGTAACACTGGTCGCAAAGCTGCCTCTTTTGTGCCTTTTTGTTGCCTGAATGTTCCTTGTTGATGCAAGCTGTACGTCAATGTTTCCAAACAAAGGATCAGAAACAAATTTGACTTGTCTTTCAATAAATTCAACAAGATCTGAAAACATGGTCCTCTGCTCTTGCCCTTCCTGTAGGTCACAGGAAGTACTTCTCCATCTTTCTCTGATCTTGTAAGGTAACTTCATAACAATACTTCTCATTTTTGATGGTACATCCAGTTCTTTCATGTACATGATTTGTTCTGTTGCATTGCTGCATCCACAGAGAAAGTGAGCAAAGGCTATAGTGATTGTACATCCTCACCTTTAATAGGAACCCAACTGAAAATCTTATCCATATAAGCAGAGGAGATTTTGTGTTCATGTCCAGAATGTTCTTTGAGAGATTTTTAGCTCTCTGGTACCCTTGCTGTGGAGGAAGATGTTGATAGCTTCACACCAGCTCTCGTGGCTGACCCCTGGTGTACTGCTCAACAAAATGCACAGTCACTAAAGTTAGTTTTCTCTTCAATTCCATTATCTTGATGAGAGCTTGATACTGAAGAGGATCTCCTTTGAACAGCGGAATGTCTCTTTGTGGGAGAGAAGATGAGGAATTTTGCTGAACCAATAAAGAGGTGATGTCATTTTGTTTTTGCATGATACTGATATTGTCCCTTTGACTGCTGAAACTCATTTTAGAAGTTCGAGTATTGGAATTTCCCTCAGAGTTTCCTTGTGTTCCAGTGTTCATGCTAGAACTCATTTGGTTTCCTTGTACATGGCTCAGGCTGCATGAAATAGCCAGAAACACCAAACCATGTTTTAACATGCTTTTTAAAGTCCTGAAAATGTTTCATTTGTGTGTAAAACAATTTACCTTCAGTTTTCAGCTTCCTCTGAGGGTATTGGGAAGGTCATGAAAGATTCATGATCAAGTTTTGCATCCTCATAACACTTAATGAAATTTGACAATTCATTCTGCACATTTTCAGCATTTTCCACTGAAAAACAACGGAAAAAGCAGTTGAAGCTTTTTCCGTTGTTTGCTAACTTACACTTTCCTTGTAGCTTGGAGCCTTTCCACTTGATAGCAAAGACTTTTGTCAGTGAAAGTGACATCTCGTTTTCCTGATGCCATTGGCATGCTGATGTAGTCTTATAAGTGCCAGTTATTTTGTCTAGTCAGTCCTTCATACTTTTAACACAAAATCAACATTGCAGCAATACCATCACAGAAAACAATTTCAATTTGTTCAATATTGCCCAGCATGTTTTACGCACCTCAAACAGAAGAAGCGCAGCATTCAAACACCGAGCAGCTTCACCCCAAACACAGTCCATCAATATCTTGCACACGTGCAATCACGCCCGCCGATAGGGAGGGGCCTGCTACCCAGAGCGGAGGGTCAGACTCAGAGCCAGGCTACTGGTGAGAGAGAAAAGAGAGAGAGCATCACTGTGAAGCGAGAGGGGGCCCTAATATTCGCAATCCTGCATTTTGGCAAATGCAAAACACACGTTGTGCATAGGGCTCCATGACTCATCGGGAGACCCATTTTGCTCAAGAGGACGCATCCTCCACTGTCTGAAGCTGCAACGATTCGCCCTGTGGACTACAGGCCTGATAAGTTTCATTTAAAGTACGGCTGTTACCATTGTTGTCTGTCAGTTTGCAGTGCAGCCAATGTGCACATGAACATTTGATCTAAATGCCTCCCAAATTGCTTGGTGTCTTTGGGCGCGCTCTTCCGTGTGCCCGTGACCATGAAGACGAAGACAGACACACATCACAGGGACAGTGATGGATCATCAGTCACTTGTTCTTCATCAGTCCAGCTTTTAGTCACTGTTTCACTCACTCACTGTTTTCAAAATGATAAATTCATCCCGAGGTCTACTGCATCACGCATTGTCCATGATATAAAAACAACCTTTGAAGGATCGAACTCCAAATACAATCTACTAGTTCAGCGGTTCTCAACCTGTGGGTTGAGGCCCATAAGTGGGTCTAAGAGCTGTTTTCAGTGGATGGTGTATAAATCAGGTAAAACTGTGTCAAATATGTCTCAGTGTATGGAGGCCCTAAGATGGCAAACATCCCTAAGAGTGTATCAGAGTTTACCCGCTAGAATAACCAGACTACACTGCTTGAAGATGGGCATGTGTGTTGTTGAACTAAAAAAGAAAAACTTTGTGGCATAAACACCCCATCTGCTAGCCTGCAATCATGAGACAGAAGAGAGGATAATTCTGTCCGGATGTGGACTGGAGATTAAATTTCCCTGTGGCCCTGATTATTATTTTTTAAATGTAACTGCATATACAATACATTCATCTCTGCTGAAAAAGGAGTGGTTAATAATTTTAGCAGTTAGTTGGTATAGTTGGTGATAGTATGTGGGGCCAGGTTTATAGGAGGATTTCCATTGACTTGATTGGGAGAGGGGCCTCAAAATTAAATTATGCTTGCCTGGTAGAACGCAAAAGAGTTCAGTTCATGTGTTAAGCACCACCAAAGTTTAGCAGCAGAACAACCAGCAGAAATGTGACCACAAATGTGGCCGTACAGTCAATACTTAAATCTTCTGTACATACTTTCTGCATGTGGTGCCTCTCCTGCCTGCTGTGCATCCCATCCGAAGCTGCATCAGGCAGTGTTGAATGGCTTACTGGTGATTTGTTTGGCGTGCCTGACCAGGTGAGCTTGACGTTCACAGTGTGTGTCCATGCATCAATAACCACAGGATATCCGTATAATCCAACAAAAATAAGGAAAAGAGGTTTGAAACGTTTCTTAGCTCCACAGTGCGTCCTTCCCAAGCTCAAAAAGGAGTTTTTCTTAACTGGTTTTTTTTTTGTCATATAAAACTGGCTATCAAAAACAAAGGAAACAACTTTGCCACAATGCACCGGGTGGTACGCAGGCAATAAGAAAATTCAATGTCAGCATTTCTTACTTTGAATCAAAAGGATTAACAAACATTCCAAGCCACATCTCATTGACCTGGAAAAAAACCTGTATCCCTTCCTGGTGCATGAACCCCAGTGACCCACCCCCTACCTATGTGGGAATCAGTGGCGGCTGCTGGTCATTCAAGGAGGGGAAGCTCATTTTTTTCCGGCCTACATCATACATTTGTTTATTTATTTAAATGTAAATTCGGCCATGATGTGCCGCTTACTAGCAGCTGGAGCTGCTACGTGAGACTACTGTTTGACAGGCTGTGAGTGTGAGTGACAGGGGGAGAAGCTCCCATAGCTGCAGCTGCTCGTTGGTGAAATGAAAAAGTGACAGGAGAGAATCTTCAAACACAACGCTAGTCGTTTTTAAAAAAGACAAAGTGGCTGGTGATCAATAAAGCCTCCGGATCAGTCCAGAACAACTGACTGTAAAACTTAGAAGATGCTCCGGTGGGGGGGGGTTATACTTCAAGATCGCTGATTGGCTCATTTCACTGTCAATCAAAAAGGGATTCGGCCTCAGACAGATCATCCAATCATCATGCAGAAGCCGAGCGTCCAGGCCAGCCCATTGCCTCATAGACCCCCAGAGACGCTGAGCGTCCGATGAGCAGGACAAAGCCCAGCGTTTATCCAATGACCGTCCAGTTTCCACAGTGGAACAACCCACTCTACGCTTCCCCATTGAAGTCAGAAGACGCTCAGCGTCCGACTGTACAGCGCTGAGATGCTGCAGGATGAATGAGAAGGAAGTTGCGTCAATTACCTGTGATAAGTAGCTGATTCAGAACAAAAGATGAAGGTATTCTAGCGCATATTTAGTCAATGAAATGTACACACAGCAGTACATATCACCACTTTTTTTGGGGACATTTTAGGGGAAGCTGAGCTTCCCTTGCAGTCTTAGAACAATCGCCACTGGTGGGAATCCTGACAATCACTGCCTTGCACAGTGCCCATTGCCCCCTGGTGGCTGGAGCACTCTCCTTCGCTGAAGTTATGCTGCAGGTCTATTGTGAACTCCTAAATGTACACTGCTCTGCTCTGGCTCATTAGCATATGAAGGCAACCGCCCTCAAAACCAGCCGTTCTGAAAGGGGTTATGTGAGCATGGAAAGAATGCAGTTGTGCTTTATTTTGGACCAATGCATGTTGCTAACATTTCATGAAGACATCAAGGATCCATGTTAAACTGCAGAGAAGGAGCAAAATATTGGACCTTTAGCTGAATATCCACTCAATCCATTAATCAGCTCTGAGTGAGAAACAGAGTGATTCTGCCTATGAAGGGGATCTTTTTTACATAAATTAAATTATCTCCTCCATGATGTATTAAGACAAAAAAACAAAGACGGGTTTGCTTCATGCGTGTGTCTGCATTCGTTTGATGGCACACTGGATTGTTCTTCTATTTCCAGTCCATCATAATGACAGCCCTCTGTGCATAATGCTGTGCCAATTTGCACCTGCCTTTCAAACGTGCCAAATATAGACGCAAAAACACAGAGTGCAATCAGTTTCAGGTTTGATAAATCACTTTGTGGGTGCTAAATGATTACATTTGCATCTCCCCCTCCCAGTATTTTGCACATTTTGATAATCTGCATGTATCTGCATGCATCTGCATATTCATGAAGCAAACACGCTAAATGGATTGCGCATGTGATTTTGCTGATTTGACAGACGCAGTCCTTGGTGCACCCGGTTAATAGATCAGATTCAGTCGATCAGGCCCTGAGTGTCTTAATGCCAGGCAGCTCAGTTTTCTATGAGGGGCCGACAGGGACATTATTCAGGATTACTATTCACACGCACATATGAAACTAAACATGTTCACACATTATAGTAAAAACCTCACATGCTTACAGCTGAAATGCTCTCACACACACTACTGAAATGTTGTGCTCTTATACACACTAGTGAAACACTCTCACTCACAATAGTGAAACGCTCTCACACACACTACTGAAATGCTCTCATATACACTACTGAAATGTTATGCTCTCATACACACTACTGAAATGCTCTCACACACACTACTGAAATGTTATGCTCTCATACACACTACTGAAATGCTCTCACACACACTACTAAAATGTTATGCTCTCATACACACTACTGAAATGCTCTCACACACACTACTGAAATGCTCTCATGTACACTAGTGAAACGTTCTCACACACACTACTGAAATGCTCTCAAACACACTACTGAAATGCTCTCATATACACTACTGAAATGCTCTCATACACACGACTGAAATGCTCTCACACACACTACTGAAATGCTCTCAGGCACACGACTGAAATGCTCTCATACACACTACTGAAATGCTCTCACACACACTACTGAAATGCTCTCATATACACTACTGAAATGCTCTCATACACACTACTGAAATGCTCTCATATACACTACTGAAATGCTCTCATATACACTACTGAAATGCTCTCATATACACTACTGAAATGCTCTCATACACACTACTGAAATGCTCTCATATACACTACTGAAATGCTCTCATACACACTACTGAAATGCTCTCATACACACTACTGAAATGCTCTCATATACACTACTGAAATGCTCTCATACACACTACTGAAATGCTCTCACACACACTACTGAAATGCTCTCATATACACTACTGAAATGCTCTCACACACACTACTGAAATGCTCTCATATACACTACTGAAATGCTCTCATACACACTACTGAAATGCTCTCATATACACTACTGAAATGCTCTCATACACACTACTGAAATGCTCTCATATACACTACTGAAATGCTCTCATATACACTACTGAAATGCTCTCATACACACTACTGAAATGCTCTCATATACACTAGTGAAATGCTCTCATATACACTAGTGAAACGCTCTCATACACACTACTGAAATGCTCTCATATACACTACTGAAATGCTCTCATATACACTACTGAAATGCTCTCATATACACTACTGAAATGCCTCTCATATACACTACTGAAATGCTCTCATACACACTACTGAAATGCTCTCATATACACTACTGAAATGCTCTCATACACACTACTGAAATGCTCTCATATACACTACTGAAATGCTCTCATATACACTACTGAAATGCTCTCATATACACTACTGAAATGCTCTCACACACACTACTGAAATGCTCTCACACACACTTCTGAAATGCTCTCACGTACACTACTGAAACGCTCTCACACACACTACTGAAATGCTCTCACACACACTTCTGAAATGCTCTCATACACACTACTGAAATGCTCTCATACACACTACTGAAATGCTCTCATACACACTACTGAAATGCTCTCACGCACACTACTGAAACGCTCTCACACACACTACTGAAATGCTCTCACACACACTACTGAAACGCTCTCACACACACTACTGAAATGCTCTCACACAAACTACTGAAATGCTCTCATACACACTACTGAAATGCTCTCACACACACTACTGAAACGCTCTCACACACACTACTGAAATGCTCTCATACACACACTAGTGAAATGCTCTCAGGTACACTAGTGAAACGCTCTCACACACACTACTGAAATGCTCTCATACACACTACTGAAATGCTCTCATACACACTACTGAAATGCTCTCACACACACTACTGAAACGCTCTCACACACACTACTGAAATGCTCTCATACACACTAGTGAAATGCTCTCACACACACTACTGAAATGCTCTCATACACACTACTGAAATGCTCTCATATACACTAGTGAATGCTCTCATACACACTACTGAAATGCTCTCATATACACTACTGAAATGCTCTCATACACACTACTGAAATGCTCTCATATACACTACTGAAATGCTCTCATACACACTACTGAAATGCTCTCATATACACTACTGAAATAATCTCATATACACTAGTGAAATGCTCTCATACACACTAGTGAAATGCTCTCATACACACTAGTGAAATGCTCTCATATACACTACTGAAATGCTCTCATACACACTACTGAAATGCTCTCACACACACTACTGAAATGCTTCTCATACACACTACTGAAACGCTCTCACACACACTTCTGAAATGCTCTCATACACACTACTGAAACGCTCTCACACACACTACTGAAATGCTCTCATACACACTACTGAAATGCTCTCATATACACTAGTGAAATGCTCTCATATACACTACTGAAATAATCTCATATACACTAGTGAAATGCTCTCATACACACTAGTGAAATGCTCTCACACACACTACTGAAATGCTCTCATATACACTACTGAAATGCTCTCATACACACTACTGAAATGCTCTCATATACACTAGTGAAATGCTCTCATATACACTAGTGAAACGCTCTCATACACACTACTGAAATGCTCTCATATACACTACTGAAATGCTCTCATATACACTACTGAAATGCTCTCATATACACTACTGAAATGCTCTCATACACACTACTGAAATGCTCTCATATACACTACTGAAATGCTCTCATATACACTACTGAAATGCTCTCATATACACTACTGAAATGCTCTCATATACACTACTGAAATGCTCTCATATACACTACTGAAATGCTCTCATATACACTACTGAAATGCTCTCATATACACTACTGAAACGCTCTCACACACACTACTGAAATGCTCTCATACACACTACTGAAATGCTCTCACACACACTTCTGAAATGCTCTCACGTACACCAGTGAAACGCTCTCACACACACTACTGAAATGCTCTCACACACACTTCTGAAATGCTCTCATACACACTACTGAAATGCTCTCATACACACTACTGAAATAATCTCATATACACTACTGAAATGCTCTCACACACTACTGAAACGCTCTCACACACACTACTGAAATGCTCTCACACACACTACTGAAACGCTCTCACACACACTACTGAAATGCTCTCACACAAACTACTGAAATGCTCTCATACACACTACTGAAATGCTCTCACACACACTACTGAAACGCTCTCACACACACTACTGAAATGCTCTCATACACACACTAGTGAAATGCTCTCATGTACACTAGTGAAACGCTCTCACACACACTACTGAAATGCTCTCATACACACTACTGAAATGCTCTCATACACACTACTGAAATGCTCTCACACACACTACTGAAACGCTGTCACACACACTACTGAAATGCTCTCATACACACTAGTGAAATGCTCTCACACACACTACTGAAATGCTCTCATACACACTACTGAAATGCTCTCATATACACTACTGAAATGCTCTCATACACACTACTGAAATGCTCTCATACACACTACTGAAATGCTCTCATATACACTACTGAAATAATCTCATATACACTAGTGAAATGCTCTCATACACACTAGTGAAATGCTCTCATACACACTACTGAAATGCTCTCATATACACTACTGAAATGCTCTCACACACACTACTGAAATGCTTCTCATACACACTACTGAAACGCTCTCATACACACTACTGAAATGCTCTCATACACACTACTGAAATGCTCTCATATACACTAGTGAAATGCTCTCATATACACTACTGAAATAATCTCATATACACTAGTGAAATGCTCTCATACACACTAGTGAAATGCTCTCACACACACTACTGAAATGCTCTCATATACACTACTGAAATGCTCTCATATACACTACTGAAATGCTCTCATACACACTACTGAAATGCTCTCATATACACTACTGAAATGCTCTCATACACACTACTGAAATGCTCTCATATACACTACTGAAATAATCTCATATACACTACTGAAATGCTCTCATATACACTACTGAAATGCTCTCATATACACTACTGAAATGCTCTCATATACACTACTGAAATGCTCTCATACACACTACTGAAATGCTCTCATATACACTACTGAAATGCTCTCATACACACTACTGAAATGCTCTCATATACACTACTGAAATAATCTCATATACACTAGTGAAATGCTCTCATACACACTAGTGAAATGCTCTCATACACACTACTGAAATGCTCTCATATACACTACTGAAATGCTCTCATACACACTACTGAAATGCTCTCACACACACTACTGAAATGCTTCTCATACACACTACTGAAACGCTCTCATACACACTACTGAAATGCTCTCATACACACTACTGAAATGCTCTCATATACACTAGTGAAATGCTCTCATATACACTACTGAAATAATCTCATATACACTAGTGAAATGCTCTCATACACACTAGTGAAATGCTCTCACACACACTACTGAAATGCTCTCATATACACTACTGAAATGCTCTCATACACACTACTGAAATGCTCTCATACACACTACTGAAATGCTCTCATATACACTACTGAAATGCTCTCATACACACTACTGAAATGCTCTCATATACACTACTGAAATAATCTCATATACACTACTGAAATGCTCTCATATACACTACTGAAATGCTCTCATATACACTACTGAAATGCTCTCATATACACTACTGAAATGGTCTCATATACACTACTGAAATGCTCTCATACACACTACTGAAATGCTCTCACACACACTACTGAAATGCTCTCATATACACTACTGAAATGCTCTCATATACACTACTGAAATGCTCTCATACACACTAGTGAAACGCTCTCATATACACTACTGAAATGCTCTCATACACACTACTGAAATGCTCTCATACACTACTGAAATGCTCTCATATACACTACTGAAATGCTCTCTCATACACACTACTGAAATGCTCTCACACACACTACTGAAATGCTCTCTCATATACACTACTGAAATGCTCTCACACACTACTGAAATGCTCTCATATACACTTCTGAAATGCTCTCATATACACTACTGAAACGCTCTCATATACACTACTGATATGCTCTCATACACTACTGAAATGCTCTCATATACACTACTGAAATGCTCTCACATACACTAGTGAAATGCTCTCATACACACTACTGAAATGCTCTCATATACACTACTGAAATGCTCTCATACACTACTAAAACGCTTTCATACACACTGCTGAAATGCTCTCATATACACTACTGAAACACTCTCATGCACACTACTGAAATGCTCTCATATACACTACTGAAATGCTCTCATATACACTACTGAAATGCTCTCATATACACTACTGAAATGCTCTCATATACACTACTGAAATGTTATGCTCTCATACACACTACTGAAAGCGTCTCATTCTCACTACTGAAATGCTCTCATATACACTACTGAAATGCTCTCATATACACTACTGAAATGCTCTCATACACACTACTGAAATGCTCTCATATACACTACTGAAATGCTCTCAAATACACTAGTGAAATGGTCTCATACACTACTGAAATGCTCTCATACACACTACTGAAATGCTCTCATACACACTACTGAAATGCTCTCATATACACTACTGAAATGCTCTCATATACACTACTGAAATGCTCTCATACACACTACTGAAATGCTCTCACACACACTACTGAAATGCTCTCATACACACTACTGAAATGCTCTCATATACACTACTGAAATGCTCTCATACACACTACTGAAATGCTCTCATATACACTACTGAAATGCTCTCATACACACTACTGAAATGCTCTCATACACTACTGGAATGCTCTCACTACTGAAACGCTCTCATACACACTACTGAAATGCTCTCATACACACTACTGAAATGCTCTCATATACACTACTGAAATGCTCTCATATACACTACTGAAATGCTCTCATACACTACTGAAACGCACTCATATACACTACTGAAATGCTCTCATACACACTACTGAAATGCTCTCACACTACTGAAATGCTCTCATATACACTACTGAAATGCTCTCATATACACTACTGAAATGCTCTCATACACACTACTGAAATGCTCTCATACACACTACTGAAATGCTCTCATATACACTACTGAAATGCTCTCATATACACTAGTGAAACGCTCTCATATACACTACTGAAACGCTCTCATGCACACTACTGAAATCCTCTCACACACACTACTGAAATGCTCTCATATACACTACTGAAATAATCTCATATACACTACTGAAATGCTCTCATACACACTACTGAAATGCTCTCATATACACTACTGAAGTGCTCTCATGTACACTAGTGAAACGCTCTCACACACACTACTGAAATGCTCTCATACACACTACTGAAATGCTCTCACACACACTACTGAAATGCTCTCACACACACACTGCTGAAATGCTCTCACACACACTACTGAAATGCTCTCATATACACTAGTGAAATGCTCTCACACACACTACTGAAATGCTCTCATATACACTACTGAAATAATCTCATATACACTAGTGAAATGCTCTCATGCACACTACTGAAATCCTCTCACACACACTTCTGAAATGCTCTCATGTACACTAGTGAAACGCTCTCACACACACTACTGAAATGCTCTCATACACACTACTGAAATGCTCTCATACACACTACTGAAATGCTCTCACACACACTACTGAAATGCTCTCACACACACACTGCTGAAATGCTCTCACACACATTACTGAAATGCTCTCATATACACTAGTGAAATGCTCACATACACACTACTGAAATGCTCTCACACACACTACTGAAATGCTCTCATATACACTACTGAAATGCTCTCACACACACTACTGAAATGCTCTCACACATACTACTGAAATGCTCTCATACACACTACTGAAATGCTCTCACACATACTACTGAAATGCTCTCATACACACTACTGAAATGCACTCACACATAATACTGAAATGCTCTCATATACACTACTGAAATGCACTTACACATAATACTGAAATGCACTCATACACACTACTGAAATGCACTCACACATACTACTGAAATGCTCTCATACACACTACTGAAATGCACTCACACATAATACTGAAATGCTCTCATACACACTACTGAAATGCACTCACACATAATACTGAAATGCTCTCATATACACTAGTGAAACGCTCTCATATACACTACTGAAAGGCTCTCATACACACTACTGAAATGCTCTCACACATAATACTGAAATGCTCTCATATACACTAGTGAAACGCTCTCATACACACTACTGAAATGCTCTCATACACACTACTGCAATGCTCTCATACACACTAGTGAAATGCTCTCACACACACTACTGAAATGCTCTCATACACACTACTGCAGTGCTCTCATACACACTAGTGAAACGCTCTCATACTGAAATGCTCTCACACACACTACTGAAATGCTCTCATACACACTACTGCAGTGCTCTCATACACACTAGTGAAATGCTCTCATACACACTACTGAAACTTTCTCACACACACTATTGAAATGCTCTCATACATACTACTGAAATGCTCTCATACACACTACTGAAACTCTCTCACACACACTACTGAAACTCTCTCACACATACTATTGAAATGCTCTCATACATACTGAGATTTCAGTGTAACAGGAAGGCATTTCAGTATTACAGGAAGGCATTTCAGTGTAACAGGAAGGTGGCCCATAAGAGGAAGTGGTAGCTTTGAGCGCAAATGTCACTGCAGGAGCTCTCTGGTCGGCTAACAGAAGCTGCTACGTTGTTAAGCAACATTTTGGCATCAGCGGAGACAGCTTCCTGTTACACTTCAACAACTTCCTGTTACACTGAAATCTCAGTAGTGTATATAAGAGCGTTTCACTAGTGTGCATGAGAGCATTTCAGTCGTGTGTGTGAGAGCGTTTCACTAGTGTGTATGAGAGCATTTCACTAGTGTATGAGAGCATTTCAGTAGTGTGTGTGAGAGCGTTTCACTATTGTGAGTGAGTGTTTCACTAGTGTGTATAAGAGCGCAACATTTCAGTAGTGTGTGTGAGAGCATTTCAGTTGTAAGCATGTGAGGTTTTTACTATAATGTGTGAACATGTTTAGTTTCATATGTGCGTGTGAATAGTAATCCTGAATAATGTCCCTGTCGGCCCCTCATAGTTTTCACCCCTGTTGTACAGTAATAACTGCTTGCTCCCAGATCATGTGGACGTTTGCTTATAAGTTTGCTCACATGTGTCTGTGTGGTTGTATATGTTTGCAGGCTCCAGGTTCTTAGAATGCACATATTGTTTACCACATTCCTGAAGTGTGCAGGGAACTAGACGGGGGAAACCTAAACCTACCAGGGCTGCTCTCCACAGCCTGTCCACATGCTGTCCCAGACAGAAAATTGCAAGGGTCTGGGTCCAAATTACACTCTGTTAGGGGAGAGAACGCTGCATTTGTGTCCTGCACTGTGTGCTCAGTGTGTGTACAGTGACAGGAGTGTGTCGAGTGTAATGCCTATGTGAGATGTTTTTTTCTGGCTTGGCTGCTGTGGGTCAGAGCAGGCTCACTGTGAGGAGGCATTAACAATTTGATCTAAACTTAATACCAGTCAGTCTGCAGTATGACATGAACACAGCTCTCTGTGTGTGTAATTCATTATCCTGTCTACAGTCACATTGGGAGAGACAGGTGACCTTTTGGCTGAAAAACACATAAATTCCTACGGATGTTTTTATCACAGTTTTCCTTTACAAATGCAGTGTTTATTTTGGCACATTTGATTCATATTGAAAATGCTGCAGAAACAAACAAGCTCATCAGCCTCTGACTGTACACACATGACAAAAGTGTTGGCAGACTGACTGAAGTTTGAAGACACCCATGATGCTACTTGCAGGACAGACCTCTGTTTAACATGCCCTATGGTCAAATTATCTTTTCTGGGGATATAATTTTTGTCCAGGCCAGTTTCTTTACACAGTGTGCAATAATGACAACTTCTGCACCTGCTGCAGCGGTTGTCATTATTACACACTGTGCGCTCGGTGTCTACTGATCATCACAGTGTGTGCGTGCGTGCTGCAGCCTGCCAGTGCCTCTCGCTTGCATAAGAAAAAAAGGAGCCTGTCTGGACTTGTTAGACAGTGCAAAATGCACACAGAGCACTCAGGTCATACTACAACCATATTGACATAAAACAAAAGAAACATACAATGAAAAAAACATATACTACAATTTTTCAGACTCGTGTTGACTCAAGTGTCGAGTGTTGAGTCATTGTCTCCCAAGTCCAAGTGGAGTCTTGAATTTTTCCCTCCCAAGTCCAACTCGAGTTGCAAGCTGTCAGATTAGCAGTCCGAGTCCCTATGACTCAAGTCCAATTGTCTGGCACCAAGGATTTAAAAATAGTTTCATAATATTTATATATTAAGATTTTGAAAGATTTTCTGGACTTATAATTTTTTATTTTTAAACTGCAAGTCAAAGTAAATGACCAAACTAGAGTTGTGACGTTCACAAACGAACCGAATCTTTTGAACGGCTCATTAACATGAACGATGGGAACTGAGTCGCGATTGGTTGGGAGCCGCTCTTTTTCTCTCTCTCCTTAAGTTCACACCTATGGTCCATACTAGGGATGTAACGGTTACCGGTAAAACGGTAAACCGCGGTAAAATTTCCCACGGTAATCATTACCGTGTCTTTTTAAAATTACCGTTTTACCGTGTTTGTTCACCACCCTGTGTCAGTAACTCACGGTGATGCTGCTGTTTGCCTGGAAAAGCCGGACCTATGTCTCTGTCCTCGATTAAGCAGCCTGAACCGGTGTGAGCATGCGCAGTTTGCATTGTTTGACCTCTGAGCCTGAGAGCAAAGTTCGAGCCACAGCAGAGTTTTCTCGAAACGGACTCTGAAGTCTGGTTGAGTTTTGGATTTTTACAAGGATGCTGAGGGGAAACTGATACATGACAGTCTCCCTGTCTAAACACGAAGCTGCAGCGAAAGAAAAAGACGTGCGTGATTTCAACTGCAGGAACTCTTCGAGTAAATGAACTGACGGATCTGTAGGGAGAGAGAGAGAGAGAGAGAGAGAGAGAGAGAGAGAGAGGAGGAGGATTCAGTGAGCCATACCTGACAGAATAACAGGTGACTTATCAGTAATTCTATCCAAAAATGTATAAATTTTATAAATAACAGAATTAGTATCATTCTGGATTGTGTTCTTTCCTTTGTTTTGCCGTGTATTTGTCGTATTTTGACATAGATCGTCTTTTTTCATCAAAGTTCGTGTTTTATGGATTTCATCAATCGTTATTTGAAAATATATAGAGGAACAAATACCGAGGAGAGGGGAGACCAGAGGAGAATCATGAAGGGGGTTAATTCCTTCAGGGACTATCGTCATTTAAAAAAAAGTCCTGGACATGGTCTAATATAATGAGCTGTAACATGGACACAAATGCTGTAGGCAAACAAAAATGTGTGAGTATATATAATATAGTTTAAGCTCATTTTTTGTCATCTCAAAACTTTGAACATGTTCATTTAAAATTGTTTATAAAGAGAATCCTGTTTAAAGTTCATATCAGTTGTTTTATTTTTCTTGTAATCACACCGTTAATAACATAATAATGACAAATACTTTCCAGGATTCTTTATTTTTATTTCTCATGAAAGAAGATAAAAATGTACTCAAAGGGCATTTCTTGTCACATTATTGATAAAAAAAGACAAAAAAGAACCATTATGATAATAATATTGAAAGGGTTAAGTCATTAAATTGTGTGTAAAAGTACTTTTTGAGCATTTTGATCACACTGCAACAATATCGTGATAATAATGATAACCGTGATAATTTTGGTCACAATAACCGTGATACAAAATTTTCTTATCTTTACATCCCTAGTCCACACACAAGCTCACACAAGCTCCTCTTTGCTCCTACACTGAGTGAGACGGAGAGAGAGAGCATGGGGAGGAGCGCAGCGCTTATTTCATATGGAAATGTCGCATGAGTTGTGCGTGTTCCCTTCACGTAAGTGCCTCAGTTAAAAAAAAAAAAAAAAGCGGTTGCGTCGGAATTGGCAGACGGAGAGAGCATGGGGAGGAGGGCATATTTCATATGCAATTTGCGCATAAGCTGTGCACGCTCCCTTCACGTGAATGCCTCAGTGTCGGCAGTGCAGCCTGACCGAGGGGGAGGATTGTTATTATTTTGGGAAGGTCATTTTTTTGTTTACACTTGATTTTGTTATTGGGGCTATGGCTCAGAGTAAAGGGACTGGTCTCCTGTTTTTGTACGTCAGGTATAGGCTACTATTCACACATTCACTCCAGTTCAGGAGTCCTCCTCAGGGTTAAGCTCTAGTTTTATTTATTTATTTATTTATTTTTAAAAAAGGAACTATATCAATCAATCAAAATGTATTTATATAGCACTTTTCATACAAAAAAAATGTAGCACAAAGTGCTTTACAAACAGACAAATGAATTAAATGCATCTCAGGACAGCTCACTAGTCCATTGTAAAATTTTATTAGTAATAGACTGTATGCACATTTTTTTCTCTAACTTATTGTAATTTTATTTATTTAAAAAATATTTTGTGTGGAAATTTTTTCACTAAAAGCTTTTGCATGGAACTTTATTGTAGCCTGCTTTGTTTTTTATTGTGTATTTATAAGTGTTAAGGTGTTGCATGAATAACATAAGTCAAAGTAGTTTTACAAACATACACACACTTTATACAAAGGGTAAATAGTGATCTCACTGTCAACTCAGAGGGATATGTCAGGGGAATATTTACAATGAATCCATATCCTTGTCCGCACATGTCAAATGAAGCTAGAATCAATATTTCAGAAAAATTCAAACTCAAATATTGGTGGAAAATTAAGTTTGAAATTATTCGGATCCAAATCTCAGCCCATCAGTCCTCCCTGTGATTATTTCCAGGATAAAATGAACTAAACCCAGGCTGGCCTTTTAAAAGTCAATAAATATAAAAATGAGCCAAATGAGCCAGTCTTTTGAATGGCTCTTTAAAACGAACGGATCCTGAAGATCCGGCTCCCTCCAAAGAGCCATAAATCCCATCTCTAGACCAAACTTCTCAAGAAATGTCCTTATTTAAGTATGACCAGAGCATTTATTCCCACTACATGTTTATGTTCATATTAACCTCACATTCAGCTCGGTCAGAGGAGTAAATTATCTAGGGGATGGTTTGTGCTCAAGTTCAGTGAAAGTAAACACAGTGGTGTGTTCGGCCGATCACTGGCGTTTAGAGACTCTACTTAGTGGCAACAGGTCACAGCCAAAACAAACAAAGCACCATGTGTTTGTGTGTGTGTGTGTGTGTGTGTGTGTGTGTGTGTGTGTGTGTGTACTGGTAATTGCTACTACATGGGGACATTGAGCTGTTTACACAGTCACGGCTAGGGGACCTCTGACGGTGTGGGGACAAAAATCCAGGTCCCCTAAAAGAAAACCGTTTTAAATTAATGTAAGAGTCATTCTAAAGGTCCCCAAGTGATTTTTGTCTTTGGCCCAAAACACATATTTTTTGGTTGTGTGTGTGTGTGAAGTGAGCAAGGTTTAGCCCCCTTTAGTTTGAAGCTGGTACAGCACCTACTTCTTTAGTCACACACTTCTTCCATTTAAGGAAAAGCCCGCCCATTTCCTGGTCCCCACAAAGCACATCTTTAATAGCAGCGATATTTACAGTGTTTCAGAGAGAAACTGTCAAGGTAATTCATTTGCAGAGCTTGACAGCAAAGAAAAGAAGAGAACCTAATTCTACAAAAAGGTAAGAATCAGATTATTTTATTTAATATATCTATTATAGGTTTGTTGCAATTATATTACACAGGATTGTCAATGATCAAGTTAACTCTAGCAAACTTTCATGTATGGTAGTTCATGCTAGCTCTAACTAGATAAGAGGCTAATATTAAAAGCAAATTTATACGGTGGTTTTCTTTGTTATTTTAAAGAATAAATGATTGTATTTTTGCCAACGACTAATGAACAAATCAGTAGCTTGGGATGACTGCAAATCTTTAAATTGAAGGATACACCTCAGAAGATTCAACAAGTATGTAAAGGTGGTAATTGTAAAAATTGTCATTTTAGTTATGGTTTTGCTAATACATTCATTAATTTGGTTTGACTTAGTGCCAGAATATGTCATCATTTATGTATCAGTTGCTTATTATTATCCAAGTCAACTAACAATCGATACTCAAGTCAGTGTAGTACTAAAAGCTGACAAGAATGTTACTAATTAGATGAAAATATCATAACAGTGAAAGGATTTTGAAAGCAATTGGATGGAAATTTTGCAAACTGGGCACAATATGAACAACAAGAATTTGCGGTATTAATGATTTTAGATTTGTAAACTTAAGTAAACTGTGACCATTAACAGACAATTAAAGGTATGGGGAAAAATAGACAAAGATGTGGCAAAAATTGTTGCTACCCTTCCATTAAAGAAGGAAAACCCCACATGTCACTAAAATAAATTGAAACTGACAAAAGTAATAATAAATGAAAATTAACTGAAAATCAGCTAATGAAATCAGACATGACTTTTGAGTAGTGGTTCAATGGAATTATTTAAAAAAACAAACTCATGAAACTGGCCTTGACAAAATGATGGGACTAGTAACTTCATATTTTGCTGGACAACCTTGAGTCAATCACTGTCATCAGGTGATTTCTGTAACTCTCAGTGAGACTTCTGCAACTGTCCACAGGTATGTTGGTCCACTCCTCATGAGCAAACTGCTCCAGCTGTCTGAGGTTTGAAGGCTGTCTTCTCCAGACTGCATGTTTCAGCTCCTTCCACAAATGTTCAACAGGATTTAGATCAGGATCATCATAGAAGGCCACTTCAGAATAGTCCAGTGTTTAGTTCTGAGCCATTCTTGGGTGTTTTTAGCTGTGTGATTGGCTCATTATCCTGCTGGAGGACCCATGACCTGTGACCGAGACCAAGCTTTCTGACACTGGGCAGCACATTTCACTCCAGAATGTCTTGATAGTCTTGAGATTTCATTGTACCTGCACAGATTCAAGACACCCTGTGTCAGATGCAGCAAAGCAGCCCCAGAACATAACTGAGCCTCCTCCATGTTTCACAGTAGGTACAGTGTTCTTTTCTTTGTATGCTTCATTTTTGTGTCTATGAGCATAGAGCTGATGTGACTTACCAAAAAGCTCCAGTTTTGTCTCATCTGTCCAAAGGACATTCTCCCAGAAGCTTTGTGGCTTGTCAATATGCATTTTGGCAAATTCCAGTCTCACTTTTTAATGATTTGCTTTCAACAGTGATGTCATCCATTTAGTCCACTTTGGCTCAAACAGTGACAGATGGTGTGATCTGATTCTGATGTCCCTTGACCTTGGAGTTCACCTCTAATCTCTTTGGAAGTTGTTCTGGGCTCTTTGGTTTCCATTCAATTCTCCATCTCTTCAGTTTGTCATCAGTTTTCCTCCTGCAGCCACGTCCAGGAGGTTGGCTACAATCCTGTGGACCTTAAACTTCTGAATAATCTGTGCAGCTGTAGTCACAGGAACATCAAGCTGCTTGGAGATGGTCTTTGAGCCTTTACCTTTAACATGCTTGTCTATAATTTTATTTCTAATCTCCTGAGACAGCTCTCTCCTTAGCTTTCTGTGGTCCATGTTCAGTGTGGTAAACACCATGATACCAAACAGCACAGAGACCACTTTTCATTCTTAAAATAGGTAGACTGACTGATTACAAGCTTGAAGACACCTGTGATGATAATTACAGGAAACACCTTAGTTTAACACCCTATGGTCAAATCACTTTCAGTTTTTAGTAGCGGTACCATCATTTTTGATCAGGCTAACTTCTTACTTAATATTTTATAGTTCTGTTGAACCACAATTCAAAACACATGTCTGATATTCAGTAGTTATTTTTTTAGTAAATTATAATTTATTATTACTTTTTGGATTTTTTAGTTTTTTCAGAGACAATGTCAGTTTTTCTTTCTTTTACAGGTGGGTACCAACAATTTTGAACATGTCTGTATTATTTTCTCAGCATTTGGCATTGGTTTTGTCAGTAGAAAACAGAGAAATATGATGGGTCTTTAATTATTTAATTTTTTTGGCTTATATGTGTAAAGGCAAAGTTTCCAAAACATTTCATAGTCAGAAAAAAGCTAACTGTAAGATCCATCATTAAATTTTGAAAGCAATGTTTCAAAGCCTTTTTTAATTTACTTTGCAATTTGTGATGACGCCAAGAGTCAGTCTGTTAAAGGATGCCCTTCAGCATGTCAGCTCAAAGACTGACAAAACCAACAAACTAGATATCAGATTTATAGATGTTGCAAAGGTAAGGTAAGTTGTCTTCATATTTGGTATTTATTAACATTTTAATACACAACATGATAACATTGCATTGTTGTTGTGACTCTTAGATTAATTCAAACATACAGCTAATCTACTGTTAAGAAAAACAAGAAATGTTAAGAGAAAATAATTCATTGCCTTGACTCATGGTAGCCACCAACAGAATATGATCTCCCTCATATTCCTCAGCATGTAGTTTGAATAATCTGTACTTACAAAGGCTAATTAAATTGTACAACAATAACAGGAAAACCTAAAGTATTCTTTTCCCTTTTCCTTATTCTTTAGGCATTGATGCATCAAGGGATGATGGCTCATTTTGGGAGACTAGTCAATCTACGACCATAGGCACCCAAATTGTAGAAGGAAAACAATTGACTCAAATAGTAAACCAAACCTTTGCTGTACTTGACATACAACAAGGAGTTAAAATAACATATGATTATTGCCCATGGAGACTGGAAGTCTGTGAAACAACTACAGCTTAGAGGTTTGGTACATGAACAAAAAATGTATACCGACAGATTTATAAGGACATTATGCCAAGAGATGTAACTGTTTGGTCTGCATGATGGTTTATTTAAAGAAATTTGTTTTGAATTCATTCAAAACCAGTTAACACACAACTTATTTTACATTTTGCAATTAAGTCTCTGAACATTTTTACAGAACAGAGGCTCTGAACAAGGTTCATCAGTTACTCTCCAGGATGAGACTCAGATGGGCAGACCTTCAGGCCCAGAAAAACCTGACCAACAGGTACAATCATGTTTGACATGTGAGCTTTAATGTAAGATAATACATTTATAAGATTCCAGAAATCTTAAAATACTCTACCAAGAAAACAAGAAATTGGGTTTAAGTTTGTGGCGGATTTCTACACAGTCCCTTTATTAACCTTATACAAATATTTGAGTAAAAACAGCCTCAAAACAGAATACTACTAATTAATAAGTAAATCTGTCTGAATATGAGTATCACTTACACGTTTCCCACAAATTACCAATCGACCTCATTATAATAAGTGTTGAATATAATTTATGTGGCACTTTGGCCATAGAAAGTTTTTTTAAATGTGTTTGATAATAGTCCCGACGCTTCCTGCAAATCACCTAACAACACTATTAAGTAAAAACTGTGTGTGAAGTATTTAAAATCTCTACAATAAGCTCAGTGTATTGATTAATGTGGTATGATTATGGTGTAACATATATGTTTTGTTAAAGCAGATGCCCACAGCAACTGGAGTTACTTCTGAACAAGGTTCTTCGTGACTCTCTCATGGATAAGACCCAGTTGGACAAAGCTTCAGGCCCAGAAAAACCCTGACCAAGAGGTACAATCATGTTTGACTTGTTAGTTTTAATGTTACTAAAAGCATTCATCAGTTTCCTGAAATCTTAAAATATTCTAACTCAGAAATTGACCTCAACAATTGAGTTTGTGAAGGATTTCTGCAAAGTCCCTTAATGCACCTTATACCAGTACTTGGATAAAGACATCATGGGAAGACCTTGGACAAATTCTAACACTGTTCTAAGTAAAGAATACAACCAATTTATAAGTAAATATGTCTGAAAATGGGAATCAATTATCAGTTTCAGATAAATCACTCAACAACCTTTTACAATATAAGGTAAATATAATGTGTATGGCACTTTTGTCATAAAGAGTTTTTTAATGTGTTGTTTGATTCAAAGAGACCTCGGCTTTAATTTTGTAGCGCAGTGCAGGGTGCCACAGGGTGCCCAGAGGCTGGCGCACCCTGTGCAGCTGGAAGTTTGATGCACATCTTACAAGTCAACAATAAACAGCCTCATCCGATACTGAGTATATATCTGGCTTCTCTCATCTCATGAAATTCAAAGACAAGAGGGAGATAAAAGAGAGAAAGTAAATGTATGTCACACTGGATTTACCCGTGATTTTCCATATTTCATAGTTTAGTCTTTATTTTTAACGTGATCTAAAAAGATAGAGTACATTATTGCAAGGAGCATGAGGTGGAGACACTGGGAGAGTATACAGTATATCACTAAAGGCTCTGCTATTTGGTGATGACAAACCAGGAATGCAGGTGGATCACAAGCATGATCAATGGATAAGCCACCTGCTGTGTAACTGTCTCTTAATTTTGTACTCCTATAAATGACAAAGGAACCGACATATCTGTCCCGAGAGCTGGCCTCCAATGCGCGCCCGATGGCCAGTCTGTTCTCGGTTGCTGTAACAGTGACAGCTGCTTCGACTGTCTCCTCTACCGGGTCTTTCCAGCACACTGTTCCCGCAGTGGCGGGGATCATTCAGACCAATCAGTCGCTGTGCCTCACCCACAACACATTTAAAGGCAAGGAGAGGCAGTCAGTTGATTAGTGAAGATAACACTCGGCTGTGTTGAACCCACTCATGCCTTTTCTCCTCCCTCCCTGGCACTTGCATGGAGTGGCAGGGACAGAGGTGTGATGCCTCTCTCAAGCACTGCTGAAACTTGCAAAGTGTGCTGGACACACCCTGTAAAACACTGCACCTGCACCTGGTTCAAATTAGAGCCATTTATCTTCATGTCAAAATGTCTCTGATTGATAATTGTCCCAACACCTCCGCAAATCACCCAATGACAGAACTCTGTATTCTATCATAATTGGATACCAAAAATCACCCAGCAGCAGTGTTAAAAGTAAAACTGCAGAGTAGAGTATTCAAGACCCCTGCAGAGAAGTTATAATAATGTGGTATGATTGTTATGATAAAATAAAGAAGATAGACAGATATCTCTATTAAAAGAAGTCATAATCGAACAATCTATCTCTAAATTCTGAATAAAACTGTGTCACCATTAAATCACCAAACTGCAGTGCAGAAGAAAAACTGTGTGGAAAGTATTTAAGTAGCTGTGCAGAAAAGTTCACTGTTTTGACCAATGTAGTAAGATTGTGGTGTGATGGTCTGGGCTGAGTTTTCTTCAAAGTAAAAAGTTATTATCAAATAATCTGTATCTAAAATCTAATTAACACTTATGTCCAAATAAATCATCAAAGGAAAGTGTATAAGTAAAAACTGTGCATAAAGTATTGAAAAGCTCTGCAAAGAAGGTTGACAACAAAGTATGATTATGATGTGATGGTATGGACTGATTTTTGTCTTCAAACTAAAATTTATTATATTAAAATAAAATCTCTATAATATCTGATTAAAATTATGTCCCCACAATAAACTCAAACCACACAGTTCAATTAAAAACTGTGTGTAAAATATTTGAGAGCTCTGCTGAGAATACGACGCCCCACAAAGGACCAAACGACAGTGTACAATGAAAAACTGTGTGTAATGAACTGAGAGGTCTGCAGAGAAGTTTAATTTATTGCTAAATGTAGTATAATATTGTTGTGATATTGTGGACTGATTTTTCTCTTCAAAATTAAAGTTATAATCTAATAATCAATCCCTAACATACAATTAATAGGACGTCCCCACAAAGCCCCAAACGACAGTGTACAATAAAAAATTGTGTGTAAAGAATTGGAGAGGTCTGGAGAGAAGTTCAATGTATTGATAAATGTAGGATTATGTTGTTGTGATAGTGTGGACTGATTTTTCTCTTCAAAATAAAGGTTATAATCTAATTATCCATCTCTTATATCTAATAAACACGATGTCCCCAAAAGCACCAAACGACAGTATTCAAGTAAACACTGTGTGTAAAGAATTGGAATTGACTGCAGAGAAGTTTAATTTATTGCTAAATGTAGTATAATATTGTTGTGATATTGTGGACTGTTTTTTCTCTTCAAAGTAAAATCTATTATCTAATAATCAATCTCTAACATACAATTAATACGATGTCCCCACAAAGCACCAAACGACAGTGTACAATAAAAAATTGTGTGTAAAGAATTGGAGAGGTCTGGAGAGAAGTTCAATGTATTGATAAATGTAGTATCATGTTGTCGTGAAAGTGTGGACTGATTTTTCTCTTCAAAATAAAACTTATAATCTAATTATCCATCTCTTATATCTAATAAACACGACGTCCCCACAAAGCACCAAACGACAATACTCAAGTAAACACTGTGTGTAAAGAATTGGAATTGTCTGCAGAGAAGTTTAATTTATTGCTAAATGTAGTATAATATTGTTGTGATATTGTGGACTGATTTTTCTCTTCAAAGTAAAATCTATTATCTAATAATCAATCTCTAACATACAATTAATACGATGTCCCCATAAAGCACCAAACGACAGTGTACAATTAAAAACTGTGTGTAAAGAATTGGAGAAGTCTGCAGAGAAGTTCAGTTTATTGAATAATGTAGTAAGATATTGTTGTGATAGTGTGGACTGATTTTTCTCTTCAAAATAAAGTTATAATCTAATTATCAATCTCTTATATCTAATAAACACGTATGTCCCCACAAAGCACCAAATGACAGTGTACAATGAAAAACTGTGTGTAATGAATTGGAGAGGTCTGCAGAGAAGTTCAGTTTATTGATAAATGTAGTAAGATATTGTTGTGATAGTGTGGACTGATTTTTCTCTTCAAAATTAAAGTTACAATCTAATTATCCATCTGTTATATCTAATAAACACGATGTCCCCACAAAGCACCAAACGACAGTATTCAAGTAAACACTGTGTGTAATGAACTGGAGAGGTCTGCAGAGAAGTTTAATTTATTGCTAAATGTAGTATAATATTGTCGTGATATTGTGGACTGATTTTTCTTTTCAAAGTAAAATCTATTATCTAATAATCAATCCCTAACATACAAACAGTGCGACGTCCCCACAAAGCACCAAACGACAGTGTACAATGAAAAACTGTGTGTAAAGAATTGGAGAGGTCTGCAGAGAAGTTCAATGTATTGATAAATGTAGGATTATGTTGTTGTGATAGTGTGGACTGATTTTTCTCTTCAAAATAAAGGTTATAATCTAATTATCCATTTGTTATATCTAATAAACACGATGTCCCCACAAAGCACCAAACGACAGTATTCAAGTAAACACTGTGTGTAAAGAATTGGAAATGTCTGCAGAGAAGTTTAATTTATTGCTAAATGTAGTATAACAATGTTGTGATATTGTGGACTGATTTTTCTTCAAAGTAAAATCTATTATCTAATAATCCATCTCTTAACATATCTAATAAACACGACGTCCCCATAAAGCACCAAACGACAATATTCAAGTAAACACTGTGTGTAAAGAATTGGAGAGGTCTGCAGAGAAGTTTAATTTATAAATGTAGTATAATATTGTTGTGATATTGTGGACTGATTTTTCTCTTCAAAATAAAACTTATAATCTAATTATCCAATCAATCTCTATATCTAATAAATACGATGTCCCCATAAAGCACCAAACGACTGTGTACAATTAAAAACTGTGTGTAAAGAATTGGAGAGCTCTGCAAGGAAGTTCAATGTATTTATAAATGTAGTATCATGTTGTCGTGAAAGTGTGGACTGATTTTTCTCTTCAAAATAAAACTTATAATCTAATTATCCATCTCTTATATCTAATAAACACGACGTCCCCACAAAAAGCACCAAACGACAATACTCAAGTAAACACTGTGTGTAAAGAATTGGAATTGTCTGCAGAGAAGTTTAATTTATTGCTAAATGTAGTATAATATTGTTGTGATATTGTGGACTGATTTTTCTCTTCAAAGTAAAATTTATTATCTAATAATCAATCTCTAACATACAATTAATACGATGTCCCCATAAAGCACCAAACGACTGTGTACAATTAAAAACTGTGTGTAAAGAATTGGAGAAGTCTGCAGAGAAGTTCAGTTTATTGAATAATGTAGTAAGATATTGTTGTGATAGTGTGGACTGATTTTTCTTCAAAATTAAAGTTATAATCTAATTATCAATCTCTTATATCTAATAAACACGATGTCCCCACAAAGCACCAGACGACAGTTTACAATGAAAAACTGTGTGTAATGAACTGGAGAGGTCTGCAGAGAAGTTCAGTTTATTGATTAATTTAGTATGATGTTGTCGTGATAGTGTGGACAGATTTTTCTCTTTAAAATAAAAGTTATTATCTAATTATCCATCTCTTATATCTAATATACACTACGTCCCCACAAAGCACCAAACGACAATATTCAAGTAAACACTGTGTGTAAAGAATTGGAAAGGTCTGCAGAGAAGTTTAATTTATTGCTAAATGTAGTATAATATTGTTGTGATATTGTGGACTGATTTTTCTTTTCAAAGTAAAATCTATTATCTAATAATCAATCCCTAACATACAAACAGTGCGACGACCCCACAAAGCCCCAAATGACAGTGTACAATAAAAAATTGTGTGTAAAGAATTGGAGAGGTCTGGAGAGAAGTTCAGTTTATTGAATAATGTAGTAAGACATTGTTGTGATAGTGTGGACTGATTTTTCTCTTCAAAATTAAAGTTATAATCTAATTATCAATCTCTTATATATAATAAACATGATGTCCCCATAAAGCACCAAACGACAGTGTACAATGAAAAACTGTGTGTAAAGAATTGGAATTGTCTGCAGAGAAGTTTAATTTATTGCTAAATGTAGTATAATATTGTTGTGATATTGTGGACTGATTTTTTCTCTCCAAAATTAAAGTTATAATCTAATTATCAATCTCTAACATACAATTAATAATGATGTCCCCATAAAGCACCAAACGACAGTGTACAATTAAAAACTGTGTGTAAAGAATTGGAGAGGTCTGCAGAGAAGTTCAGTTTATTGATTAATGTAGTAAGACATTGTTGTGATAGTGTGGACTGATTTTTCTCTTCAAAATTAAAGTTATAATCTAATTATCAATCTCTTATATCTAATAAACACGATGTCCCCACAAAGCACCAAACGACAGTGTACAATGAAAAACTGTGTGTAAAGAATTGGAAAGGTCTGCAGAGAAGTTTAATTTATTGCTAAATGTAGTATAATATTGTTGTGATATTGTGGACTGATTTTTCTTTTCAAAGTAAAATCTATTATCTAATAATCAATCCCTAACATACAATCAGTGTGACGTCCCCACAAAGCACCAAAAACAGTGTACTATGAAAAACTGTGTGTAAAGAATTGGAGAGGTCTGCAGAGAAGTTCAGTTTATTGATTAATGTAGTATGATGTTGTTGTGATAGTGTGGACAGATTTTTCTCTTTAAAATAAAAGTTATTATCTCATAATCAATCCCTAACATACAACAAGTGCGACGTCCCCACAAAGCACCAAACGACAGTGTACAATGAAAAACTGTGTGTAAAGAATCGGAGAGGTCTGCAGAGAAGTTCAATGTATTGATAAATGTAGGATTATGTTGTTGTGATAGTGTGGACTGATTTTTCTCTTCAAAATACACGTTTTAATCTAATTATCCATCTCTTATATCTAATAAACACGATGTCCCCACAAAGCACCAAACGACAGTATTCAAGTAAACACTGTGTGTAAAGAATTGGAAATGTCTACAGAGAAGTTTAACTTATTGCTAAATGTAGTATAATATTGTTGTGATATTGTGGACTGATTTTTCTCTTCAAAGTAAAATCTATTATCTAATAATCAATCTCTAACACACAATTAATACGATGTCCCCATAAAGCACCAAACGACAGTGTACAATTAAAATCTGTGTGTAAAGAATTGGAAAGGTCTGCAGAGAAGTTTAATTTATTGCTAAATGTAGTATAATATTGTTGTGATATTGTGGACTGATTTTTTCTTTTCAAAGTAACATCTATTATCTAATAATCAATCCCTAACATGCAATCAGTGTGACGCCCCACAAAGCACCAAAAACAGTGTACTTTGAAAACTGTGTGTAAAGAATTGGAGAGGTCTGCAGAGAAGTTCAGTTTATTGATTTATGTAGTATGATGTTGTTGTGATAGTGTGGACAGATTTTTCTTTTAAAATAAAAGTTATTATCTAATAATCAATCCCTAACATACAACAAGTGCGACGTCCCCACAAAGCACCAAACGACAGTGTACAATGAAAAACTGTGTGTAAAGAATTGGAGAGGTCTGCAGAGAAGTTCAATGTATTGATAAATGTAGGATTATGTTGTCGGAAAGTGTGGACTGATTTCTCCTCAAAATAGAACTTATAATCTAATTATCCATCTGTTATATCTAATAAACACGACGTCCCCACAAAGCACCAAACGACAGTATTCAAGTAAACACTGTGTGTAAAGAATTGGAAAGGTCTGCAGAGAAGTTTAACTTATTGCTAAATGTAGTATAATATTGTTGTGATATTGTGGACTGATTTTTCTTTTCAAAGTAAAATCTATTATCTAATAATCAATCCCTAACATACAATCAGTGTGACGTCCCCACAAAGCACCAAAAACAGTGTACTTTGAAAACTGTGTGTAAAGATTTGGAGAGGTCTGCAGAGAAGTTCAGTTTATTGATTTATGTAGTATGATGTTGTTGTGATAGTGTGGACAGATTTTTCTCTTTAAAATAAAAGTTATTATCTAATAATCAATCCCTAACATACAACAAGTGCGACGTCCCCACAAAGCACCAAACGACAGTGTACAATGAAAAACTGTGTGTAAAGAATTGGAGAGGTCTGCAGAGAAGTTCAATGTATTGATAAATGTAGGATTATGTTGTCGTGAAAGTGTGGACTGATTTTTTCTTCCAAAATAGAACTTATAATCTAATTATCCATCTGTTATATCTAATAAACACGACGTCCCCACAAAGCACCAAACGACAGTATTCAAGTAAACACTGTGTGTAAAGAATTGGAAAGGTCTGCAGAGAAGTTTAACTTATTGCTAAATGTAGTATAATATTGTTGTGATATTGTGGACTGATTTTTCTTTTCAAAGTAAAATCTATTATCTAATAATCAATCCCTAACATACAATCAGTGTGACGTCCCCACAAAGCACCAAAAACAGTGTACTTTGAAAAACTGTGTGTAAAGATTTGGAGAGGTCTGCAGAGAAGTTCAGTTTATTGATTTATGTAGTATGATGTTGTTGTGATAGTGTGGACAGATTTTTCTCTTTAAAATAAAAGTTATTATCTAATAATCAATCCCTAACATACAACAAGTGCGACGTCCCCACAAAGCACCAAACGACAGTGTACAATGAAAAACTGTGTGTAAAGAATTGGAGAGGTCTGCAGAGAAGTTCAATGTATTGATAAATGTAGGATTATGTTGTCGTGAAAGTGTGGACTGATTTTTCTCTTCAAAATTAAAGTTATAATCTAATTATCCATCTCTTATATCTAATTAACACGATGTCCCCACAAAGCACCAAACAACAGTGTACCATTAAAAACTGTGTGTAAAAAATTTGAGAGCTCTGCAGGGAAGTTCAGTTTATTGATTAAGGTAGTATGACATTGTTGTGATAGATTGGACAATTTTTCTGGTCAAAGAAAAAGTAATTATCTAAATATCTATCTTTAATATCTAATTAACACGACCTCCCCCTAAAGCACCAAACAACAGTGAACAATTAAAATTTATTGATTAATGTAGTGTGATTAAGTTGATATATCGTGGACTGATTTTTGTCTTTAAAGTAGAATTTTAATCTTATAATCTGTTTCTAAGATCTCATTAAAAGGAAATTACATAAAGACACAAATGACACAATTTAAGTTTAAACTGTGTCAAGTGCTCGGTGTATTTTAGGTGATATGATTTTGTTGTTATACTGTAGATTGTTTTTTGTCTTTAAAGGGAAATTTATTATCTAAAAATGTTTCTCCAACATTTTTACAGATGCCTATAACTTCAACTGTTTTCAGCTATTCACAAAGTAACTCACCTGCTCTCCAAGATGAAACTCAGATGGTTAAAGCTTTGGGCAAAGAGATCCCTGAGCAACAGGTACCATCTTTTTTGTCTTTTATAATGATGAAAAGCAATATGCTGTGATATTAAGATTTCTGGATATCAAAAGATATGTTGTTTCTCTTCATGGGGGCCTGAGTCTCTCTTATTCTTAGGTTCCCGAGGAGACAATTTGATCTTAAACACTGCTAAAGATGTTATGTGAGACCATTAAGTCAATCCCATATCAGAGACATATTCATTGCAAAATGAAGATTGATTTTCATATAAAAATACTCTGCCCTGGCGCCAAGAACTCACCACCAAAGAAAAGGACACACACTCTAATATTTCTTTGACCACATTTAACTTTGATTATAGCAGGCATTCACGGTGGCAATGTTTCTTTAAGCTTCTGCAATGTTACAAGATTTTTTTTTCCATCCAGTGTTGCATTAATTTTTCACCAAGGTCTTGTATTGATGACGGAGAGTCTGAATGTCATGGATGCAAAATGCATGTCTCATACCCCTTAATCACTCTCAATTTGAACCCCATGAATCCTGGCATTGTAATCATGGAATATATCCATGCCATTAGTATGGCCATCTTGAGTTTGGGCCTATGTCTGCTCCATATGAAAGAGCTAAGCCAGCTGTTCAGGTCCTTTACCACCCTATTTTAAAAAAAATAATAATTGGAATTGTTTGGACAGGGCATAGCAATCGAGCTTAAATATTCATTTTGACCAAGGATATACGTCCCCAACCAAGAAATTGGTAAAGAATTCCATTGCTCTAAGTCTTGTCTCACTTTTTTCAAACGGGGACAAAGTTTGCTTTGTACATTTGCTTGAATTTAGGGGTTATAAATATTCCTAACAAAAAACCTGTAGGAGACCATTTAAAGGAAAGGAAGGCAAAGCAGCTGGTGATTTGACACTTCTTAAACAGACAAACATCTTTTTCCACGACCACAGGATGTGTCTTTGACGTGGTTGTTTAGGAAATGTGAAGCTACTCATTGCATCAGCTGGGGTAAAATAACCTGTTGCCATCTTAAAGATAATTGCCCATGCAGAAAATATCCAACAGGAGGCTCATACAAATTGTATTTGCATAGTTAAATCCAGGTGGCGACTTTTTTTGGCCAGGCAGTGTACACCCACAATATTTCACCAGAATCAATCCACTTTAACAATATACTGAACTTTTCTACAGAGATCTTACATACCTAACAGATAGTTATTACTCAAAAACAAAGTCATTGGGTGATTTGTGGGGATGTTATGACAACTGTCAGAGACATTTTGACAAAAAAGGACTATTCAAAGTGATACACACATTTAAAGTAATGCTTACATGATGTAAGCATTTTACTTATTACAACTCACTTGCAAAGATCTTTACTCATTTATCATACTGTTGCTGGGTGATTTGATGACACGACATATTTCACCCATTTTTACTTTAACATCAGGACTATGTGAAATCAAAAATATATATAAACAGTCACCCTAACATTATCACTCTAAGGAGCCAGAATATTGTTTCTTTAAAGAAACTTTTTGAAAAAGTTTCCCTGCTGTTTTTATGCTGATGATCTTCATGTCCCTGCAACTCTGGTCTCCTTAGTTTGAGCAGAGAAATGTGAAGTCTGATTGCAGAGCAATACCAAGGCCCAATTTGAAGCAGTAATATTACCAGACATTTTGGCGAGAAGATAAATATTTAAAAGTGCTGCAGGAAAGTGCAATATAATGTGCAAGGTGGTTGGATTGTCTTGAAATATATGGGATTGATTTCTGACCTAAAGTAATGTGAATTTATGATTAATTTTCCTCTGAGAATGGGTTGGATGGATGAATAAATGGATGGAATAACACTAAAAAAGGCATATATGTATATCTATCTATCTATCTATCTAAATGTATATATATATATATATATAAACCCAAAACCAATGAAGTTGGCACGTTGTGTTAATCGTAAATAAAAACAGAAAACAATGATTTGCAAATCCCTTTCAACTTATATTCAATTGAATACACAGCAGAGGCAAGATATTTAATGTTCGAACTGAGAAACTTTATGTTCTTTTGCAAATAATCATTAACTTAGAATTTAATGGCAGCAACACATTGCAAAAAAGTTGGCACAGGGGCATTTTTACCACTGAGTTACATCGCCTTTCCTTTTAACAACACTCAGTAAACGTTTGGGAACTGAGGAGACCAATTTTTGAAGTTTTCAGGTGGAATTCTTTCCCATTCTTGCTTGATGTACAGTTTAAGTTGTTCAACAGTCCGGGGTCTCCGTTGTTGTATTTTACGCTTCATAATGCACCGCACATTTTCAATGGGGGACAGGTCTGGACAACAGGCAGGCCAGTCTAGTACCTGCACTCTTTTACCACGAAGCCACGCTGTTGTAACACGGCAGATTGTGGCTTGGCATTGTCTTGCTGAAATAAGCAGGGGTGTCCATGAAAAAGACGTTTTGATGGCAACATATGTTGCTCCAAAACCTGTATGTACCTTTCAGCATTAATGGTGCCTTCACAGATGTGTAAGTTACCCATGCCTTGGGCACTAATACAGCCCCATACCATCACAGATGCTGGCTTTTGAACTTTGTGCCTATAACAGTCTGGATGGTTCTTTTCCTCTTTGGTCCGGAGGACACGATGACCACAGTTTCCAAAAACAATTAGAAATGTGGACTGGTCAGACCGCAAAACACTTTTCCACTTTGCATCAGTCCATCTTAGATGAGCTCGGGCCCAGCGAAGCCGGCGGGCTTTCTGGGTGTTGTTGATAAATGACTTTGGCTTTGCATAGTAGAGTTTTAACTTGCACTTACAGATGTAGACGAACTGTAGTTACTGACAGTGGTTTTCTGAAGTGTTCCTGAGCCCATGTAGTGATATCCTTTACACAGTGATGCCGGTTTTCGATGCAGTACCGCCTGAGGGATTGAAGATCACGGGCATTCAATGTTGGTTTGCTTGCCGCCACGCAGTAATTTCTCCAGATTCTCTGAACCTTTTGATGATATTACGGACCGTAGATGATGAAATCCCTAAATTCCTTGCAATAGCTCATTGAGAAATGTTGTTCTTAAACTGTGGGACAATTTGCTCATGCATTTGTTCACAAAGTGGTGACCCTCGCCCCATCCTTGTTTGTGAATGACTGAGCATTTCAGGGAAGCTGCTTTTATACCCAATCATGGCACCCACCTGTTCCTAATTAGCCTGTTCACCTGTGGGATGTTCCAAATAAGTGTTTGATGAGCATTCCTCAACTTTCTCAGTCTTTTTTGCCACTTGTGCCAGCTTTTTTGAAATATGTTGCAGGCACAAATTCCAAATGAGCTAATATTTGCAAAAAATAACAAAGTCTTTGCTGTGTATTGAACTGAATATAGGTTGAAAGGGATTTGCAAATCATTGTATTCTGTTTTTATTTACGATTTACACAACATGCCAACTTCACTGACTGGTTTTATATATATATATATATCTATATATATATATATATAGATATAGATATAGATAGATATAGATATATATAGATATATATATATATATATATATATATATATATATATATATATGTATATATATATATATATATATATAGATATAGATATAGATATATATATATAGATATAGATAGATATAGATATATATAGATATACATATGTGTATTTATATATGTATGTATATCATTATCTTGTCTTAAATTTATTTTTTTTGCTTTTGATTAACCTGCACAGAGACCCTGGCAGCAGTGCGAGGAGAAAGGTGTTGAGAAACACATGAAGCATTTCATCATTTCTGGTAAACTGCCGGCAAAGAATGACTGTGGGAAACATTTGAAGGCTGAACCGGAGGCTCTGAAGAACCGGGACTGGTCCACTTTGAAATACTATGTTTACAAGAAATCACAGCCTACAAAATGAAAAAAAAAAAGTTTAAGTAGAAAGGATAATTAATAAAGGCTGGTTCTGTGCTCTAGTTTTAGTTCAGTTCCAGATTCCTCAGCTTCATGAGCTTAGAAGTTCTCATTCATAGAACTTTTTTCCTATTTCCTATTGCATACTCAAGTCAGTTTCCCAAGAACTTTATAACTGTTTTGAATGTTATCTATTTGACAAAGCCTTTTTTTTCATTCATTTTAAAGAATGTTCTAAAGGTTGTCTGTGATGTCAGGACTCAATTTTCTCTGCAATGTTGGCAGTCTTTTTCCATACCAGAATTAACTAAATAAAAAGTGTCAAGGACTACCTTTTTCAGCTGGATTCTGGTTGATTTCAAGCATTACTGTATTGAATTTATATGATATGGCATATTTACAGTGAACACTGTTATGATGGCAGAGCAGTAACCAAGGGATACATTACATAAAGAATAACTTTGTGATTTAAGCAGGGTCCCCAGAAGTCTCATTGGAATTAGTGTAAATTATGCAAATCATATTTAAATTTAGTCCCCATGAATCATGTCTGCCCGATTTTTCCAGAGTCCCCACTAAGTATGGCCTGCACATGACTTTGTAAATCCAGAGATTTAAAGTTGTGTATAGGCTAACAACAGTGTAGACATTGTGCCTGATTTTTTTCAAACCTGTAGAACCTTTGGAAAGGGTAGTCCCCGAAAGGGACGATCAGAAACTTGGTCCCCAAACCACATGGAAACGCGTATGTGTGTGTGTGTGTGTGTGCGTGTGTGTGTGTGCGTGTGTGTGTGTGTGTGTGTGTGAGTGTGTGTGTGAGAGAGATGCATGTAATTCTGTGCACACTCACAAGTGCAAGTGTGCTGCTGCTAAGTGCCACTGTGTGTCAGCCAAAACAAATAGGCTTAATGAGAAGCAGCTCCAGGGAAAGAGAGAGAGAGGGAAAGACAGAGAGAGAGAAACAGAGAGAGAGAGGGAGAGAGAGGGAGGAGACCCGTCCAGGCCAAACACACTGACCCCACTGTCTCTCCCACATGGACTTAAAGGATACTCTGTTCCCCTCCATCCTCCACCTATAGCTCCACCATCAGCTCCATCAGCCTCACCCCCCTCACCCCTCAACACTCCTTCCTGTCCCTGAACCCTTACCCCTCCGTTCACCGCCGAGGTGTGAGGGTGACGAGGGGGAAGGGGGGATGGGGGTACGGAGTGAGTGATGGCAATTAGAGGTACATTTGTAAGTGTGTGTGTGGGAAACACAAGGCAGTTGTGTTGTAGCTTGTTCATGGATAATCAGCAGGAGTCAAAGGAGTGAAGAAAAGACGTGCCACAAAGAGATTTACATCAAGTCAAGTTAAGGTTTATTTCTAAAGCATGTCTAAAAACAACCTCAGTTGACCAAAGTGCTGTACAAGCATTAAATATAATCATGCATACATTAATAAGTAAAATAGCAATGATAATAAAAAACCAAATGATATTGAAGTATTAATGGAATTTTTAAAAAAAAACCAGAAGTATCAACATAAACCTACTGAGCTACGGAACTGAATTACCCAAAAATCAATGCAAAAATTCACCCCTCTATGCCAGAGCTGTTCTGGGCAGGCATACATAAAAGCCATTTTTTCTGTGCCTATATGTAACCCTTCTTTCCTTGACAAGACTACAGGTAGTGATAGAGTTCAATTTCAGTTCGGAGATTTGGACCAGAATCAGAATTTCTAAGGTAATCGCCCATGGAGCCCAGGAGGGATAATCAATACTGAACACACTCACACAAAAACAGAACTTCTCAAAGATGTATTATCAATCATCAATAAAAACAAAATAATGACAATACAACTGTATCATAAAAAAAAATAAAATAAAAAATAAAATGCGCGCACAAAATAAAAAAAATTGTAATAATGTGTCCTTTTTTCGTGTTGTTTCGTCTATGTTTTTTTTTGTTTTTTTTTTCAATGAGCTCAGTTTGTTCGTTGGGGCCCTTTAATTTGTGTGAAATTTCTATCCTACCACACCGCAGGTAAGGAGGTAAGTTCAGTTGTCCTTTCTTTCCTCAGCTCTGGCTCACCACTTGTCTCTCAGGATCCGTTTTGTCCAGCAGGTGTCCAATAGCCGCTGGTGTCTTACCACTGCCGGTCCTCTCTCTCTCTCTGAAGTCGACCGTGAATGCGCTAATGCCTCTCCCGACATCAGTCGGCACCAAATCCAATCTCTCAATAAAACCTGACCTATGGAACAGGCCACATTCACTTGGTTCAGTAAAATTAAATCATCACAGGCCATAAATTCTTAATGAAAGTAATAAAAATAACTATGACCTATATAAATCCAAATAAAACTTTTTTTTTTCTTTCTTCACAAATTCCACTTTACCAGTGCAACTACAAATAAAAGTTCTCAAAAATTAACAAATCAGGCTGTTACCATAAATTAACTGCCTAAATGATGTAACAAAGTAAATGTTCTCCCCTTTTTCCATCTCCACACACGCATTCACACCCACGGCACGCACACAGTATGCAACGTGCGCAGCCACACACACACGCAATACAGCAGATACACACTTTGATACTAGAGTATGCACACTGTACGAAATGTGCACACCCCCTTACACATGTCGACACAGCCGACACACACACACTCATGACATGCTCACACATTAGGTTAGGTCAATACCAAATTCACACTTAAAATGGCTCCAGCGGCTAACACACGAGGCTCAACATAAGCCTTTAGCTGCTACCATTAGCTCGCGGCTAATCCGCTTCAACTCGACGCACATTAAAACACATAATAAACTCACCGCCAAGCAGTCAACATCCAGCACAGACTCCGCAGATTCAGCGGGCGAAGAATTCCAATCGTTTTGCTTAGTTTTCACGATTTTATAGACAATTTTCTGCAGGACCCTCCTTACACGCAGCCAGTCGGTGCGGTCTCTCATCTCTCTCTCTCTTTCAACACACTGAAAACAAACTTTGCTACCCCTGTTTTTTTTTTCTTTTCTTTTATGTACATATACATATATGTATATATACAGTTGTGCCCAAAAGTTTACACCCCCCAGCGGAATTTCTGATTATTTGGCCTTTTCTCAGAAAATATGAATGATAACACAAAAACCTTTCTGTCACTCGTGGTTAGTGGTTGGGTGAAGACATTTATTGAAAAAAAGATTAGTTTACTTTTTTAAAATCATAATGACAACAGAAACTTCAAAAATTACCCTGTTCAAAAGTTTACACCCCCTGTTTTTAATACCTTGTATTTCCCCCTTTAACATCAACAACTGTTTGAAGTCTTTTGTGGTAGTTGTGGATGAGGGTCTTTATTTTCTCAGATGGTAAAACTGCCCATTCCTCTTGGCAAAAAGTAAATTCTTGGGCTGTCTTGCATGAACTGCACATTTGAGATCTCCCCAGAGTGGCTCAATGACATTGAGGTCAGAAGACTGAGATGGCCACTTTAAAACCTTCACTTTATTCTGCTGTAGCCAATGGCAGGTTGATTTGACCTTGTGTTTTGGATCATTGTCATGTCGGAATGTCCAAGAAAGTCCCATGCGCATCTTCTTGGCCGATGAGTGTAAATTTTACTCCAGTATTTTCTGATAACATGCTGCATTCATCCTTCCATCAATTTTGACCAATTTTCCTGTGCCTTTGTAGCTCACGCATCCCCAAAACATCAGTGATCCACCTCCGTGTTTCACAGTAGGATTGGTGTACCTTTCATCGTGGGCCTTGTTGACTCCTCTCCAAATGTAACGTTTATGGTTGTGGCCAAAAAGTTCAATTTTGGTCTCATCACTCCAAATGTCTTTGTTCCAGAAGTTTTGAGGCTTGTCTGTGCTGTTTGGCATATTGTAAACGGGATATTTTGTGGCATTTGCGTAGAAATGTCTTTCTTCTGGTGACTCGACCATGTAGCCCATGTTTCCTCAAGAGTCTCCTTATTGTGGATCTTGAAACATCCACCCCAATTTTTTTCAGAGAGTCCTGTATTTCAGCTGAAGTTATTTGATGGTTTTTCTCTGCATCTCTAACAATTGTCCTTGCAGTTGGAGCTGAAATTTTTGTTGGTCTGCCTGACCGTGGTTTCATTTAAACAGAATCCCTCTCTCTCCCCTTCTTAATTAGAGTTTTAACAGTGCTTCTTGGCATCCTCAGTTCCTTAGATATCTTGTAAAATCCTTTTCCTGTTTTATACAGTTGAAATATCTTTTCTCGCAGATCTTTTGACAATTCTTTTGCTTTACCCATGATGCAGAAACCAGAAACTTCAACGTAGCACTGAGTGAAAGATGCACGTGTCTGTCAGGAGCTCAGAAACTCACTGAGCTTTCATACACGCACACTAAACAGTGAACTAATCTTTTTTTCAATAAATGTCTTCACCCAACCACTAACCATGAGTGACAGAAAGGTTTTTGTGTTATCATTCATGTTTTCGGAGAAAAGGCCAAAAAATCAGAAATTCCGCTGGGGGGTGTAAACTTTTGGGCACAACTGTACAACTGTTGTGCCCAAAACTGGGCACAACTGTATATATATATCTATCTATATATCTATCTATCTATCTATATATATATCTATATATATATATATATATATATATATATATATATATCTATATATATATATCTATCTATCTATATATATCTATATATATATATATATATATATATATACATATATATATATATATATATATATATACATATATATATAGTCTTTGTGTAGTTTTATAGATAATAAAAAAACACGTATCAAACTAATTTATAAAATACAGCATGTATAGGGCAGAACATGCTATGACTTTTTTCTTTCTTTAATTCTTTTTTTGGCTTGTTTTTTAATCTTTTATTTTGTTTGCAACTTCACAGCTGAACTTTACATACAGTTTGGGTCTATCTGAATAGGTCATGTTTAAAGTAACACTGTTTTGTTGTTATTTATTATTAATTATCTCACAGTCACTAAGGCTACATTTAAATGTACACTCTCTGACTTAAAAACGCAAAGATTTTTCCTTTGTGTATTCAAGTCTGACAGGTCTTGACTGACAGGTCACAAGTGTGTAAAGGTCAATGGTGTTTTATCCCCTAAACTGTTTTCCTCCACAGGTTCCCCGCAGGGCTGTGTCCTCTCTCCGTTGCTTTTTATCTTGTACACCAATGACTGCAGGAGAACTCACAGTAACAGGCATTTTGTTAAATTTGCTGACGATACAGTGATCGTGAGTCTTTGGGTCAGGATGAGTCTGAACACGGTCCTGTCATTGATGATTTCATTTCTTGGTGCAAAGATTTCTGCCTGCAGATTAATGTTTTAAAAACTAAAGACATGATTGTTGATTTTAGAAAGTCACAGCCCAGTGTCAGGCATACTGTCATTAATGACATGGATGTTGAGATTGTTTCTCATTACAAATATCAGAGATCAGTCATCGATAATTTACTACGATTTGAAGCCAATACTGATGCTGTTTGTAACAAGGTCCTGCAGAGACTTTATTTCTTGAGAAAGATGAACACATTCAAGGTGTGTAAGGTTCTTATGTCTCTTTTTTATCAGTGCTTTATAGAAAGTGCTCTCACGTACTGCATGGTTGCTTGGTTCGGTTGTCTTGCTTTGTCTAGTAAAAACAGACTTGTGAATCTGGTTAAAGTAGCGAGCAAGGTGATCGAAGTGCAGCAATCTCAGCTGCAGGATATATACAGCAGACGACGTGTTCTTAGCAGAGCCCAACAAATTCTGAACTGCCCTGATCACCCTCTGTTTGCTGAATTTAATCTTCTCCCTTCTGGACGACGTTACAGAATTCCGAAAACCAAAACTAGGCGAGCCAGAACTTCTTTTATTCCAGTCGCTATTGAAAATCTTAATACATTGACCTGACTAGTTTTTCTTGTCCTGTGCTTTGTGCATCTTGTGGATAGAATTGTTGACTTTAAGATTTTAATCCTTGACTATTTATTGACTTTTATTGAATCTCTTTTTATCTGCTTTATCTTGTATGTTCTTTATTACTGTATTTATCGGCTGCACAGCACTTTGATGACTGAATACACTTTATGGGTTTTGCCTGACTCTTAGTCTTTGGCATTTTGTGGTATAAGTGCCGTCCTTTTTCACTTGAGTTCAGGATTTTTCCTGATTCTTTTTAATGCCTGTATGATTTATGTGTTATCATGTACTTGTGTACTGATGCCTGCTGCCGAAAAGCAATTTTCCTACGGGACTATAATAAAGTTGAAGTTGAAGTCGTCCCGCGTTCAGACGGAGACACTGGAGATGAATTTAACTGCTGTAGTGTTCATGCCGGTTCAGTAGATGGCGGTGTAGATCTGCAGAGAGGCAGTGCTGCTACAATACACATACAAAGAAGAAAAACTTTTCACAAACAACAATGGTGAGTGGATGCACAAAGGAGCAGAAGTTTCTTTTCTGGACCACAATTTTGGTTCAGACAAGTCTGGCTGGATAGTTTTGTCTGGATAACAAACCAAGCATGGTAAACAGCCCACGTTACTCGGTAGACGACTGAAGCTGTCATTGTTCCTGGTAAGCGCGTACAGCCGTACAGAGTGTTTGGATACTCTTCACTCTGGAGCCTGTTTTCAAGTGTTTCCGTTTTGGGCAATCTGCAAAGAGTTCCCATGTAAACACAGGGACAAAACGCAATGAAAACGTATCGGATCTGACCTTATTCTTCCCCGTGTAAACAGCCCCGAAGACAAATTTGGCAGACCTCTGCTGCGTCTTCAGAGTTTTACCGCTCTGAGCTTAGACCTGACACCACAGCCAGGTTCCGTCTGGGCTCATTGCATACGAACAGTTGATTGTGATTGCATGATTACTATTGTCGGGGGTGGGTTTTGAGAGGGGCTGCAGTCTGTGGAGATACTCACATCAGAGGGACACAGAAATGAGAGCAAGCTGGTACTGTATTCTGTCCCTTTTTCATCTGAATTTTTCACAAATAAGTTAATTTTGTAGGTAAACTGAAATGTGCTTTCTCAGTTTCTCAAGTTTTGAATTGAGGGGGAGAAAGATTATTTTGAGGGATCCCTCTTTTGAGCCTCACTCTGTCCACTTCTGAGATGAAACAGTAACAAATATCCTGTTCTGACTGACATGACTGAGCCCCTTCATCCATTAAACTGCTAGTGAATGTAAACAGCTAATCAGTCAATCACATGAGAGCAACACAATGCATTATGTAATGTTGACATGGACAAAAAGACGTGCCAAAAGTGATTTAAGTGACTTTGAACGTGACATGGTTACTGGTGCCAGACAGGTTGGTCTGAGTATTATAGAAACTTCTGATCTATTGGGATTTTCATTTTCAACCATCCCGAGGGTTCACAGAGGATGGTCTGAAAAGAGAAAGTATCCACTGAACAGCAGTTCTCTGGCTGAAGTTTCTTAGTTGATGCCAAAGATCAGAGTGGTTCAAGATTTAGTAAAGCCAACAGTAGCTTTAAAAATTGTGTGCAGAAAACCATTTCTCAATGCAGAACACTTCTAATCCTGAAGAATAAGAATAGGAGTAAGAAGAAGAAGAAGAAGAAGAAGGGCTTCAGCAGCAGAGGACCACACCAAATGTCAACCAAGCCAGGAACAGGGAACTGAGGCTAGAACTGGCACGGGTGTACCTGGTTTCTGCTGCCATGTCCAGAATCAGAATTTGGCCCTATGGACCCATCCTACTGTCTATCATCTGTATTGCAGTGAGAGGACAACAGGAAGTCCCTGTCAGTTAGCTGCTGACCACCATACTGTAAAAACAAAAAAGTTGTGTCAACTCAAAATTTCAAGGCAACAGTCTCCACAGAATTTTTGAGTTTTGGGGTCCCACTAAAAATCTTAAGTTTGATCAAACAAATAATTTTTTGTTGAGATAACTTATCATTAAAGTGTACTGAACTTAAATTTTTGAGTTTTGAGGTCCAACTGAAAAATCTTAGGTTTAAACAAACAAATAAGTTTTTGTTGAGATAACTTATCATCAAAGTTGGTTTAACTTAATTTTTTGAGTTGCACACAAAAAGAATTCAGTTGAATTAAAGGTCTGCCAACTTGTTAGTTTTTGTTCATAAAATGTACTTTTCCTATGTATAACAACTTCAGATTTCAAGTTCTGCAAACCAAAAATTCTGAAATAAAGATGTGCAAACATTTTTTAATCAGAAAATGTTCCTTTATATGTATTATGACTTCAGGTTTTGAGCCCTACATAGCAAGACTAATTCCGTCCACTTTTCTGTCACACACATAACTAATAAAACCAAGTCAGTTTTAATGTTATTCACCTTAACTGTATAATTGTTAACACTTTTCTTTATGACGCAGAGTCTCACTCAGTCTCAGTTTATGTGGAGTAAGTGGAATTTCCAAAAACAGTATCTCACAAAAGTGAGTACACCTCTCACATTTCTGCAAATATTTTATTAAATCTTTTCCTGGGAAAACATTAAGGAAATGACACTTTGATACAATAGTGAGTGACCAGCTTGTACAACAGTGTCAATTTACTGCCACCTTGAAATAACACAATGTCTAAACTGCTGTCAACCAAAGTGAGCACACCCCAAAGCATTGTTTTTGTGTCTATCATTATTTTTAAGCACTGCCTTAACTCTCTTGGGCTTAGAGCTCACCAGAGCTTCACATTTTACCACTGGAGTCCTTTTCCACCTCCATGACCACATCGCAGAGCTGGTGGATGTTAGAGACCTCGTGTTCCTCCACCTTCCTTCTGAGGACGTCCCACAGATGCTCAGTAGGGTTCAGATCTGGAAACATGCTCGGCCAGTCCATCACCTTTACCTCAGCTTCTTTAACGAGGGAGTGGTCGTCTTGGAGGTGATCGTCCTGTCACTGCCCCCCCTAAAAAAAAAAGATTGCATTAGTTCAAACCAGAAATATACATCACAAAAGGGGCCAATCTTTAAAAGCAACCCCAGAATAGGAATAAAGATAAAATTAGGAAAAAATGCGAATGCTCCAACTGAACAACAGAGCCTGCGAACAGTTGTTGTTCAGCTGGAGCGTTAGCAGCTACCAGCTAACATCAGAGAAAATTTTAAAATGAATGAACAAATAACTTGAATACATTCTCTTATTTGAAGAGTCAGTCTAAAATTTCTGCATCTGATCAATTATGTGGGGCTTTTAGGGGACAATGGCAAAAATGTCAAAGTGTTGTAACCAAAAAAACTTGGCACCAAATTCTAAAACTTGCTGAAAAAAAATTGTCTTGTTTAACAATGAATAAAATGTTCTGAATATTACTGCAAATTTGGAGAATTTGTGGACTATATAATATATATACAATAAAATATATATAATTAATAAATATTTTTATTCCATTCACTAACAACTTTTAAATATATATTATAAATAAATACATAAATAATACATCAAGTGTAGCAGTAGTGGATGGACATTGACAAAGATGAAAATGAACAACAGCTTCAAAAACATATGAAATTTCAAAAACATGTTCATTATCAGGCAAAAAATGAATTTATATCTGTAAAATAACATGTATTAACTTTCTAGTGTTTCATGATTATTACAAAATAATAGATCCTCATATCCCCCAATAGATGACATTGTCAAGCAAAAACAAAAAAGTAGGTCAACATGGCAGGGTCCATTTATAAATTCTAAAATTAGTTAATAGAAAACACCCAATTTTAGCTGTTGGCATTTTTTTCCTCAATGAAAATAATAAAATGCACAAGTTCAATTAAACTTGCTGACTCTCATGTGTGAATTTTTGTGCCACTTTTTCTTCAAAAGTAACGTAGTAACATGGTGTGACTGTTTTATCAGTTTTGTAACCCGTTTTTTTTTGTAATTGAAAATGCTACATTTTACAGGGAAATTCAAGGGGAATAAGATGTAATCCTCTTTTGGAATGTACTAAAACACTTTTTTAACAGTTTATGTATAATTTGTCAAACATTATTTAGAAAAAGCTGAGCCATTTTCAGTATTGGTCCTGGTCTTTATTGCAAAAACGCATATAATTTAATTTAAAAATAATCCTTAAAAATGTATTTTCATGGGTAAATTAAAATGTAGTCACTGCATTTAAAAGTACACTTGTATACACCCTAGATGTAAAATATTTAATGTTTATCCTTTTGTTGTGGTAAGACCACTTGACATTTTCAGTCCAACTTTTCCTTTTGTAAAAAAAAATTCAAAGACTATTTGAAACTACATGAAAGAAACATTAATACAAAATATACAATTTTTGCAAACCTGATGCAACCTTTCAAAACAATTTGTTAAAATATGTTAACTGTTCTTCATGTAAGCTCTTATTTGTCATTGACCCATGAATTAATGTTTAAAAACATGTTAAATTATTTATATTTTGATATACAAGGCGCACCTGACTGTAAGTTGCAGGATCAGCTGAACTATGATAAAAATACAAATTTTTAGACTGGAAAATATGGTAATCTGTAGCACAGTAGGTTGTGTTTCATTTTCTGATACTTTTCTCTTCCTGAATTAAAGTAATGCATTTAATGTCAGACTGACATTACTTGCATATTTATCTTCAGACTCAGGAGTAGTACTGGGATTTCTATTGAACTGATTGTATTATGTACAGGTATTCAGTAATAGAAGAACGTTACATTCTTCATGAAGGGAAAAATTCTTGCAGAGCTCTTGGTTCACAGCTAATATGATTGTGTCTTAATAATTTACTACTTTGTATTTAGAACTTTAAGAAACAGTTTTGGGTAGGAACTTACCATCGTATTGCAAACAACAGGAGCCAGGTGCTGCAGTCAAACTTTGCCTCTCAAGTGGCCTGGTGAACCTCAGCAGCGCATCTGTGCCAATCCAACCCGCTGCACTGTGCAGGAGAAAGGGTCCTCTTAGTATCATTGCTAATCTGTACCGTGCCATAGGCCAATAATTCAGTCTGTGGAGCTGTCTATACATGAATTTGATGTTTAACGTTATAGCATACACATCTCATTGCAGCAGTTGTGAGCAATGTTTTGTTGATAGCCATTCCCCTCTAAAATTAAACAGATTTACTGCCTCGTCTGCTCAGGCACGCAATCTATTATTTGCCAAGATAAGAGCAATCTTTTTTCTAGCAACCTTTCAACAGGGAGTTTTGATTTCAAAGGTCTAGACATGATAATTCATGCTTTCACAGAAAAGAAACTGTACTGAATACACATGAAAAACACCTCCTCACCCGGGTTAGTGGTTTGGTGAAGCAGCACCTCGTCACAGCACAGTCAACCACTAGCATGGTAGCTATCTAATGTTCAAGGTGGCTAACATATCTGTAATGACCATGCTGTCTTAAGCTAACTGACAAAAAATAAAGTAACATTAATCTGCAATCAAGTCAAAATCAACTGCTAAGCTTTGATAAATACTCAAATAAAATACTCACCTTTATGGAGATAACATCCATCCAGGACAAGTGCACAGGAAAATGGCAGAACATGTGGGAACTTGAAAGTGCAGAAAGACCCCTGCAGATTTGAGTTGGAAACCCCATTCTTTCTGAAAGCCAACTCAAAGAATTTAGTCATAGCCTCAAACCTACAGTTTTAAGTTCTGCCAACCTAAGTTTTGATATGAGACCAACTTTACTCAACAAACTTATAAAAGGTAGTTGAGATAACTGCTTTTATGTTGTTTGCAACACAACAAAACATTTCATGTTTGCCTGACTAAAAAAGCATTGTCAGGCCGACAATTTTAAGTTTTCATTTTTACAGTGCACTACCGAGAAAGATCTGAACTCTTCAAGGTGACATCTTTTTTTAAAATATATCTTTGGAGAGTGAAATTATTTTGAATGTGAAGAGGTATTGAAAAAAGGGGAAAAAAGAAAATATTTTAGTGAATGATCTTTGCAGGAACATGGATATATTCTGATTTTTTTTCAAATTTTTTGATATTTTTCACATTTTTAAAATATTTCCATGTCATGCTGAGTAAAAAACGGTTATTACAGTCAAACATAAGACAAGAAAACTTAAATAGATGTCTTACTTACTTATAATTACTACACATATAATTGCATAAAAATACAATATTATAATTGCTATTTACATTTTCAGTGGCCAGAGAAAAAAATGCAAATTTTGAAAAGACTTATTTAGGTCCTTAACAAGCAAATAATGCCAAGGAAACTCCATGACTTTGCCCTTTGACTAGAAAATTACAGTCAGTTTATATTTCTTCCATCTTGAACCTTTGTATTCAGTTTGAATGTTATCCCTCACAAAATTTTTCTAACATGTTTTTTGTGGATTATTTCCAAGTTGAGTTATCAGTCTATCCATCAAACTTGATTTACATACCACATTTAATTCAAAGAACAGAAAAAAAAATTGAAAAAAGATATAGGTTGAAGACTGAAAGCTCAGGACCTTGACTTTTGACCCATGACCTTGAATATTAGCCAGGTCATCTGTGTATCAGATCAGACTCTAGTGCAAAATTTGATGAGTACCTCAAATCCACATGAATTAAATTCAATTATGTTTCATCAATAATAGAAAATAGCTGCACTTTCCTGTCTTAATTTTCTAAATATTGTTTGTATCTGTTCCTGATCTATATTTTGTAAGCACGCTCCATTAAAGTGTTATTTTCATTTTAATTTTCTATTTTTATTCTTTATCTAATATCTTAAATTATTTACTTATTTATTTATTTATACTGTTTTGTGGTTGAAAAAACGACTGCTTGAGTCAGAACCTTATTCTGATAACCATCAGACTTCATGAACTTGACCATTGACCTAAGATGTAATCATTCCTTCCGTTAGTCAGACAAGGCCTCTATTTTAGTTTAAAGAGGCTTTCTTGAAGTACTTTGACGATATTGTTTTCAGAAGATTGCATTAAAAAAAACAAAGTAACCAAGAATTTCTGTATCCTCTTCAGTCTAATCAGCTCATCCCTGTGCCACCATAGCGTTCGTGTTTAGTTTGAAAAACAATCCTCAAAACATTCTTGTGCGTTTGTGATTGCAACATTTGTAAATTTTAAAAATAAACGGATAATGAGACACATGAACTTTACTTTTGGCCCCAGACCAGTTTAAATGATGTAAATTTCTGTGTAAAATTAAAGTCCCAGACAACGTTTTCTGTGACCTCGACCTTTAAAATTTGATCTTCAGAATCATACCAGTTTATGTTGAACATTAGAGAAAAGTTTTAAGACATTTCTTAAAAATTCTTAGTATGTTCACCAAATTGTTATCCAAAGCCTTGAGGGGCATCGAGGGATATCGTGGCTTTGACCTTTGACTCCTCTTTGGAAAAACTTCAGTCTGAGGGTCTGTTCAGACGAGAACTTTGTTACCAGAACTGAAAAAGTTTTTAGTTCATGCTTTCAATATCACTCCTTGTTCACATAGAGACACTGTACAAAACAATGTGCACTCACACGGATCCGCATGAACAATCGAAAACTTTGTAGTGTGCATGCTGGGCCAGTAATTAGGAATGTAGGTCTGTAACGAAACAGCCGTTTTTCAATGGGCATCAGCAGAGTAACTTTTATTGGTGAATACAGATTTTTCACAAAACACAATGGCGAGTGGACGTATGAAGACACAGCAGTTTTTTGTCTGATCAGACGATAAAGTTGGGCTACTACTGGACGTAGTGCTCAACTATACAAGCACCAAAGGCTTATTTATCAATGAATCCTTTGTATTTTTATTGTTTTTTTATTTATTTGTTCTTCTGGTAGAAGGTCCTCTGTCATGATCGTGTTTTTTGTTTGTCTCGTTACCCTGTCTGTTCGTCTTTGTCATGTTTATTTTGTCATTTCCTGTTTTACTTTGAAATTCATTTCTCCTTTCTTTGTCTCCGTAGGTTTTACTTCCTGTTCCGGCTTGTCTCCCCCAGGTGTCCCTCATTACCCCTCATTACCTCTTGTATTGAACCCTCACGTGTCTTTGTCCTTGTTGCCGGATTGTTTTCTCACGTAGTCACTTTCTAGGCGTTCTTTCATAGTCACAGTCACAGTTTTTGACCCTTTTTGGATAGACCTCGTTTTTGCCTTAAGCCCTTTTGATACCTTTGCCTGTTTTTTGCCTGCCTTTTGTGTACCGACCTTGCCTGTCTGATTACCCGCTCTGTGTACCGACCCAAGCCTGTCTGAGAACCTCCTGTTGTGTTTTGACCTAAAGGACTGTTAAATAAACCTTGATTTTTGCTCCACGGACCTGCCTCGTCTGCATTTGAGTGTTTGTGTGCCTTGTTCCTGAAATCCTCATATCAATCTTCAGCCCATGGCAGGCATGTGTGTTAACTTACCTGCATGTGCGTTCACATGCTGATTCCTGTTACCAGTATACCTGTTGAAAGGGTATTTACTGAAGTCATGGAGGCAATTTGATGAGGCCTGACCATGCAAGGATGAGCAGCTCCATGCTTTGAGAGCTAATGTTTTTGAAATGCAACATGTCAGCTCAGCTCCAGCTGCATGTCATTTCTCAGGCTTTGCAAAAGTGGAGAGCTGAAGAGCATCTAACCTCTTGGCTCAGACTCAATATTGAGGACTCGGGGAACTTTTCTAGTACTTGGCCTAAGGTACTGAGGACTCGACCTGGACTCGACTCAGGTGAGAGAACTCAACTCTGACTCAACTCGTACTTTGTTTTGGTGACTCAGACTTGACTCTGATTTTTTTTTTTTTTTTGGTGACTCGGACTCGACTCAGACCCAGACACTTGAGGACTCGGACTCGAGCTAGGGTGACTCGACTACAACACTGATCAGGTGTGACTGTATAAATGTAGAGCAGAGTGGTGTAAAGCCAGCGTTAAATCTAAAAGTCTTTCCTGGCTTCAAAAATACAACCTCAAATACAAGCTGACATGGTTCACTGTGTGTGTGTGTGTGTGTGGGTGTGTGTGTGTTTACCGCATCCCTCACACTGACCCCTGCTTGTCGGGTCATATCCTGTCCATCTCTTTTTTTTTTCTTCCTGGTCGCCGCTCTCTGTTTGCTTTGGCAGCTTCAGGTCTAATGGGGTTCAGGTGCAAAGACTGTGTTTGTATGTGTGTGTCAGTGTGTTTGTGCATTCCTCAAAGCTTTTGTGCATGTTTGTACAGTAAGTGTGTGTTTATGCGTGTGCTTGTGTGTCCAGTTATTTTAGGTGCAATCACCATGGTCATTTATTTTTAGTTCTGAAAGACTTTGTGTGTGTGTCTGTGGGGATTTGCACACTCTGTGCTCGTGTGTGTGTCTGTGTGTGTTCTTTGGCAGCATGTGTAGAGCAGGTTTGGAGGTTGTGGTGAGTTTGTGTGTACAGGGTCGCTGGTGTGAAAGAGCAGTTAGAGCTCGTCTTTCCCCTGGAGAGAGAGAGTTTAATTTAGAGGAACAAGGCTCCTAACACACACTCATGCTGCTGCCATCTCGTCGACCTGTCACTCCACACCTCATCCCTCGTCCACGGACGCCTCTGACTCTCCATTAAACATTCATCATACTCACGTCGTCTCTCTCCTTCCTACTGCATCCCACATTTCTGTCTACAGTGTGACGTCTGACATCAGATGGCAAACACTGTGAATAAAATGGAGTTGTTATTCTAGTAAAAATGAAGTGCTCTGAGTTGCTGTTTGGTGCATGAACATACAAAACGTATTCACTTATTCATTGATGAGCTCCACTTACTCAACATTTTGCCTCTCTCAAAGAGATAGTTCGTTTTTTTTTTAGGATTGCTTAAAGTACCCGTAAATATAGGGTGACCCTATATCCTCTTTTGCCATGACATAGGGTTAGAAGATTTCCTTAAATGTCTGGGTTCTGCTCAGCCTGTTCTACAGATGAAGCTGCCAACGAAAACAACATGTAAGATTCAAACTATTGCAACTCCATCGTCTTTTTCATCATAGTTCGTATTCTATGCATTTCATAAATAGTTAAATAATATAAATACTTTTAAATAATATAAAATTTGTTGTTTCACTTTTGTCTTCTCAAAAGTGTTGCACATGCTCTTTAGAGGAACCTGTTGAAAATACAAGTCTCTTTTTTTCTTTTCTTGCAATTACACACTGTTTTAAGCATTTCAACTTAATTCTTGGAATGTTTTATTTTTACCTAAAAAAAGGTGCAAAAAATGTACTCAAAATGCATTTTCTGATACATTTAATAACAAAAAATGAAAAAGAGATCAGGCTGTCATTTATATTCTTAGTAGTAGAAGGGTAACATTTTTATAAAGGATCACTGGCATTATTCCAATTGACCTACTTGTCAAGATATGGAGCATGCATCCCACATGCATCATGACACAACCCATGCTGCTGAGGGTCCTCTTTTTGGGTGTTAAGGATATGGTCACACTTGTAAATATAATTGCCAACAAAGCAACATGACAGCTCTGCCACTAAGAGGACGTAGCTAGTTGGTATTTACAAGGCTTTTGGTGGCAGTCAATGTAGCCACCAAAAGCCTTGTAAATACCCAACTTTTGGGTAGCAACTCTTTTAACAACTACTTTTCCTCAACAATGCTCATGTTTAGAGCTTTTGTGTGATGTGACAGAGGATAAGAATTAACCAATGCTGAGAGGTCATCAAAAATATGGCGTGACGGCACCTCATACATTTACTCAGTCCTGTGATGCATGTTCCCTCCATATCTCATACCTGTGGGCCCATCCCCTACTACCAAGACCCCACATCTCTGGTGTCCCTGGTTTCTTACAGCCTTTACTTCCTATATGGACTTAGATCAGCACAGCTACCTCATATTAATAACGCTACCTGTTTGTCCTCCTCCCTGTTGTCTTGTCTTGTCCTATCTGTCACTATTTCCCCTTCTTTCACACTGTGGTGTAACACAGCCCTCTCCTTCAGCTCACATCAGGAATTAAATAAAGTTAGGTTTGATGAACTAACCTACACGGAAGGCTGGTGATGGTCATCAGGAGCAGTGAATCACATTTACATGCTCTCAAGGTCTTTTTAACGCTGTCATCAGACACAGTGCTTGACTAGAAGGATAATGTAGACAAGGGGAAGGAAAAAAATGGTGTTCTGGGGTCAATTTTGCTTTGTTCAACTAGTTATCATTTTGACAGCAGTTGTTAGTTATGTTTATAATCTTTTAGTTTTAGTCTTAATTTAGTCATCTGTATTGTTTTAATGTTCGTCTTGTTTTAGTTGATGAAATTTCACGTTTTAGTCAACCAAATTGACCCGTATGCACACCACCTTGGCATATTGTTTTCTGCTTAAACTTGACAAGCCTCTCGAGCATGTTTGCAGGCCTACTAATGTAGGATTGGACAGTAGCTATTGTGGGAGGGGCTTGGCGAAGGGTCAGTTGCTTTATTTCTGTCAATCAAAAGAGCCATTTTGCCTGCCACGCCTACCAAAAAAATCTGTCTGGAGCCACAAAACACGTTTGAACTTTAAAATGACAACAGCAGTACCTGCTGACTACATTATAATGACATTATAATGACATTAGATCTATAAGCAAACTACTTTACCACCTGACATGACTGCTCTGTAATGGGTCATGTACTTTTGTTGCTTTAACTTGACATTAGTGTTAGTAATTCATTTAGAACCAAAATGACAACAATGGTGTGTTTACTTTGATTTTCAGGTTTGTCAACAAAAATAACCATCTATTAATATTAGCTCTGTTAACACGGTTATTTTCATTTTTTATTTTTCTTTGTTGTTGCTCCGTTTTTTATCCCACATGGATCAGGTTTTACTTTCAGTTTAGAAATCCTAAATATTTATTTGACATCATCAGGTGAGATGGGGGTCAGTAGGTCTTCCCGTCGCATTTTAAATTAAAATCATTTCTTTCCTGCATTCAGATCATTATTGTGCACAATTTTATCATAATCACGAAGTAATCTTGTGATTCTTGAGGTGCTTTTCGACATCTTATCAGTGTTTTAGAAGCTTATCCCACATAATTACTCAATATTTAGCTTCATGCCTATTTTGATGTGTCATAGAAAAAAATTGTCAGATATACATATAACACAGTTACTCACACACCTGAGTCTCTAGTTAGTGAATGAGAGATAATGTGAGGGGGAGAGACTGACTGCAATCATGACGCAGATATGGTATTAAAAAACATCCACCTGATATCTTTGTGTAAAAATCCCCCGCTTCAACAACGCCATCACAGTTGTGCTGAATTATCGTCTCCCCGTGTCTCTCGTCTTTTCCAAAGCTTTATCACTGGCATGCCTCTGTTTAAGAAGTTTAAATCCCTTCACAGCAACAGTCGAAAGTATAAGAGTTCATCAAAACATCTTCATCAGAACTTAAAATGAACATCAAGTGAGCTCACAGCTAAAGATGCAGCAGCATCCTACTCTCACTCTGACCTGCTGCAGGTCACGCAGAGGTCATGGGAGGTGGACACATGACGCAAAGTTAGCAATGTAAAAACCAAGAAATTGTCAATAAAAGGAAAAAGGCAGATGGTGCTAAAACATGCAGAAATAACACCAATTAATTAGAGTTCAATGCGAGTATGCAATTGATGGAAGTTTTTTGCTCTTCTGTCCTCTGAGTCCAGAGAGCCACTGGCAAGGGGCAAAAGAGCCGCATGCGGCTCCGGAGCCGCAGGTTGCCTACCCCTGATTTGTGTCTTTCAAAAGGGAACCATAATTTAATTTCATTATGCAGCTGTTGTTTATTGACCAATAAACTTCCTTGTATCCTTGTATTTTGTTTTGCGGTGCATCTTGACCAGGACATTCCTGTAAATGTGAACCTCAATGAGGCTTCCTGGTCAATAAAGATTAAATAAGCAAAATTGCAATGTTACTCAACAAATGCTATACAAAGCAGACGTATATGCCATTTCCCACGAAGACAGCTGTCACCAAAAGGGTGTCTCAGGTTGTGCAACAGGAGTCCACTCCTATGGAAGTAGCCAGAGTGGACAGAGATTAAAGCAGAGCTGTTATCGTGGGTGGGTGGCAAAGGTAAGAGGAAGTCAAGTCTTTACGGGTTTACATGAAACTTGGATCAAACATTATAAAGTTTTAAGCATATGCAAAAATGTGCAATTTACCCAAAGAACATCAGCGTTACCCAACTAATGTTAACTCAGTAATGCGTGGCCTGATTTAGCTAAATGTTTCCCTCTGCGTCTGCAAAAGTTGACCAAAACAGCTTGTAATGCAGCTTCATCAGCTGATCAGGTCTGCAGTTAGCCTTGCGGAGCAGATGGACCTGCCCGATTCTGAAATCATGCATATCCGTCTTGTCAGCTTTCATTGTCCAACGGTTTCACTCGGCTAAATGCTTAAGGCCCTATCAGGGAAGAGAGCTACGGGAGCAGCGGATGTGATGACAGGAAGCGTTTGAAAAGAATGGCAGCTAATGCCAGTTAGTCTGTGGTCATCTTGATCATACTCAGTGATACTTGGGGGAATATGCTCTCCTCAGAAGTTTACTTCGTAGAGATTGTCTTTTTGACCTCCGCCAAGGAGGTTATGTTTTCGGGAGTTTGTCTGTCTGTGAACAAGATAACTCAAAGAGTTATGGATGGATTTTTATGACATTTTCAGGAAATGTTCAGCATGGGAAAAGGAAGAACTGATTCAATTTTGGTGTTGATCCAGTGCCTGGATCCGCCATGACGAAAAATGTGATTTTTGGGAATAACTACTGAACTAAAATAGATATCATTTTGAATCCAATTGCTAATGGTCTGTTTTCATGGTCAAGGAATCTAAAAATGTAGATGAAATAAAGGTAGGACTAATATTTTTGGTGAAAATCACAATATGGGTGAGGACTGTGGCGCTGGCAGAGGTCTGCACTCTCCGAGTGCTTTTCTAGTTTAGATATATTTTTTGCAACATTTTTCACAGATATAACATATTAACTGCACAGAGAAAACAAGAACAAAATTAAGTCCAAACCCGACCTAAGCATACACACATAAACTCACACACCCTTACCTACACAAACACCCAGACCAGGGGGAGAATTAGGCAATTAAGGTATATGTAAATTGTAGTATCGAGTACAATTGAGTTCAGTTCATCTTAGATTAAAAATAAAAGACAAACAAATGTCTCTTCATGCACATCAATCATAAAAGAGAAAAAAACAACAAACAAATGTGACACAGTCTATACAAATACTGTGCCCCATGATGCCTCCTATTTGTGTTGACTTTTTACATTGTTAAACTGCAGTTTCTCGAGATGAATAACTGAAACAAGCTCATGCAACCAGACTTTGAAGCATAGTGGAATCTGTGTCTTCCAGTACTTAAGAATAACCTTTTTGGCTAGTACCCTGCCCATCAGTAGCACTGGTTGATGTGTGAAGGGAGAGTTAAAGAGTCCTCAGAACATCCAAAAAGAGCCAAATTCCTATCCAGAAAGAGAGTCCTGTGGTAAACTCCGTAAACACACTAGACAAACATTAGCTTTACTAAAGCTTTTTGCATATGTAGTCACAGTAGTATGAAATCATACTTAACTAACTTATTTTAGAACTATTTTGGTACATCATCCGTTTTGACTAGTCTTCTTAGGACACTCCAAGATATAACAAACCACACAAAAAAATTGCTTAAGCTGTTTTATTTTTGACGAAAAGTTATCATTGGAAATGTTACATTTCAGTGAGATTTTCTGACCTAATGTAAGCCATATTAGAAACAAATGCAATCTGTTAAAGAGATTCAATCACAGTGATTACCTAACAGCCCCTGTAGTTGCCTAAAACATACCTCAATTGCATAGTTAGGATCATACTACTTACTACAGCTCAGAAGCATGTCAGTGAGAGACTAGAACATTCATGTGTTGGACAGTTTTAACATATTAATTTGATCAATTATCACGTTAAGGCATATACAGTGTTACAGTCAGTAGTAGCTAATGAGAGAACAGAGGAGATGACATCAAACCGTGTATCCTCTGCAGGTCTCTCTTCAGTGATACATAGCACTACCTCAGACCACAGAGAGCTTATTTCTCCTCCACCTGGAATTTGAGCTCAATACTCAATGGTCACGGCCTTTGTCTTCAGGTATTCATTAAGTGCTTCTTGTCCTAAGGAAGAAACAAAAACACAGACAGTGAATATGGAGATTAACTAACACAAAATAAGTTTAGGATACTTTCAAGGATCAAAATCACAAACATCCTTTTTAGGAATGTCCATTAGTCAAGTTTGTATGTGCTATGCAAAGACTAAGGCTGCGTTTACATGGAGGCACTGTCACCTACAACACAAAGGTTTTTTCTTTTGCGCATTCACACTCGATCCGTGTTCAGACGGAGACGCCAGAAATTAATGAAACCGCTGTGGTATGCATGCCAGTCCAGTAAATGGCGATGCAGGTTTGCAGTGAAACAGTGCTGCTACAATACATGTACAAAGAAGACAAGTTTTTCACAAGCAACAATGGCTAGTGGACACACAGAGATGCTCCGTTGTAGGCTGTAAAGGAGCCGTGTAAACGCCATCTAAAGTCCAGGTTCCACTCTGACCCTCAGTCCCTGTCCTGAATGTTCTTCTCCTTGTCTTATCCCTAGTGTCATCATCTGTCCACCTTTTTATCTACTAATTGAAGACACAAAAAAGTCAACTAAAAATACAGCTTTGCTGACCATCGATATGTGCACATGAAATTTGACTTGTTTGTCTTAACTCAGGTTCACATACAGTGAACCTCTTCAAAAACAGCTTGAGTATGTCCACAATCATTTATGAAGAAGAACCTTCTAGTTTTCACACCTTGAGTAAACATGATCCACCTCTATTCTCACTCTCTCTGAGTTGTCTGTTAAAGCTCCTGTCACTGTAAGGCCACCTTACCCACATGGGTCCCGTCTGTTCTGACCTGGCAACATTGTGTTCAACTCCATGGTAACTGGGCAGTTCCATGCAGTTCAGCACCATGTATTTAATGGCTCTATGTTGTTTCTAGAGTCTGTGTTCTGCACTAGGCCAACTTCATTAAGCCAATGAGCTTGAACGACTGACACAACAGTGATAGAATGTCAAAGTGGTTGATGTATTCAAGGAGGTCAGGGGGATCAGCCATCATGCCACCATGTAATTACCCCACTTTAAGGGGGAAAACCTTGCTCAACTCGTTGATACAGTAAGTTATTGACAGTGTTTCTCTTCTTCTTGACAAAGCGCCTAAGTTTGTCTGGTATAAATATAACTCTTTTGAATTTATATTTTTATATATTTGTCCTGTATGTAAAAAAGGCAAAACAAATGGTCACAGTACTTGACTCAGACCAGTTTTCTCACCCAGATCTTTGCCAAAGCCAGACTGTTTGAATCCTCCAAATGGAGAGGCCACATCCGTCTTATTGTAGGTGTTGACGAAAACTGTGCCTGCATTTAGCCTTTCACTGACGTACAGAGCTTTGCTGATGTCCCGTGTGAAAACACCTGAGGCCAGGCCATACTCTGTGGCGTTGGCTCTCCTCAGAACTTCATCTAAGTCCCTAAAGCACAGAGACAGAAGAGGAGAGAGAGAGACAGCAAAGATGAGAAGCCAAGACAGTGATTTTTAAAGTGCTGTGAGCTATGATCAATGTGACAAATCTAAGTAATTTAAAGGTGTCTAATGGGGGATTTTAGAGATGGTCTTACCCGCTCTTGAACTTAGACACAATCATGACAGGACCAAACGACTCCTCTATAGCGATGAACATGTGGTCTTGTACATCAGTGAACACGGTGGGCTCAAAGAAAAACCCTGGAACAGACATGAAACATGTCAGACCACATCCATCATACCTCAGATATTAGGCATCACGTAGTTTCAGATCAGGAACTGAAGTCTTACCTGGTCGCTGCACCTGTTTGCCACCACACACCAGCGTGGCCCCCTCCTTCACCCCAGTCTCACAATACTCCACCAGCTTGTCAAGGTGGGCTTTGTGGTTCTGAGGGCCGTGATCTGTGGAGCGGTCCAGTGGATCACCAATCTTCATCTTCTTCACCTCCTCAACCTGAGAAAAACATACATCCAAAAAGAAGAAAATTTCAACAATAACCATATCCTGATGATTCTGCCTCCACTGGTATACAATATTCATAGGACAGTCGGGCCAGGAGGGGGGCTGTGGGGATTAGACACACCCACTCACTCCTTCATGCTCTCTGCATCAGCCAAAGCCTGTGTAGCTTTGTGTGTTTCATAATGGCAGTTTTAGTTTTGTTAACTAATGATTATTGTCATAGTTTTTGTCAACAACCTTTATCACCTGACAATAACTAAACCTTCACTAATTAAAACAAGAGCACATGGACAAAAACTAAAACTACATTAACTGACATTTTCATTATCATATAAAACTAAACAAAATGTTTGACAGAGACTTTATCCAATCAGACCTAATTTGGTCATGAAGAAAGTAGGGACAAATTAGGAACATATCCACAGCTGCCTTGGTTGTGTGGAAAGGTTGGATGAGTTAAGAGAAACATCCAGTCACAACTGCTTCAGCTTGGTGGTGATGGGATAAATTGGGGAGCAATCAGAGCTGCTCTCTTTATGAACTGATGTATTCATGTAGAACAGGTTCACTGTTAGTTCCAATTCTCGTATTGTAACTGAGATGCTCTGCCAGGTAGCCTGAATAAAGATGATTGTATTTCACACAAAAAATCATTTGTTTCTGTTAAAGGTGCTATGAGGAGAATCTATTTGCGGTGACATAAAGACTCTGCTACCCATGAGCACGAGCACCGACTGTCGTAATGCTGCATTCCAGTAACCTCGGAACTGGGAGTGACATCATCTCCAACTTATCGGCGTTCCAGTTGAAGTCAGAAAAAAACATGCTGATCTACCAGGCTATTGTTAGCTGTTGTTAGCACGTCCTGCTTTGTTGTTCACAAATATCACATAAAGAATGTGATTATCGCTATGGAAGCATTTTTTTAAATATAAGTCTAACAATACTATGTATACAGCTGATCTGAGCAACGCACCCCAGTCAGAAGTGCAAATAAATTGATTATTACAGGAGCTAAATAACTGTTCACACTGGGGGCATCCATCTTCGATTGTCATTGTTGAGAGTTCCCAGTAGGAAATTCAGACCTCGGGGGACGTTCCAGTTGCAGTTTCCTACTCGCAACCCGGAAATTCCTACTTTTGACTACAACTGGAACGCACCAAAAGCCATAACCCAAGCCAAAGCATGTGTTTGTTGTGATGCTAATAAAAAATGCAGTTCGGACCTTCCTCAGAACTCTGCATTGCTTTACAACTTCTTATTTTTTCAACAGCTTACAGGATGCAAAGCGACGAGGTAATATATCTCTTTCTGGTTACGTCGCGGTACTTTTTGATGAGTGAAAACAAGCAGTTTTTGGAAAACTTAGCATCGTAGTTGTAGCCGGCTTTATCGCTACTTACAGCCCGGTGCTCTAAGACGTGTCTGAATAATATAAAGGACCTCTTTCACAATACATGCAATTTTGCCCACAGCCCAATTTTTTGTTTATTGTGTGGTATTTGTAGTACACCCAGAGACTCCCAAGAATATACCTTTAGAAAATCCAAAAGTCATCCAGGGCCTGTACTATGACCTATTTTATGATCATTGCCATAGGTGTGAGCCAGGGTGAACACTTTACCCCAAAACTTACTCAAACACAAATAATAAATTATCAAATTGGGTCAAATCACCTTCACTGAAGTCTGGTGCATCTTTTGAAATCAAATGTAAAGCTAGGTATTACAACTGAAAGAAGTTATTGCATTTTAACTGGAAAAAAAAATAGGTTTTTTTATGATTTTTTTCAACAAATTTGGTTCTTTAGAGATGTATCTGACCAACTTACAGTTGCTGTACAGCTACAATACTTACAAATTATTTGGCCACATATATATTCTCAAAGTGGGAAGAAAATCATCAAATTCTGAGACTGGTAAAGTTGTTCAATTAACAGGTCGGGTTACTGTGGTAGAATCAGGATACTGTTCCATGTCTTGTATATCAGGGAACCTTTTATTTGTTCAGAATTCATCCTTTAAGTATGATTTCTTTTAGAATTTGAATGCTAGATTCAAAACAAACATTTCACATGAAATGTTATTCATTTTAATATTGAACAGCCACAAAGGGCCTGTATATTATGCCTTTGTGATGAGATAATAATGAGCAATTGATACAAGTAAAAACTGATGCAGTTTTGGATTGTTGTAATCAGATTGTATATATCTACAATGACAGCAATACATAAACATTACTTCTATCAATTTCTGTTTCTAGTACTTACATATACATGTAATCTGTTTTATGGCCTTCGTGTCTTTTTGCATAGCAACGGCTTGGACAATTTTAATTTGTAGACTGGAACTATAGTGAGGGAAAGGGGATCTGAGAAATCCATAAGATGTATGATTGGCTGGTTATTTCATAGAATGGAGTCTTTGAATTTGCTTGTGTATGGTTGGAGGGGTTTCTGATTTTGAAAATGTTTATGATATCCCAAATAATAGATTACAGATGCAGCATGTGCACACATGCCAGAGGTTCTCTTTCCAGCAGGACAGAGACAATAATATGCCTTCACAGGATCATCTGATGCATTCTTGTCAAATTGAATCCAAACATTGTATTTTATTTGAGATCTGTGACGAGAATGAATCTGTCCCCTAATGAGATCAGCATCATGCTGGTAAACCCAAATCTCATAGTCACCATCATTTTTTTGATGCTCAGCAATGTAGCCAGGGGACTGTTTGATTTGGTATGTACCGCATGTTATGGTCTCAAGGTATTCCAGATCCACATGAGGGAACGAGATATCAGATGCTTCAAGCTTCTGCCATTCACTACGAGCTCTATGTGACATATTTGGGTCTTCTGCAACTTGTTTTGCCAAAACATTGTCTTTTTTTAAAAGTGAAAGCATACACTGAGCCATCTTAGTATCTCGTTCCTCTCGATCTGGATCTGAAACATATATTGGTCCTCTGAAGGCATTGAGACATGCAGTTACTATGCGCACTAATTTGCCAATGACCTCAACAAAATAATTTGAGGTAAGTTGTTCCTTAAACAACATCCACTTCTTTAAACGCCTGTGGTAGGACTCTACTATCCATCTTGTTTTGGTACAGCAACGATCACTATTGGCTGTTGAGGAATCCAATTGGGATTTACCAGTTGGTAAAAATGACGGCATTCTAGCATCATACCCCAACTTAGCAAGAAGATCTAAGGCATCCCTGAAACCGCGATCTACAATCATATTGTCATTTGCTTCTAACCAAGATTTCAATATTTCAATTTTTTCATGATGAGCCGAGTTATTGTTGCATCATTTACGTTACCATGGGCCAATAGTGTCTAAAACATATCCATCAGGCAGTACAACTGACATGAATTTTAGGTAATTTCGTTTTTTCTGTCCTCTGTAAGATGCCCTTTGAAACTGATGATCACTGCATTTGTTGAGGTAGATATATGTACCATCTAAGATAAGAGTAACCTGGGCACCATAAAAAGCTTTAGTAAAGACAGTGTTGTGAGTTATGGCATCGTGGCGTGAAATATGATTTGTGCCAAGGTATTTGGGAACAACTATTGTGTTCAAAATATCTGCAATTGTATGAAAATATCTTGACAGTGTAGCTTGGGAAAGATTAGTAAGCATGGTCATTTGATTCCATGAAAGGTTTGTTTTCAGTTTTGCCCAAAAGTAAAGAAGCAAATCTATTGCTCTGGAACTATCACTTGAACCTGAAACAAGATCAGATTCACACATGTCATACATGTTCTTAAATTGCACCAATGTCCAGCCAGTCCATGCATGGCAGTCAGAATCTGACAAGGTTTCAAACTTCAGTTTGGGTGATGTCTCATGTTTGGATACTTCATGTAGAATATATATAATATATATACTTCATACATAGAATATATGAAAAAATATATAATTCAATTGAATGCACAATACTAAATTGAAGTTAACATCCATTTGCTGCAAATTGCATGAAATAAAACATTACCCTTGATATAATACAAGACATGGAACAGTATTCTGATTCTTCCACAGTAACCCAACCTGTTAATTGAACAACTTTACCGGTCTCAGAATTCGATGATTTTTTTCCCACTTTGAGAATATATATGTGGCCAAATAATTTGTAAGTATTTTAGTTGTACAGCAACTGTAAGTTGGTCAGACACATCTCTAAAGAATTGAATTTGTTAAAAAAATTATATATATATTTTTTTTTTCCAGTTAAAATTCAGTAACTTCTTTCAATTGTAATACTTAGCTTTATATTTGATTTCAAAAGATGCACCAGACTTCAGTGAAGGTGATTTGACCCAATTTGATGATTTATTATTTGTGTTTGAGTAAGTTTTGGGGTAAAGTGTGCACCCTGGCTCACACCTATGGCAATGATCATAAAATAGGCCATAGTACAGGCCCTGGATGACTTTTGGATTTTCTAAAGGTATATTCTTGGGAGTCTCTGGGTGTACTACAAATACCACACAATAAACAAAAAATTGGGCTGTGGGCAAAATTGCATGTATTGTGAAAGAGGTCCTTTGCTCTAGTTTTAATTGTCTTGTTCCCGAAGTTGAGTATCCGGGCCAGTCCAGCCCTGTCCGACCCGACCACTTAGCTCAGGAATAGCATTTATAGATAACCTATTTAGATGCTATAAAACTCATCTTAAAGTGTGTATTTCCATCATGCATATATCCAAAAGTGAGACTTTTTTGTAATTACTTAGAAACTCCTCACAGTCCCTTTAACTTAACCAGCATTCATTAAAGGGTTATCAGATGTTTAATTTTATTCAAGTGTAAAACATGACTTCAGAAATTCAAGGAAAGTAAAAATGCATTACCCTTTCCACTTAATATTTTAGTCGACTAAATGTACAGCAAATTTCGTTGAATAAATTTTGTGAAAATTCATCAACTAAAAACAGACTAAAATTAAAACAAGTTAGATGACTAACTTATAACTACAACTAAAAGATGTTTTAGGCAAAAAGCCTATTACTAAAACTAAATTTAAATGTGCTGTCCAAAGTAACACTGCATTATGGGCCAAAACGTTATAACCATCCAACGTTGATTTAGCAACCAAGGTATGAGATGACTGAATGAACTCCTGGAAACTACATGGTATATCGATGCTGCCTATGAGGGGGTAAAGGGGAAAGCTATCTGGGGCCCATCCTCACAGTGGAGTGCATGAAGGTTAAGAAAAATAGTCCATCTTAAATTCTAATTTACGATTATGTCCTGCTGTATCAAAAAAAAGAAAAAAGAAAAGAAAAACCCCACACATGTAATTTGACTCAATATGTTGTCTGTTTCAAAACTCATTTTCTTGATTTGGTGTTTTTTTCCATTATATTTTCATTTTGCTGAGGTCACTGAGGCTTCACTGTGTGGGCCCTTAATGTTGGGCTGTGAATAGCCATTCAAGATCCAGAAGAAAAGTTGGGATGGTGACTAATAAAGAAGAAGAAAGGTGAGCTTTGAGGATTTTATTGATGAACAAGCTGATTGATGCCAGAGCAGAACTGGAGAAAAACAAGTTAATTATTTAAATGTATGAAAGTATGAAAATTGGTTATGAGATAAACTTGATAACGGAAATTTAATTGAATTGTTGATCTGTTCCAAGTTAAGCCACCCCAGCCAAGCGCCAGTATCCCTCTTTAAAAGGTTATCAGATAACCATTGGTAATAATAATAATTGCATTTTAATACAGGAGATTGATAGGACGTTACTAGTACAGGAGAATGGCGGCAACAGTTTCCTGTAAAAGTGGAGACTTGACAGCTATGCTTAGAGGGTACAAAATGTGACAAACAGAAATGAGGAAAAACATGTTTAATATAAAATGTATCAAAGTATAAAAAAATTGTTATCAGATGAAAACTTTCAAAATGGAAATCTAAAAGAATTGTTGGCCCGTTCAAAGTAAGCCATCCCACCACCCTAACCAAGCTTCAGTATCCCTTTTTAAAGGTAAAGTAACTTTATTGTCCCATTTTTTAAAGATATTTCCACAACTTCTTTGTTTTTTTTTTTGCCAGGAATGCCTTCTCCTTCTCGCATCCATCCTTGGAGCTTGGTTGGAGTGGTGGGGCTAGCAGCGGACATTGGAAAATTTCCCTTATTTCAAATCCAAAAATTCACTTTCTGTTCAATTATTCACTTGAGTTGATTATTCTCAAAAACTAGTGTCATCGTTTCTTTCATGGCTGAGTTGTTTTGTCTTGTCCAGTTGAGGGCCACTGCCACAAAGCATTCTTGCGAAATTGGCACTGGCATGGAGGCATAAAAAGACATACACACATGTAAAGGATTTTATGATCAAAAACACGTACCACTTTTTTCACAAACTGGTCATGGATGGATTCTTCCACAAACAGTCTGCCTGCTGCAATGCAGTTCTCACCCTTGTTGAAGAACACTGAACTCATGCCCTGAATCACACAGAAAATGTTAGGTTTCACCTCTGAGGCCTTGCCTACATAGCAGATATGGTTCTCATATTACAGGACTTACCATACGCACGGCTTTGTCCATGTCACAGTCACTGAAGATGATGAGAGGAGATTTTCCTCCAAGCTCCAGAGAGACTTTCTTCACGTTACTGACCGCACAGCTTCAGAGAGAAGAACATCAAGATTAAAGCATGAAAAGAGAGCGTATCATGACCTTCTGTAGTGATTTCAGGTGAAACTGGTTTTCTTTATGTCTCACCTCTTCATGATATGTTTACCGATCTCAGTAGATCCAGTGAATCCCAGTTTACGGACATCAGGATGATCAGACAGACGCTGACCCACAAGAGCACCTTCAAGAAAAGGAGGAGATTTATAAGTCATCAAAAGGTCAGTTTACACCCTCTATTGTCACCCATTTTGGTATTGGTATTTAATGCATTTAGTGCATCAATACACACGCAATGCATGACCAACATGCAGAAAGTAATGACCTACACTTACAACTCACCCACTGGCCCCTAATGCAATGAACAGTCCACAAATCATTCCCATGGCTCCCAGGTTTACTGAACATTATCTACATCTCCAGTCCCAAGTTTGGAATAGAGGCATCATTTTATCAGAAAGGCATTTCAAAAATGAATATGTTAATGTTTACTCATTATTAGGGTGGCCAGATATTCAGATCTTAAATAGGGATGCTTCAATTTAACTTGCTTAAATTTAACTGTAAACCTACATGCATAACCTCAGGATACAGTAATATTTTTCACTAGTGCTTCTTTTAACAACAAACACAGCAGCAGATCAACAATGTAACCATCAAAATCGACAAATCCTTCATTTAAAAATGTGTCAAAAATATGAGAACAAAACTTTTGGGGTTGCCATTTTTTTAAATATCTGAATTGTTGAAATTAACATTATTATTATCATCAGCATTTCTGCTGTGTTTTTAATTATTTTATTATTGTTATTATTATTTTCAGATCCATCTTACCATCTTCAATCTACAACAATAGTGAGCGGCCCAAGGTGGCACAGCCCAATCAGAGTCTTTTGCAGTGAGAAGAGGTGGGAGCTGGGGGTGAAACGAAATTTCGTGCCACGAAATTTCGCGAAATAAAAAATGACGAAATAAAATTCAAAGACGCTCGAAATAAAACGACGAAAATAAACCCTCCTCGCCTCCCGTAGCAAAAGCTGACGCTCCTTCGTCAAATAAATCGGTTGTGTGGACCTATTTTGGCTTCCCATGTAAAAGAAGAGAGAACGGTGAGAAGATTACGGACAAAACAACAACCGTGGCAGCGGTTATATTGTGACGTCTGTCGGACGTGAATATAAGGTGACTCCGGCTTGCAAATATACCTGCTTTTATTTAACAGTCACTGTGGGCTGTGACCATGCCAACTACAATTTTAATTCACGAATAAAATAGTGAGTAGTAATCTCTACACCTCCTGCTATCGGCTCTCTCCTTCCTCGCTCAGACAGTTCTTCTTCTTCTTTGGGTTTAATGGCGGTTGGCAACCAGCTGAAAGGTGCATTACCGCCACCTACTGGACTGGAGTGCGGAGCAGGATATGCATTCGGAGAAAATTAAAAAGAAAAAACAAAAAAAAAAGAGGGAAAAAACAAAAAACAAAACAAAAAATAAAAAATAAAAATGGGAAGAAAGAAGAGCCCTAAATTCTTTCTATCAACTGTGTTTCCTTTAAAAACACAACTACATCATGGTGTTTCTCCCATGTCCCCAGAATCTTTTGTAAAGTGAATTTAATCTTTGCTTTCTCAAACTTGTCCATTAACTTCCTTCTTTGTCTTTCATAGGTTCCACACTCCATAAATACATGTTTTACTGTCTCTGGCTGATTGCAGTGCTGATACAGTCCGGTTGGATGTTTCCTGATCATATGTAATGTATTATTTAACCCAGAGTGCCCTATCCTGAGCCGAGTTATATGCTTCTTCCTTTGGGTTCCTGCCCCCTTTTCTGTATGCACTCACTTGCTTTTGGATACTGTATAGATGTCGCCCTGTGTCATTCATGTCCCAATACTCTTGCCAGATTTTGTTTGTTTTTCCTTTAATGATTGCTTTACTCTCAACTTTGCTTAATCCAACTTGTATTTCTATTGTTCGCCTATTGAGTGATTGTTTGGCTAGTAAGTCTGCCCCCTCGTTTCCTTCTATGCCAACATGGGCAGGAACCCAAAGGAACTTGCTCAGACACACACTAACTCTCTCCTTCTGAACTCTGACCCGTACGCCCCGCCTTCCTGCTCCCTTCACTGACCGTCAATTCATAGGAAACATTGAAATCCACATTGAACACAAACTGTAGAACTGCTCCACTATGTGTGTGTAAGTCTGCATAAAAAACAATTTGACTTTTACATCTACTGTTGAGTTGACAGAATTTGATCATACTTGAAGATCAGAGGTATATGCACTGTTAAAGGCTAAATATTATAGTTCACAGTTCAGACATTTATGGGTCTAAACTGCAGCTCTGAGGACTGCTATTTGTTTTCCTTTTTATTCAAGAATATTGTTATCCTGATTGTTACAACACAGCACTTTTTATTGAGATTTTATGTTTGTATTTGCACTGTAGTCTAAATAAGGGGAAAAACTACAATTTAGTTTTTTTCAAAGAGCATTTATTTTGTACTGATGCAGCAATATTTTTTGTATTGTATAATTATTTTTTTGCATTATGAAGGAAATAAAGAAAATGAGATTTTTGCACAACTTCCTACTGTTGGGGATTTTCCTTTATCTTTATTTCGTATCGTGAGTATTTCGTATTGTGAGCCCTGTTTCGTATTTTGCATCGTTTCGTGAGTTGACCATTTCATTACACCCCTACTGGGAGCTGCTATCAAGCTAATAGCAGGAAGTGACTGATCATACAGAGATTAGCATTGATGCTAACAGCTTCAGCAGCAGTTGTAAAAGGAGTGCACTGCATTACCTTACAAATGAAAAATGAACAGGACTGAAAGAACTCCACAAAAGGATATTTTTGCTCCACCTCTGACATATTTGGCCACTATGAAGTGGTCCATGTTTTCTGTTTTACACTGTAGCCGTAGTGCCCACCTACTGCATTATCTGATTGGCAAATAATGAATGTGATACACAGAACATCTTTCAATAAAATGCTAGATATGTTCAGACAGGTTCTGTCCATTCCCAAACACATTATACTTATGTTGCCCTGATACACTAGAGAAATGTATTTAACTTTCCATCTGATGTGTCATGTTATTAAAAAATTAATAAAAATAAAAAAATAGCTAGCAGACCAAGTTAAGATTTAAAACCCTGATATTTCTTTTTAAAACTTTTGCAACAAAAAATCGAATTAATCTTAAAACAAGTATCATTAAAAATGTACAGGCAAAGCAACAGATGTGTGCTCTTACCTGATCCTGGCAGAATGTTGACCACTCCTTTAGGCAGTCCTGCTCTCGCTGCCAACTCAGCAAACTTCAGTGCCGTCAGAGGAGTCACCTGGAATAAGTCACTTTGTTTTAGCCAAGCTTCCAACAGAACTGAAGATTTTTGTAAACATTTTCATCTAAACTGTTACATTGTGCATGCATCTATGATACACAGAATATAACTCATGTATCTACACTTTTTATAACACTTCTATGCTAAAAATATCAACAAGATGTACTGGAAGAAAAAAAAATGATATACTTAGTATCACATCACACATTAAAATGATCAGGAAAATCCAACTAAACCACAAAACCATGGCTTCCAACCCATCACACATGAGGATAGAGGTTCAGGTAGACCAGTAATCAGCAGTCGTTCTGTATTGTCATTATCAGTACAGATCAGGCAGATGATTGTCTAAAAAGCTAAGGATAATTTTATTGATATTCACAGGTGATACTTTGACGAATTAACCATAAACAACCCATATATTGGCTATAATATTGGTATCATGTACAATATACCATGATGTCCACATTGGTAGCTTAAAAGTATAATTTACTAAAGAATGAAATATTGTTCTCTTGCTGCACATCTGTTTCTAACCCAAATGTACTGTAACTATGATAGAAACGGGTCAGTTTTAGTCAAGGAAAGACTTTGTTCTCTTGATATCAGCAGTGGTAATACTGGCTTTAGAAATATCTGCAAATAGGATATTGACAAAAAACAATACTTTGCATCCCAAAGAAAAATGCTTACCCATTAAAAGTCCCATGTCCTGCAAAAGCAATTTTCATTGCTTTGAATATTTTAAGAAGGGGCTTTGGGAGCAGGGGAACATGACACCTCGATGTTTGCATATGCTCCATGTCGTCCTCTCTGGATTTGGTGCATGTCTGCAGCAGTACTACAGCCCCACCTACAGGCCTAGCATATATACTACAGTGTTTTCAGTGTTTTTTCCTGCTTTTGTCTCTATGTGGACAGCATCTAGGGACCTGATGTTCTGTAAAATCAATTTTCTTTGCTTTTAATGTTATTAAAAAGGGCTTCAAGGGCCGAAGAACATGACGCCTTTCACTAAAGTCACAGTTCAGGAAGACATGCCTGATGCCTTTTCAAAGCAAATGCCAGTTAAAAAGTTTTTTGTTTCACTTAATGGGGCTTATGATGTAATAGCTATAAAGTCTCCACCTAAATGTGTTTTTTCTGCTCGTCACAGGCAAACGCCATGACTATTCTGAAAGTCCACTTGTAACCCCTCCTCCTCGTCCCATCAAATATTGTTTGGAAAGCCAATCATTGCAGAGCGCATTATAATAGCCTCCTGTAGCCCCCTTGCCCCCTGTGGTGGCCTCAGCGCCACCACTTCGTGTTAGTATTGTTTTCTCTGGGTTTAACACAGTAGTTTTGTTTCAGTTTAAATCACGTTACACACTTTCTTTGTCTAAATAAAATCTCTTTTATTTCATTGGCAGTTGTTTTCTAATTTGGGTGCAAACAATTTAGTTAACATGCTGTCACATGGTTTCATTTTCTTTATCATGATTTAATTTGCAGTTATGGTTTCATTCTAAAGTAAAACTTGCCTTTTGTTTGTTTGCTTTATCTTGAGCTCCTGACAAAAGGCTGTCTGCTGTTCAAGATGGCCTTTTAAGCCCCACCCACAGAAGTTTGGAGAGTCCATCAAAGGGACTGGGACTTTTAAATCACCAAAAGAACTTTTCCTGCTTTCTTATTATTCAGTAAAAAGTATTTAGTTTTTTTGTAAATAGTTTGTTTTGATAATTTGATGGTGTTTTCCTGAGTTTGTTTGATGTTTAGTTGGTTGTCACCTTAATTCCCCCTTGTGTTTCTGTTGGACTAGTCCTTTGTCTACTAAAACCCCTCCATGTCTCACTGAGGTGAGGTCTGTTTAATTGTGTTTGTTAGGTTGCAGCTTTAGTTCCTTTTGTTGAGTTGACCTCTTTTAGTGTAGGCCCAGGGTCTGTTTGTTTACTTTCACATTGAATTTAGTATTTTGTAACTGACTTTTTCATTTCTAAGTTAAATTAAAGGATTAAGATCTTTTTTCCACACCTTTGTCCTTTGCCTGATTGCTTGGTCCCTTACACCCCCTTTGAATTTAAGTGTTTCCAAAGGAGAGCTGCATCAGATCCTTTACAGAAACTGTTTTTTTTTTATTCAAACCTCAACCAATTCAAATGTTTAATAGACACCCAAGACATGATGGGCAAACACACCAGGACATGGGACCTTTTAGAGCATAGTAACTGCACTTTTTGTACAACAGCAGTGGGTGAGGTTTAACAGTAGAGATTACAAGCAGACTATTTAATTACAAGGACACGCAGCCGTCCTGTAAAGAGAGTGTGTGTTGTTCTATCACAATTTCGAAAGTAAAGAGGGAGAGAAGAGATCAGCCACACGATTTTAAATCACACATTTTAAATCATGTTATGTGTGTGCGTGTGTATGTGTGTGTGTGTGCGTGTGTATGTGTGTGTGTGTGTGTGTGTGTGCGTGTGTCTGGGGGGGGTATGCGTTGGGGTGGAGTTTGAATGGGGGGGTGGAGGGGGGGTGGGGACTGTTTTTAACATGTATAGCACTTTGTGCTGCATTCTTAATGTATGAAAAGTGCTTTATAAATAAATTTTGATTTGATTTGATTTGATTTGATATGAGCAAAGCTAGCAGAGACCACCCGCGGGTTGACAATCAAAGATGTCTCTCCCCAGTGTAAATAGTTTTTAAAGGAACACTACACCCAAACAACGATTTGGCCTCATTTTCTACTCACCCTCATGCTGAACAACACTGTGGAGTAGTTTTGGAACATCTAGGATGCAGCCGGAGATCTGGGGGTATACTCGCTGTCCACTGCCATTGATATCATGACTTAGATAAGAGCCCGAATGAACAGTGTCCTTAAAAGTCCACAAAAAGTCGGTAATATTCTTCCATACTGCTCGTGCGCTGTAATCCAAGTGTCCTGAGCGGGTAACGTCCACCATTTACTCGAAACGACATCATTTAGCACATGTTTATAGCCTAAACAGTACTACTTGGCATTTCTATGATACACTTACGGGTGCCCTCGGGGCAGCGGCTGACAAAACAAGCGAATCGCACTCTGAAATAATAGGAGCGTAGAACAAGAAACAAGAACACAAGAAATCCCACATTCTGCTGACCCCTCTTGTGTCTGTCCACGGCTCCGTCGCTCACAACAGAATGTGGGATTTCTTGTTCTACGCTCCTAGTTATTGCAGTGCGCGCATTCGTTTGTTTTGGTCAGCCGTGGCTCCTGTAGTTGAATATTCCATTTATGCTTCCTTACTTCTGACAAGTGTTTTTTGCATTAAATCAGCCATATACATAGTATTGTTCCGTGTTTTATGTAGAAATGCTGCTATAGTGTTATTTATATTCTTAATGTGGTATGTGTGAACTACAGCGCAGGGTAAACGCATTGGATAAAACCTGTGCATAGGAAACACTGCTTGTTAATTTCCTTTGTACTATTTGTTTTAAACAGCATTCTGATTATGTTGTTTTATCCAAAATGAGGAATGTCTCCTAAAGTTTCTTAAAGGAACACTACACCCAAACAACAATTTGGCCTCATTTTCTAATCACCCTCATGCTGAGCAACACTCTGGAGCACTTTTTTGATGTTTCAAATGCAGCTTTGGGATTCGAACTGAGCAACACTCTGGTCAACTTCTGATGTTTCGTAAGCAGCGCAGACTTCAGGAAGAAAAGGTCCACAAAAGTCCATCTAACAGGGGCGGCGGCGGCACCGCTGTAATCCGCAAAGTGTCCAAAAGCGTACCTGTTTTCCTCGTTTTAAAATAATATGGCGTAATCCAAGCCAGGACACTTGACAGTGCTATAAGTCGGTACGTAATGGTCATTTGCGTCTGCGGACTTTGCCTAAGCCAAAAAGTGCTCCAGAGTGTTGCTCAGCATGAGGGTGAGTAGAAAATGAGGCCAAATCGTTGTTTGGGTGTAGTGTTCCTTTAAGACCCTTTGTTACCCAAAAAATTAAGTGTAAAAGCATCCTAAATCTGACAGAGAAAATTTTTGACCGCTCATGTTTGGGCTCACCTGAGCAGGTTTAAGGACCACGGTGTTTCCCGCTGCCAGACAGGCAGCAGTCTTCCAGGCCAACATCATCAGAGGGTAGTTCCAGGGAATCACAATGGCACAAACTCTAAGGAGCAAGAAATCCTTTGGTTTATGACCAGTATCTATGTAATTGTTAAATGAGTAGAAAAAAATCAACACATACTCACCCTATAGGCTCTTTCTTGGTGAAACAGAGGTTACGGTTGGGCCTAGCCTGGTTGACTGGGATGGTGCAGCCCTTTAAAAAAAATAAACATTTTTATTCATACCATTTGTCCAGGTTCTAATTTCCCTTCAAGATGTCATCTGATTATATTATGAACCAGCTCTTGCACAACTGCCGTACTTGGATCTTGTCACACCAGCCAGCAAAGTAGCGGAAAGTCTGGATGGACATGCCCACGTGAGTCTTTAAAGCCAGAGTGTAAACAGCGCCAGAATCAATGGACTCAATAGTCGCCAGCTCCTCCTGGTGCTCCTCCATCAGGTCAGCCAGCCTGTGTGGTGAAAAGGAGAGAGGGAATGACTCAAAAAGTTCTGGATGTATTTTGATGACATTTTCAAGGCGTTACGGTTATGACACAAGAGAGTCGTGATTTGATTTTTATAGTGATCTTAATGAGGACACGTCCAGGATCTTTATGACTGTTAACATTGCAAGATAGGGCAGCTTTCTCCATTTTCAGTATGCAAAAATCTATCACTAGACTTTGATTACATTTTAATGAAATATGGGTCATTATTGAAGGGAGAAGTGGTCACAGTTTGGTGGTCTTACATGTCCAGATGCACATTCAGCAGTGTTTTTAAAATTAGATTAGAGAAAATTTGCTGACATTGTGAGATATCATAAAATTGTTTCTTGAGCTACAAGTGTTGCTGGGGCTCTATGGATTCTTTTTGACCCCTTTACTCTCCAATTAGCTTGAAAGTTAATCAAGTTGATCCAGAATATCTGACTTTTGCTTAGCATTGTGAGATAAGGCAGGTCATGTGTGTTTTTTATGCCTAAAAGATATGATTAGGTTTTAGGGTTAAAGTCAAATGTGATTTAGCCATATGATTTTAATTGCCCCCATGTGTGGAAAATTGAAATAATATAACATTATTTTATTGATTCCAAGACATGTGTGCAAAATTAGGAAATTGGGAAAACTCCTGAGAGAAAACAGTTGTGTTGAAATAATTTTGGAACAAATTTACAGCTTTATTTAAGTGTCCGATGGTGTTGACAAAAATGTACATGCTGTTTCAGCAAACATACAAATTCTACTAAAAAAAAGGATCGAATGGGAGGGGTTGGATAGGCAAAGCATCATCTAACAAAGAAATATTCATTGATTTTGAAAATGTTAAAGGTGTAGTCAGCGATCTTCTAATCTTCTAATCTTGTGCACTATTTGTCAAAATCCCCGTATTTCTCCTCTCCATCCACAAAATGTCCCCACTGACAGCATGTTGAAAAAAAAGTCAGTTTCAATACACAGCCTTGGCTCTGAATTTAAGTAAATCCTGTGGCTCGGGCAGAGTCACCAAAACAGGGTACCCCCCCCCCCCCCCCCCTTCCAGGGGGCGATCATACTCATGCGCAGATCAGACAGAGGGGGGAGGGAGGTGGACTCTTAGGTTGCATAGCGTTTTCAGTTAGCCTAAGAGAGAGATACAATATGTGCAGCAGCAATGGCTGAAAAACAGCCCAAAAGAAAAAGGTCAGAGAAGTGAAAAGTGAAAAAGAAGGGCTATGACCATGAAAGAGCGAAGACCCAGGCAACATTGGTGTTGCATTCCGACGGTGGAGGGAACTCCGCAAATTGAAGGCCCTTAAAACGGACGCGGATGCTGCCGTCTGTCTGCTGGACAGGTAAGCAACATTAGCTTTGTGGTGCTTCACATAACAGTAACAGCCGTCAGACATTCATCTTATTGTCTAATCTGCCAGAATGTACTGTTGTTGTGATGTTGTCAATATTGTCAGACAAGTTGTGGCTACTATTGTCTGACGAGTCAGGGTTACCTGTTAGCATTAGGGTTACCTGTACGCAGTTTCTACGGTCGTTTCCATGACGATGTACGTCCATCAGCTTCGGGGGTGGAGCCAGGGGTGAGGTATGAAGGGAGAGGCGGGTCTAAATTTGTTAATCAACAACCTCTCCACTCGTTTTCTCCCACATCGCTGACTACACCTTTAATGTTTTAGTTTTTGAAAAAGAAAACCTGTTTTATCCCTTTTCCCAAGAATTCCTGAAAATCGCTGCTTCAGATTCAAGTGTTGCTGGAGCTTTTTGAATTCCTTCAGATTATTTTAGTCTCCAAGAACATTGAAAGTTGTTCAATTGTTCCAGTATATCTGACTTTTGTTTAAAATGATAAGAGAAGGCAGTTTTCCACTTCATCATTATCAGGTGATGAACACATTCTTAATAGGTTTTCAGCAAAACACTTAGCAGTTTTTCTAGCTGAGTAGAGGCAAAATTATTTGTCAAAAATGTACTTTGTTTCTTGGTAAAAACCTACAAAATGTATTTTCATAGAATAAATAGACCCCTAGAGAGACAGAGACATCAACTGGGGAGCAACGCCAAAGGGTGAATCTCGTGTGTCTTATAGATATGTGTAGTCTGATTGTATGTTAGCTTCACAGCTGAAAGAACAGTCACACTGACCTGTAGATGAGTCTGCCTCTGTCTCTGGGGTTCATCTTGCCCCACTCCCCCTCCTCAAAAGCTTCTTTAGCTGCAGCCACAGCCTTGTCCACATCACTGACCTGAGCCAGAGACACATCACAGATGGCCTGCAGGGCAGACAGACAGAAACAGAGCAAACATTGAAGAGAAAACAGAACTTAAACTCTGAAGTTAAAGTTATCTTATTTGATTTTTGATAAGCATTAAGTTTTCTTCCTTACTGCTCCATCATTGGGGTTGATGGTCTTGTACGTCTTTCCTCCTTCTGCATCAATAAATTCTCCATTGATGAACAGCTGGTGGGGCATCTTAATGGTCATGTGATTAATGCTTTTCTCTATCTGAGGAGTCAAACAGAGTAAAGGATGGCCATTAACACGATGTCTCTCCCAACGGCCATTAATTAACATTTACGTTTAATTGTATCTCTTCTTTAAGGTCCTCGACCAGTCATTTCAATTATCTTTTTGGTTCTCCAAATATTTACGTAATGTATGAATCAATTAACGTATCCATCCTTACCACACGTGAATGAACATGACACAGGGAAAGCTGAGTTGGCTCAGAGCCAGAAACAAGAGAGTCACAGAAACTGACCACTGCATGCCCTTGTCTAAATTTAACTGCATCCATAGAAGTACATGAAGTTTGGGACGCATTAGGCTATATAACTGAGGAAAGAGCCTTTGCCTTCTTGTCAGTTTTCCCACTGAACCAGCCGTGATAAACTGCTAAGACAATCCCCCAGTCCGGTATTGAGAATTGTTCTTTAAGTACATCTCATACCATTAGTAAAATCTCACAAGAAATGGACTCACATAGTCGACAACCAGTTCCTCTTCACCGTCCTCCCCTCTGAGCTTCCTGACACACATCTGGATGAAATCCTGGAAGGTGGTGTTCATGTAGACGTCCTCGTTCTGGAGCTGGCAGGTGCTTGCTCTGAGCTTCACCTCCTCCACAAGCCTGCCGGAGAGAGAAAAAAATTATCATATTGATGCTGTGGACAAGGAGGAAGCTAAAATATTGGGGGAAGTAAATAAAAAAATTAAGCAAAAACATAAGAATTACTCTGTCAAGTTCTTGAACCAAGCCCACAAAAATCCATTGCATTGATCTTAAATAATAATTGAAATTCAACTGGGCAGAAACAAAATTTAAAACAGTGGCCTTGCATTAACCTTACAGTACAGATGAGAGATTATGATAGCATTGTAATTATTATTGTAAATTTTACTGAGATTATATTTCCAGGTTAAGCTGTAAATATAATTACTTTTGTAAGATTTCACTGGTCTCAGATTATGGTAGTGTGGTAAATATCTTTATATTTTTACCACCTATTATTTATTTTATATTTCTTTTTGGCAAATACCAGGACCTCAGTAAATCATTTCATCTTTTCTTATGTAAGTGCAGATTGGAATGAAAAATAAATAAAAAATAGTTCGCTGAGTTTGTTTTGTGAAGTGACTCACTTTCTCTTCAGTACACACAGCAGTAGCGCACACCAACTACATTTTCTGAATGAACCACAATGAATGTGACTGATGGAACGATCATCCAATCACCTGCTAGATTTGCTTTTCAAAGGTTCTGTCCATTCCCAAACACCTTCTATAGACTGTTTCTCAGATAGAGAAATGAAATGTGTTGAACAGTCCATTTGACGTGTCAGGTTAGCCCAGAATGGCTGTTTGATCATTGATGCTAACTTTTAAATATTTTTTTTCTTTGTTATTTGTTGATGTTGAATAACTACAACTGCGTAATACATCAACTGAATATGTGATAAGTAACAAATCAGCAAGAAACAAATAGATATCCTGCAAATCAAACGGCTGCAACTCAGTGCATTTAGGCTCATTTTAATATGATTCAGACAGCCTGTTGAAGTTCGTTTGAGCATCGGAATGGACAAGAAAAGTGATTTCAGTTATTTTGAATGTGGCATGGTTGTTAGTTATATATATATTTAATATGCTATTTTCCCATTTCACCACATCTCAAAGGTGCTTTTTTGCCTAGGGGATGGGGGGGGGGGGGGGGGGGGTGTGTCTACAGGGTCTCAAAGGGGTTGCAAGGCTCTGTCAGCTTTGAGGTTGTCAAAATTTAGGTAGATGATAAAAAAGGATGATTCCGCCACTTTACATCTCAGCTTAAGTGTATTAAAAGTTAAGACATGGAGGTTAAAACATGCTTTATAATTGAATTATGCTTCACAGAAAAATAAGCAGTCTTCATCAAATCTGTCCAATAACTGCCTTCCAGGGCAAACAGCTATTCATTGTTAAGGATTTTTGGGTAGTTGGTCAGACTTCATGGGCCCAGGTTGGCCTTGATTTCCCCTGGACAGGACAAGAAAGGCACAGTGTAGCTGAGAGCAGAGTTGCTGACAGCTTATCTTCACATTCAGAAACAAAACAAGAAAAAACTGCACAAAGTTGAAAAACCAATGAAAAAAAATAAATAACTATTGTGCTATTGGATTGAGATTTGGTGACTATGGAGGCCACTGGACTACAGTACTGTCATATGTTTTACTGTATAATCAAGAATAATTTGACTTATTTTCAGTTACCTGACCACATCCATGGAGGCAGCACCAGACTTGAAGAAATCTGTGGAGTCTTCAATTTTACTGACATTTGTCAGAATACTCTGCCAGACTGCCTGCATTTATAGGGTCAAAGGTCAGTGTAAGACATAAACATCCTGTACAAAAACTGGAAACTTTTCAATTAAACTTTCAACAACAGGCCGTACCCTCATCTGCTCAGCGAAGGCTTTCTCCTCCTCTGTGAGCTCCACTGCAGCACTGCTGCCTGCACTGAAGTACTGAGCTGCAGCAATCATCTTTCCATCCTCAAACTGAAGGTTTTTTATCAGAAGCTGCACAGAGACAGTAGGAGATCATCAGATGTTAAGAAAAGATTTGTTACAAAAATCACAAAAACATTTCACAATAAAGATCTCCATGGTAACAGCACCTGATGTAACTTTTTAGAATTTTATGTGTGGACAGTTTTGATTTTTACAACCTCTGTTTTTTTTACGTTTGTTTTTAGTATGAACAGTGTTGAGCCGTAACAGGTTTCTTGTAAATGTGACTGTAGACAAATTATTCTTGGAGTTGCAGGTTTGGCTCTTTCGGGCTTGTTCCCAAAGTGCAGTTGCTTATTTGAACTTGTTGCTCCCCCAAAACTTGCACTGTTGCACTCTTTACTACCTATATGAACTCAGCTCAGAGGTTATACAAATGATTTTGTCCCACTCTAAACACAAATTTAAATTTTACTCTGAAAAGAGGGGAAAATACAAAAAAAGAAACCCTTATAGCCAGAATTCAGTGTATTTTTGTGTACCTATTATTGTTTTACCATAATAAAGCCTTTCGAGGTTCATCATAAACCTTAGATGAAAGCCTGACTATGTCTGTTCATTAACACAAGTCATGGTTAGACAGACAGTTTATTACTGATCAGAGTTATAATTACGGTAGCCCCTCCATTCACGTCTGTATAAAGAAAATGTTTAATCACCAAACAACAGGACGACGAATACACAATTAAGACTTAAATAAGGAAAATGTCACTGTGAGATTGTAATGAAATGTCGATGAAAATTAAAACACGATTGATCTATTTTTCCCTTGTCAACAAAGAAAAGAAAGTTATTAGTTAAGATTGGAAATAACTTATTTTATCACTGCCTCAGGGAAATTAAGATTTCAGCAGCATTATATTTCACTAAAATTTATATAAATAACAAATTTATATATAAAAGATATTAATATAATAAAATATAAACACAAATAATTAAAATCTAAATAAATCTAAATTATGATAGATTAGATAGAACTTAATAATCAATTTGGAAACTCCCCCAGGGAAATTAGGACTCCAGTTGTAGATTAGTATAACAAATGAAAAGATATTAAAAAAGATAGATATAGGCAAAAATATAAATAAATATAACTAGAAAAAATATGGCTACAGGCTGGCCAATGCTCCTTTCTTTTCTTAGTACAACACATTACAAGACAAAATAGCTTAAGATCGTTTTTTTGGGCTTGTTTTTATCGACCTGGTTTCTTATTTCAGTACAAAGATCTGGCACGCTGTTGCCCTCGCCTGCATTACTGCCACCGTCTGCATTACCTCGTCCGGTGCAGCGGGGGGCGCTGTGAGTCCGTCCTGCTGGTGGAGTCAGCCTGGCTCCTCACTCCTCATTTCTACACAGAGCTAACCGCTGCTGCACAATGGCTACGACGACCCTCCAGTCATTTAACGTCTTTCTCACAGAAAGACTGACCGCAGCTGCTGTAGACATTTACGGATTCGTCGAGAAGACCATCATTGACTACCAGGACGAGGTTTATCGGACAAAACTGGAGAACCAGCGGTTACAGCGGCTGCTGGATCTGGTCTACAAACCGGAGATACGGCTGCACAGGACAGGTATGTTTGTGGGTCCCTCACAGCTCCTCCAGCTCGGTCTGTTAGCTCTCATTTGTCTGAAACCTGGATAAAAACCTGGGGCACAGCGGGGTCCGTCTGCGGAGGCCTCGCGTCTGTGTGTGCCAGGCAGTGTGTCCATGTTACAGAGTCACGGTAGCAGCCTCCATCACAGGGAGAGGAGGCTCCACGTTTCCGGTCAAACTCCAAAATAAAATATTAAATTATTCATCAAGTCAGGCTTTTACGGAGGAGTGCGGTGTTTCTAAACTCAGCTGAAAGCAGGGACCTCGGATTATTAATTCATGGCAAAGTACTGAAGGTTTTTTTTTTGTAATTTCAGCACCTTTTAAGGATTCAAGAAGCTAAAACTCAGACAGGTGACCATGAAAAGGGTTTGGACTACATGCCTTCAGTATCGATCTTAAACTTTTGCTCACAAGGACATTAAACTGTATGGATCAGTCAGTTTAACCGGCACCAAAAGACACATGTAACGTGTTAAACTCTCAAATGTACAAGTATTCCTGTTTCACTGCTTGTCAAATGAAAACATGCAAATAAATTTACCTAAAGCAAAGCAGGCTGTGAACCTGGGTCAACCGTTGAAGGGTGCCTGACGACAGTGTGGATCCAGCGAAGTAGTTGGAGTTTATTTAATGGAGCGACTATGATATTAATAACTTCAGCCCTAACAGAGCCCAGTTACCTTTCAAAGGCTTATGCATATTGTATTTCAAGTTACCAATAACTAAACTACAGGCTTATCTATCCCTTTTTCCTAAACTTAAACACACAGAAGCGCCAAGCAGGTAAAGGTAAAAAAGAAAGAGGTGGAAGTGTACTAGGACTAGGGGTGTGCGATGTGGCAAAAATATCACATCACGATTTTTAGGAAATAAAATCACGATCACGATTTTATCACGATTCTTTTTTTCGTTGATTTTTCTAGACTAATTTGCATGTTGGACCATTTTTTTCCCTATGTTTAACATATAAAACATGTAAAACCCTAAAAGAAAAAAAATGACAATTGAAGCCAAAGAAACTTTCTGAACGGGTTTTAATTTAAATAATGCAGTTTTTATAAAAATGTGCAATAACATAAAAGGTAATGAACAATATCAACATTATCTCTTAAAGTGCAACAATTTAGAACAAATCTTGTCTTACTGCAATGTCTATAATCTGAGTGAATAATACAGCTGCTTTAGAACAGATTTTTGTTCAGACATCTTCAAGCTTTTATCTCCTTGTCTCTTTCCACCATGGCTTCACGCTAAATGACCAAACAAGAGGTACTATCATGCACTGCGCGTAATGTGTTACGATTGGCTATTCGGGTGCATGTCAAAGTCTCTGCGCCCACACAGACGATCTAACGATCTTTCTGCTTTATGAGATCATCCCCATGTTATAATCCTTGACGATTTTATATCGTCATATTGCACACCCCTAACTAGGACTATGTAACAAACTGTTTTTCACTATCAACAGTTTACCTCATACTTAACGCAATACATGAATAAATACATTAATCCGATTCGATTCATTTTATTTATTAAGCACATTTTAGAAACATGATGTACCATGTGCTGCATGGTGACTACAATCAGAAACATGATCAAATGGGAAAAAGCAGAGATAAAACTAAACAATAAAAGACGAACACAAATGGCTTAAAAACACATAGAATCAAGAAAACAATCAAAAAGATCTTACAATAATTATACTAATGAAAATAAATATATTTAAAAACATGAGGGCAAAGATCACACAATTATTATGTGTCAAATACAATCCTCTTAAGTTTTTGTCTGGTCTTCAGGACAACAAGAAGGGACAAATGACAAAATAAAGGTATTCAGATGCAGTGGCTCCAATCCATTGAAGTTTATTACTGCACTAGTAGATGGCAGCTTTTATGAAGAAGTAAAATGTTCCACAAAGACCAAACTTTATAAAACCCAATGGCATCATCTATGGCAGCTCTTATGTTAAGACCTTTTTATTTGGTTGGTAAAGATCCGAAGTCAAATCTTCATCATACCTACAAGATACTCATCAAACTTTAACTTCAGGGACCGTCCATACAGAGATGAATTCAAAGTATCCACACAAGTTTTGCACCATTTAGGTGTTTCAGCCATACTGAAGCAGTGTTTTGAGAGCCCAAAAAGGCACATCAGTACTTGAGTACACACATGGATAGCTACAGAATCAGTCACGTCACAGCCCCACCTCTCCTCTGAACCGCATGTGTGAACCACAACATCACAAACTGCAGGAGCTTCTCAGCTTGTTTTGGCTGTAACAGTGAAATGTACTGCTCCTCTATGACCAATGTAAACTGCAAGAGGACACAGAAAACAGCATACACCACTTTCTGTTCATTTTTCATGATGTATTTACACACTCCATGTCTTTCTCTGGTTTTGGTGTAAGTCTGCAGTAGTGTGACAGCACCACTCACAGGCCTAGCATATATACAACAGCCTTTTTGTGTGGACAGACATGTTTCTTGAAACAATGCAATCTTTACATGGGAGTATTTCCATATCCATACGAACACTTTTTGTCTCTGTTTGGACCAGTGTTTATTTTGTTAACTGATATTTAACTGATTGACTGATTTTTGTCATAGTTTTTGTCAAAAATCTTTTCCCCTGACAAAAACTAGACAGCAACTAATTAAAACAAGTGCACATGGACAAAAGCAAAATCTAAATTAACCAACATTTTTGTCAACAAATAAAAACTAGACTAAATCCAGAGACTTAATCCAATCAGACTTAATGTGGTCATGAAGAAAGTAGAGAAAAGTTGGGAATATATCCAATCACAGCTTCTTTGGTTGTGTGGAAAGGTTGGATGAGTTCAGAGGGACATCCAATCACAGCTGCCTTAGCTTGGTGGTGGTGGGATAAGTTGTGGAGCGATCCAATCAGTGCTCCTCTCTTTATGAGTTGATATATTCATGTAGAGCAGGTTCACTGTTTGTTGTCAGTTCTGGTATTGTAGCTGAGATGCTCTGCCAGTTTGGCTAAATAGAGGTGACTGCATTTCCCACAAAAGTTCAATTTTGTTTCTGTTCATTGATACATTCAAACTTTACTAACATTCAGTATTACTTGGTAAGCGGAATAAATTGTACTTGTTAAGATAAACAACCAGTGAAACATGCTGTACAATTCTACAATTCACCAGCAAGTTTGCATGATGAATTTGATATCTTTGTAAATCAAGTTATAAGGATATTTTCATGTGTGTGTAACAACGGAACAGTTTACCTAACAATTTTACATTTAAAAAAAGTTGGTGTGATAAATGAAAGGGAAAGTCCAGTATTTTTAAAGTATGAGGTTCATTTAACATTCACTGTTGATTCTGTAGAATCAGTATCGATACACGTAATGGCTAAGAATGCGTTACAATATTTTGCTGTATCCATATTTTGAGCACAGGCCTACCCTGTAACAGAAAAGACAAAGTCTAATCTAGATCATTATGTCATTTTGTGAGGACAGACTATTATCACTGATCCTCTATGTGTTGTGTTGAAGTCTTGGAATGATGATGGAATAAGAACCATTACATATTAAAAACAGTGTTGCCATTAAAGTTTTCTTTTCGGTTGGAAACAGTTTCTGCCCCTTCCTTAAATTAAATTGGAGGTGCTCAGTGTTGAATATTTGCAGATGTCTGGAATTCCGATATATCTATGTTAGTTATCCGTCAATATCTCTAAGACATTCACACCCTTTCATACCCATTTACACGCCACTGACGCAGCAGTGGGAGCAACTTGGGGTTAAGTGTCTTGCTCAAGGACACATCGCCATGTGTTGCACGGAGCTGGGCTTGAACCTGCAACATCCCGATCACTGACCAAGCGCACTATCCAACTGTGCCACCGACGCCCCATAATCAGTGTTGACAGGGTGAAGCATTACGCTACAAATAAATTTATTTGAGCTAATATAAAGAATATTTATGACCAATATACTTGGACAGTATATCATCAGAAAGGTTCACATCTGCAGAAACTGAGATTTAATATTTGAGTTATTATCTGCTCATACCAATATTGTACCAATAATGTGCATCCCTGTATCGTTTATGTATTAAGTTATAGTGGGGAAAAAACATTGTATGCCCAATTAAACTTTGATTAATAGCGGATCATCTTTCAGGACTCTGTCAAGTTCATACTGATGCCAAATTTGTACCTGGGACACCTCCTGTCTCCCCTTGTAACCAGGACATCAAATGCTTTTGTGGAGACTGCTTTGCTCTGACTGCTCAGCTCAAAGGCATGTCAATGCTGTCTATTAGTGAGCCAAATAATGAGTCCCCCCGGGGTTAAAGTGAAAGTAAAACTTTGCCCTCGGACAGATAATGCTTCACCATTTTCTCTGTTAAACAGGTTCAAGGCTCTACAGAGTGAGAAAATCCAAAGATAATCAAGAATACCCTCCAATAGCTCATCAGTCTTCCTCTCTCTCCTTTCTTCTTCAGCAGAGGGGAAATGGAGATGGGGCATTGAGGCAGATACATCATGCTGTATTGCGCAGCTTCCCACTGTACTGCTGACAGGCAGCTTGGAAACTCACACATGATTTTACATAGTCAGCCTGATTTTGTCACTGACACTTGCATTGACTGCAGTAACTTAGAACCAGGTGTCACTCACAGATAGAGGGGAAAGATGTCCTGTGGGTACATCTTTTCATGTAAAAGTAATGAACACGTTGCTTGCTATTGAGCTGCTTCATACGGTGGCAGCCAGCTAAGCCAAACAGCCAACAGGGCTCGATGTAGTGCAGTAAGGAAAAACATCGGCAGAACAGAAATGTGCAGCAAGTTCAACTTGAAGCAAAGCCCAAAAAAATCCAGACACCTGCAAGAAATGCAGCAAAACCAAACAGAGGTGCTCCCCGCCTGGAGAAGGGTCTGGAGCAGAGAAATTGTGTAACTGCAGTCAAGCCAGCTGCTCCAACATCTTAAAGACGGCCTATACCAGCTTTAGGGCAACACATGGAGATGCATGTGAAAGTCAGCACCAAGATACTCGGCATGTAGGGGATTGAAAGAGATATTTCTGTGTGACCCAATATTACATCAATGTGCTTTTTAAATGAGTAAAAATATTAGTTTCAATAAAATGAAATGAAAGAGTTGTATCTTGATCAAGCAGCGGAGTTCTATGGTTCAGACTTATTTAAATTTAATTAATATAAAATCTACAAAATCTTTTTATTCCCCTATTTCAAAGGGAATAAAAAGAGGTGTGTTTATGGTCAGTCTGTGTGATACTATGGACCTGCACAGATTTGGAGTTTTTGATAAGCACCAAACAGCAGTTCAGAGTACTCACCCTTGTTTTAGACTCCCTAGAGGGGGTGCTGGAGAGTACCTCTTCATGGGACCCCCTCGTCCTACAAGGGGGACTTAAACGCTTACATCGGCAAAGCCAGTGCAGCCTGGAGGAGTGTGGTTGGGAGGATTGCCCCCTGAACCCGAGCATTGTTCTGTTACTGGACTCCTGTGCTCATCACAGATTGTCCAAAACAAACGCCATGTTCACGCATAAGGGTGTCCATATGTGCACTTGGCACCAGGACACCCTAGGCCTCAATTCAATGTTAGACTTTGTAGTCGTATCATCAGGCTTGTAGCCACATGTTTTGGACACTCGGGTGAAGAGAGGGGAGGAGCTGTCAACCGATCACCACCTGGTGGTGAGTTGGCTCAGATGGTGGGGGAGGATGCCCATCAGACGTGGCAGGCCCAAGCGTGCTGTGCGGGTCAGCTAGGAACGTCTGGCAGAGTCTCCCATCAGGAGTTTAGACTCCCACCTCCGGGTGAACTTTGACAATGTTGGGGGGGGGGACATAGGGGAGTCCAAGTGGGCCTTGTTCCCAGCCTGTATCGACAAGTTGGCAGACCAAAGCTGTAGGCGTAGGTGTCGCAGCAGCAACACCTGAACCTGCTGGTGAGGGATGCCTTTAACCTGAAGGAGGAGTCCCATCAGGCCTTTTATGGCCAGTGGGACTCCGGAGGCAGCTGACAGGTACGGGCAGGTCAACCAGAATGAGGCTTTGGTGGTCATCTGGACAAAAGCCCGGGAATGGGAATAATTCAGTGGGACCATGGAGAAAGATTTCCAGAAGGCTTCGAAGAGATTCTGGATCACCGACTGGTGTCTCAGGAGGGGGAAGCAGTGTGCTATCAACACTTAATATGGTAGGGATGGGGTGCTTCTGATCTGAACTTGGGATGTTGTGAATCAATGGAAGGAATATCTCAAAGACCTCCCTAATCCCACCAGCACGCCTTCCAGTGTGGAAGCTGACCTGGGAGACTCTGTGGTGGGCTCTCCTATCTCTGCTAATGTGGTCAAAAGGGCCAAAAAGCTCCTCCATGGCAGGGCTCCAGGGTGGATCAGATCTGCCCAGAGTTTCTGGCACCTCATTTTCCTGCCAGTAAATCAGAATCTTTTCCCATGAGGGTTGGCCTCCACCAGGGAGTTAATTAAAATGCAGCTCTTTTCATTCCATTTTATCGAAACTCATTTGTTATCTATTTAAAAAACGTATTGTTATAATATTGGATCACGGAGAAATGTCTTTTTCAATCCCGACATTTTATTTTCATTTGAAAACCAGTTTTATTTGAAAAGTTGATGGATGCTTAGTATCTTGGTGCTGACTTTCTCAGGCGTCTCCATGTGTTGCAATAAAGTTTGCATATGGTCATATTTAAAATGTTGGAGCAGCTGGCTTGACTGCAGTCACACACCCTCTCTGCTCCAGACCCTTCTCCATGCAGGTGACAGCCCTAAGCCCTCTGCTTAGGGCTGTCAACTTATATTTGATATTTAAATAACCGTTCAATATGGGGATAACTGTCCATAACTGGATATTAAGTAAATATTCAAATGTAAAATGTTTAGTGTAGCAGCACATCAGGACGCCTGGCTGGAGCAGTGGACCGTATCATCCAACAGAGGGCGCTCTAAGCGCAGCCTGACCGTCAGCCACATACGCTGCTCTCTTGACCTCGGTAAACAAAGAGGTGTCACTCTGAACAGACATTGACAACACTGAATCATCTGAGGAGAGCTGTGTCATATTTTTGGTTCTACACTACTGACGGTAACTTTTAAGTCAAAGACTGGGCTGTGTGTCGTGATGTGCAAAGCAGTTTCCTCACTCGTCCTCCACATCAAATTTGCGGGCTCAAATGTCGGCTTCTCATCCACATTATACAGCCGAGTACAGCTCGACTGTATAATGCGTTGTCAAGGGTTCAACCCGTGTGACTGCGGTTTATTCAGCAGGGTCCTTACTGAAGGGGCAGACAAGAGAGACTCCGTCCCTGACTATGGAGTGGTGGGGGCATACACCCCAAAAAACAAATATCATCTGTTATTTGGGTGTATGCACAAAAAATGTTTGAGTTTGATTTTTAAGAAAAGTGACAGCCTTACAGATGCTTGGTTTTGCTTCTTTTGTTGCAGGTGTTTTTTGGATTTAGGTTGTTTTGGGCTTTGCTTCGTTTCTAACTTGCTCAGCTTGTGCGGCTTTGTTTCTTCCTTGTTGCGCATTTCTGCTCTGCAGGTGTTTTCCCTTATTGAACTACATCGAGCCATCGTAGACCGTTTGGCCTCGTCGCCACCATAGCATGAACATCATGAATTTCCTTATCAGCTGGGTTTATTTATGACCTTGACTTCTCCTGAAATAAAGCTAAAAAAATCTCATTGAATTAGAGAAAAGGGACTTAAAAATGCTATAATGCTACTTCATTAAGACTCGGTACTATACCACTCTTAGGGCAGGGCAATATATATTTATTCAGTTGATTAATTAGAATTATTTTGGCAGAATATCTTTTTAATATCAAGTTATTTTTTCTGACTTTCTCCAGTTGTAAGAAAATAGAAATACAGAGGTCATATTGCCCAGCCCTAACCACTCTATTACAAAATGATCCACACAGTGTTCTATCATGAAATTTGAAGACTTCATGAGACTAATTAGAGCAGGAAGAGTTATCCTGTTTTGGATCATAATTGCAGTTTCAGATGAGATCATGTGATCGCCAAAGCTGCAGTTTTTTGCAGCGCTTCTGACTGACCCAGGATCTGTTTTGTCAGCTATTTCACATGGACTATTTTACAGTTTTCAGGTTAGTTGTATTTAAGAATGGCTCACAAATGGACAGCTTACTTACATCTGCAAAATGGTTTTCATTTTTTAGTTAAAAGAAAAGTTCAAAAGAGTCAGCTTGTTCGCAAATGTCACATCTCCATCGCAAAAGTTCTGGTTAACAAATCAGCAACACAGAGCCTCTGTTTCGGAGTAGAAGCTGGACTATCCCTTAAAGAATGAAAACAGATTATCATCAATATTAGATGATTAATAAATGTAAGTGCCTTTGGTTATTGATGTCCTTACTGTTGTCTCGACTGTAAACATAGTGAATATTGCCCTGAAGCGTGAGTTGAAGAAAATCATCAATTCAGTTGAAATCGCAATATCTGACAGAAAAGTTGCAAATTGACCTTTTTCTAAAATTATTAAGCCCTAATGCACAAAAAATTTTGTTTGGTTGGGGGAAATATTTTGACAACATAAAAGCAAAACTTGATTCATTTCATAAATGATGTGTTGATGAAAAAATATATATTTTTTGGTCATTTGCCCAGCCCTAGTCACTCTAGTACAAAATGATGCACACAGTAAAATTTCGAATACCTCAGGATATGTTTGGATCAAATGCATGATGCCTGTTATATTTCCCAGTGTCTCACACTCTAGTTGCATTTATTTGCCGTTTTAGGCTCCTCCCTTCACTAAAGGCTCTGCTCCCTGCTGCCAAACAATACCTTGCTTTGGATTTCTCTGCTGCTGCTAAGACAAACCTCACGGCTGTGGGACCAATCATGTTTCCCAACATCTAGTTCATGTTTGATCTAAGAAGTGATTCATTTTTCAAGCTGCTACCAAAACCATTTTCCTATCCACTGTTGCAGATACAACAGAGATTGATTTGCCCTCACCGGCACGGGAGGTTTGTGCTCAGGAGCAGCAGACAGAGACGAAGCGTGTTCTCAAAGAGGAGCCGGACGCCCTGTCGTCAAAGGAGGACGAGCCCGAACCCTGGACCAAGCCTGTGGAGACGCCTGTGTGTTCTTCTTACAGCAGCATGACGGACTCTCTGACTCGAGTGAAGATTGGAGAGGCTGGGGGTCCCAGAGAGAGCAAGATGCAGGAGGATGATGTGACTGAAGTGTTGACGGTTGGGGAGCACAGCAGATACTCGGAGCAGGACAGCCTCATTCAGATGGTCACAGTGGGGGAGCACTTGCAGTACGAGAACCCAGGACAAGAGGAACAGCCACTTCCCCTGTACCGAGTGTCCACAACGTTCACCAAGAAGAAAGACATGTTCTTCTGTAATATATGTGGACGGCCTTTCATTAGAAAAGAGAAGCTGAAATCGCACATAGCAGCTCACGCAACAAGACATTTTCCCAAATTCAACAACCGGACATACACCTGCACCCTCTGCAGTAAGGTAACATACACCAAAAACCACATGCTCACCCACATCAAATCCCACAACAACGAGAAGCCGTTCCCCTGCCCCATCTGCGGCAACCGCTACAAACTGAAGAGTCACGTGAAGGAGCACATCCGGACTCACACCGGGGAGAGGCCATTCACGTGCTTCATCTGCGGCCTCGGTTTCAACCGCTCCTCCACACTGGGCAAGCATGCCAGGAGCCAGCACGGGGAGCCTAGGCCCTTCAGGTGCGAGCACTGCGGCCAACGCTTCCCCCTGTACATCGTGTTGAAGCAGCACATGAGGACGGTCCACAACATAGTCTTCCCCATAGGTGAAGAGCAGCCGGTAGAGCAGAGCTGAGTACTGTTGACACTCAAAGGTCGGACTGAGTCTAAATCACCAGGCCTAATCGAGTTAGATCAACAATGAGAAAAGTTTTTCTACCTTTTTATTGTTATGATTAGAGTTCGTGGGTTTGGGTTGTAGATGAGATGGTTCCCAGAAGTAGCATTAGTGCTCAGCAATAGTAATTCATGTTTTTTTCATTGTGAAGTTTCTAAAGAAACATGAAGTAGAAAAACAAACTTCTCCAAGCGTTGCTTAAAAACGTATTGATTTTATGTCTCCTTTCAGACTATCTTTCACACCGTTTTGTCAGCTTTGATTAGCTGCAATTATTAAAGTGTGCCTTTAATCCACATGTGACTTTATGATTTGCTCCTGTAACAAACGGCTTGTGAATAACTGTTTTAAGTGTGGTGTAAATAAATAAAAAACATGCAATAACTGATCATTTGTCCTTCATTGTGTGATGTTCAGCAATTTAAGATTTGAATGTATACGAAGTAGAGCTGTGCATCTTCACTCGTCCCAAGATTCCATTGAGATTTTTAGTAAATGGTCCAATTTGATTAAAGACCAAGGTGCAACACAAGGAGGATTGTCCTAGATTTTTGACATTACAGCATTGGACTACTTTATAGATTAAAAAAAGCAGATCAATATGAACTCTTATTTTTTTAGACATGGCTTTTGAGCTCCACTTCAGCAAAAATGTTTCATTGTAACCCAAAATAATCAAATTTTCATGGGCCTCATCATCCCATTTTTTCCCCTCAGAAACAAAACTAATACTGCAGCTCCACAGCAACTTCTGTTTTTTACAACCTTCTACAAAATTTACATCTAGAGAAGATGTGCTGATACTGGGCCTTAAAGGTTTACCTGTCACAGTAAACATACGATTCAATATATTTCAAAAATCAGTTGGGAAAAGTGCCCATTCCAAGTGTTTAGGGAGGGCAGAGCCTTTCAGAGGAATATCCAGCAAGTGATGGGACAATTGTTCGATCAGACATATTCATTACAGGCCAGTCAGATAATGTAGTAGGTGGGATGAGGTGGGTGGGAACATTATGGATGAGGGGGACACAACCCCTGCATCCCCCCCTGGGATTAGCACCTATGGTTCAAGTGTCACTAACTGCAGGACCACAGCTGATTCACAGCCTGTGTGTTTCCTGTTTGATGCTCATGGGCCCTCTCCTTTTGTTGTTTCTTACACTGTCACATCATTGTAAGGCTTGCTTAAAACTGCAAAAACATAGATGCAAATCCACCTTACACTTAGCAACCCCTATTAAAGGAGTCATGATGACCACAGACAACTAGCTTCAAACAGTGCTATAGCGTACTTCCGCAGTGCACGTCTACGCGCGCTCCCTGCACTACGTAAGCGGTCACGCGGCAGACCAATCCAGACGGCTTACAGTGTACGTAGACGTGCACTGTGGAAGGACGATATAGCACTGTTTAGGCTCGAAAAATGTACTAAATGACCTCGTTTCGAATTAATTATGGACGTTACCCGCTCAGGACACTTGGATTACAGCGGACGAGCAGTATGAAGGAAAATAGGCACGTTTTTGTGGACTTTTATGGACCTTTTTCTTCGGTCCCCTGTTAGATGGACGTTTGTTGACAGCGAAAATCACCCCGGACCTCCAGCTGCATTTGAGACATCAAAAAAGTGCTCCAGAGTGTTGCTCAGCATGAGGGTGAGTAGAAAATTAAGGCATACCATTCTTTGGGTGTAATATTCCTTTAAGAAGTGTCTACATCTTTATAATTTTATGAAAATCTCTACACTACTCACAATAAGTCAGGGATGTTGTTATTTACACGAGTCTTTATTATTTATATGGTCTGAATTTTGATGAAATAAGTAATAGTTCCCTTTAAAGGGACTGTGAGGAGTTTCTAAGTAATTACAAAAACGTCTCACTTTTAGATATATGCCTGATTGAAATACATACTTTAAGATGAGTTTTATAGCATCAAAATAGGTTATCTATAAATGCTATTCCTTACCTTTCCGGTCGGGTCAGACAGGGCTGGACTGGCCTGGATACTCAACTTCAGGAACAAGACAATTAAAACGAGAGCAAATTTATATTATCCGGACACGTCTTAGAGCACCGGGCTATAAGTAGCGATATATAGCCGGCTACAAAACTACGATACTAAGTTTTCCAAAAACTGCTTGTTGTCATACATCAAAAACTACCGCTACATAACTAGAAAGAGATACATTACCTCGTCGCTTTGCATCCTGTAAGTTGTTGAAAAAATAAGTTGTAAAGCAATGCAGAGTTCTGAGGAAGGTCCGAGCTACAACACAACAAACGCACGCTTTGGCTTTGGTCACGTCTTGTGGTGCATTCCAGTTGTAGTCAGAAGTAGGAATTTCCGAGTTCCGAGTAGGAAACTGTAGCTGGAATGTCCCCTGAAGTCAGAATTTCCTACTGGGAACTCGGTGAAACCTCGCCACCCCCGAGTTGACAATCAAAGATGGATGCCCCCAGTGTGAACAGTTATTTAGCTCCTGTAATAATCCATTTATTTGCACTTCTGACTGGAGTTTGTCGCTCTAGATCAGCTGTATACATAGTATTGTTAGACTTATATTTACAAAAATGCTGCCGTAGTGATAATCACATTCTTCATGTGATATTTGTGAACAACAACGCAGGGTGTGCTAACAACAGCTAACAATAGCCTGGTAGATCTGCATGTTTTTTTCAGACTTCAACTGGAACGCTGATAAGTCGGAAATGATGTCACTCCCAGTTCCGAGGTTACTGGAACGCAGCATTACGATAGTGAAAGCATGCTCATGGGTAGCAGAGTCTTTGTGTCGCCGGAAATAGATTCTCCTCATAGTCCCTTTAATATTACTTTTAATGAATGAGAAGAAACACCATTTTCATTGGTTTAATATTTTACCCCAACAATTTACACAATAACACAGATCGCCCCAAATTACCAAAATTGACAAAGTCAGTCGCGGATGTTTCCACCATTTGCTGCAATGACAGCTTGACAGCGACTTCTCATGCTCCTGACTAAACACATGATGTTGTTCTGAGGCGATGTGTTCCACTCCTTCACAAGTACTACACGCAGTTCTGCCAGGTCACGTTGGCGTCGGGTCTGATCGTCCAGTCTTTGCTTCAGCTGGTCCCAGATGTGCTCTATGGGGTTCAGGTCAGGGGACAGTGCAGGCCATACCACATGAGGCACTCCGACTTCCTGGAGTCAAGCTGTGACATTTCTGGCACAAAGTGGTGGAGCATTATCATCCATAAACACAAAGTTGGGGGTGTGCTGGTGAAATTTAGGGATGATTTTGGGTACTATGAAGTCTCTGAGGTAAGAACATGCAGTGACTGAGCCATCTACTATCACCAAATCTGTTTTGCACTGACTGGTGATGCCTGCCCAGACAGTTGCACCTCCTCCACCAAAGCGAACCGTTGGGACCATGCTGACCTCAGCATATCGCTCGCCTGGCCTTCTTCAGTAACCCTGACGACCATCATTTCTGTGCAAGGTGACCCGACACTCATCAGTGAACAGACGGTAAACCACAGCTGCACTGTCCAGGTCACATGGTCTGTGCCCACTGCAAACTTTCACGGCGGTGTCTTGGTGTCAGTGGAGTCACCTGCAACAGTCGTCTGGCATTCAAGCCAAAGGGATAGAGTGGATTGTGAATGGTATGTCTGGAGACCATATTACCCCTCACTCCTCGTAAATGGCCTTTTAGCTGTGTGGCAGTTGCATAACGGTGAGTGCATCGGTTGTTGTGGGGCTCCACTCCTGGATCTGTCACAAACACTGCCAGTAGTTCTGTGTCTTGCTGCAGGTCTGCTGATGACTCTTGGAGACACACCAAGTTCACGAGCAACATCAGGCTGCCTGCTACCAACCAGAAGGTGCTCTATGGCTAGGTGGTGCTGCTCGTCCGTTTAGTGACGTTGTGTGTTCATGGCTGCTTGAATGATAAACTGTCTATAGCTGTGTTTCAATTACAGTTTTTCGCAAAATAAAAGCGATATTCCTAAAATTTCGACATAGTACATTTGCGCTTTGAACGTGTTTCCATTGAAGGTTGTTCTCGGCAGTACCGTCGGAACTCTCGTCAAATATCATCCCGCAAGATTTCACTGCAGGAAGATGGATACGAACCCTTTCTCCTTTATTTCCATTTCTATCTCCTTAAAACACTCTGTGTTCCTCTGTTGTTTGACGATTATTATGGCACGTGTGTTTTTCTCGCGAATAATGGCAAGAAAAGTCTCATTCTCCTCCTCTGTCCAAACTTCCCACGCCATGTTTACTCCGAGAGAAGTGATCATGTGACCAGGTACGTCACATCCTTTTCCCTATAATTGCGGAAAAAGTTTTTCTATAGCGCTTGTGCGATATTTCTCTTTATCGACACGTCTGAAAAACCTCCTCTTTAGAGCGTAAAAACCTTTTTGCGATATTTGAGGGTTTTTTCAAAATTTAAGTGTTTCCATTTCCAATATTTTGTTGCGATATTCAGGTTTTGCGCAATTCGAGGGGTAATGGAAATGCAGCTAATGACTTAAAGGGAATACCAGCTTTTTATATCTCCAGAATATTGAAATTAATGCTACATTGAAAAGGGGTGTCTTTAGTTATTTCTGATATTGGCCCCAATAGGGATGGGTACCTTTCACATTTGAACCGATACCATACTGATGCCCGGTACCTGAGAATCGGTATCGGTACTCAACAGTACCAATTTTTGGTACTTTTGCGTGTGTTTATGGGGTTATAAATATTAATTTGTTTAATATTAAGATCTCAAATTTTTTCAATATAAATGTATTTGTCGGGGCAGCACGGTGGCGCAGGGGCGGCATGGTGGCGCAGCTGGTAGAACGCGTGTCTCACAGCAAGAAGGTTTCCGGTTCGATTCCGGGTCGGGAGGGCCTTTCTGTGTGAAGTTTGCATGTTCTTCCCGTGCATGCGTGGGTTCTCTCCGGGTACTCCGGCTTCCTCCCACAGACCAAAAACATGCTCATTAGGTTAATTGGTAACTCTAAATTGTCCTTAGGTATGAGTGTGAGCATGAATGGTTGTCTGTCTCTCTATGTGGCCCTGCGATCGACTGGCGACCGATTCAGGGTGTACCCCGCCTCTCGCCTGATGATAGCTGGGATAGGCTCCAGCCCCCCGCAACCCCGAAAGGGATAGCCGGGTATAGAAAATGAATAAATGTATTTCTCAATATATAAAATTTGACAGATATATAACAAAACAACATTCAACTGTTTGTATTGTAACATTGTAGTTGTTCCAAAAATTTCTTCAACATGAAAACCAGTAACTAAAATGAACCACAACTTAATAAATTAACTGCAGCCCTCACTTTAACTTTAGGGCAGTTTAACAATGGGTCCGACAGAGCTGTAAATAAAAAAAGCATTTACATTAACGTTACAAAGTACGAGGAACCAACCTGATACTGACGCACATTAAAATGCCAAGCTAATACCATCTTAAACACGAGGCTTATTTACCTGGACCAGGTATCCTCCTTGTTGCATTTGCTGCCATCACCAAATGTTAAAGCCGTTTCTTTTCCTGTGTTTCTGGCTGCAGACGACTAGTCGCCATTAGACACAGGCGTGCTAACAGAGCCGAATGAATCCTTTGTGGTCGTAGATCTGAGGCTATCAAAAATTGTGCACTCTTCAGCTTTAAGGAAATTTTGTGCGTCACCAGGTGCTTCCTGAGATTTGAAGTATTTCAGCCTCTGGCCTTACACTTGGCATCACAAATATTGCAACCAGGATAATCTCCATCACATTTAATAAAGTGGAGCCATACTTTCGAGCAATTTCTCTCAGCCATGCTTACTTTGTTGACTGACGTCATTACACTATTGCTGTGCTGCGTTCAAGTCCGGTATGGAAATTTACCTACTCTACCCAATAGTATGCCTGCTTCCTCCACTCCCTCACAGTCACAAGGATGCATTTAGGTACCTAAACATGGCACCGTTTGATTTTACGTGAATCGGTGCTTGGTAGTACCTACAGAATTCGGTCGGTACCCATCCCTAAGCCCCAACATGTAAGGTGCGCTGAAGACACTGAGACCATTATCTGGAAAACATAAAATGAGGTGTGTCTATCACCCTACTTCAATTGCCTCCCTATCCCACAAATCACTGAAGTGAAATAAACAGATTATGTATGAAATCCACTGAGTCTCTCACAACATCCCTAACTTATTGTGAGAAGTGTTTATGTAAGGCCATAATGGATTTATTTATCATGTTCTAAAGACAGTTGATCTCGTGTTTCTATCCTTGCAGATGCCAAACAGCCAACCGCACCCTCAGAGGAGTGGAGCCCGAGTGAGAGCCAGGAAGAAGCAGGACCCTCCCAGGTGAAGGACGAGCCCGAGCTGCCAAAGGAGGAGCTGTGGATAAACGGAGGCGGGGACCAGCCCTCAGCTGAGGACAGTGATGACGGGGACTCTTTAACAAAGGAGCTCATCAAAACGGTGCAGCAGTTAGAGGACTGTAGAGCTGCTGAGGAGAGCAGAAAGCGAGAGCAGACCCCGGAGCCTGAAGAGGAGGAGGAAGAGGAGGAGGAGCCCGAACACTCCGAGGAGAAGACAAGCACCACTTTTTACCGCTGCCACATTTGCAATTACATATTCACTAAAAAGACTGTGCTGACTTGGCATCTCAAAACGCACGAGAGTAAGTCACAAGACAGCAAGACCAACTTTGACTGTCACATCTGCGGCAAACACATTCCCTGTCAGAGCAACCTGCAAAACCACATGAGGGTCCACACCGGGGAGAGACCCTACAGCTGTCATTTCTGCGGCAAGTGTTTCAAACTGAAGGGACACATGACCGAGCACATAAGGACTCACACAGGAGAGAAACCGTTCAGCTGTCACATCTGCGACAAGTCATTCAACCGAGGGTCGACTCTGAGGAAGCACGTCTTAGCCAAACACAAAGAGGAGCGGCCATACAAGTGTGGGGATTGTGACGAACTGTTTACCGAGAGGCTGCTGATGAAGAGACACATGAGGAAAATTCACGGTGTTAAACTGTCCACCAGTCAAAGTCCTGCCTGAAACTTTAAAGCATGATATGTAGAAAAGATGTTTAAATGTAGTTTTATGTGTCCTCAAAGTGTTTAACCACCTGTGTAAATATATTTTTAACAGATGCAAGGTCAGTTCTGTTTTAAGTTCCCACTTATCTAAGCCAGAGTCGTGCAGCCTGTTGCACCAGATAAGTTCTGTCTTAAGTTATGGTGTTTAACATGTCTGTCAGTAGGACTGGGAATCAAAACTCAATATCAATAACAAACAGTTAAAAGACACGTTTGCTATTCATCACAGGCAGACATCATGATTGTTTAGAAAGGTCGCTCTACAACATGTTAACCGTCCTCACCTGTCCAAGGACATCATTTGGGCAGCCAATGAGTGCAGAGCTCATTATTATATCCTCTCCACCCCCTCAGATCAGAGTGTTTCCAACGGGGAGGGAAAAAGAGCTGCATCTAATTCTCTATGGAGACTTAATCTTTCATTGTATATTCAGATTAAATCAAAATCATTTTTTACAGAAACACAACAGGACATGGGTCCTTTAAACTACAACACATCTGAAGTTCCAGATGGCTGCTTCAGCCCATAACTCATAATTTCTGTGACTGGCTATCTACTGACTAATTTGTTTAAAAGGGTGCTAAAAACAGATTCAGTGGACTTCTCACTACAAGGCTGACTGTTAACAGTTGTTTATCATCTTTCTTCTATGTTGGGCTGAGTTTACTGTCTTAAATTAACAATCCACACAAAGAAATGGCTTTTGTGCCACCATCTTTCTTTAATATAACTTTGGGAAACACTGCACTTTGTTTTTGTTTTGAAAATTTCATGTCGACTCACAAGAACAAGAGACTGAATAAGATGAAGTGACCATCTTAACTGCCAGTCAGTATTTGACACCCAGAACTACACAAACATGGTGCAAAATGTTTTCTGTTACTCACTTGTCATAGATATCTTTGGAGATGCTGCATGCTGAGGTAACAAAGTGCTGTCTCTTTGAAAACATGGTCCACATACTGCACTTCTGATGTAACAAACATTTGTACTACTCCCACCATTTCCTTCATGTTTAAGAACTTGGCTCAAAAACTTCTATTTAAGCAAGTGTATTTGGCAATTTTTTAATCAAAAAATATGACACTTAGTATGGGGAATAACACCTTTATTTTTAACAAGTTAAAAAAACCTGCAATAAAGCGTTATCTACCCAAGCATCTTAAAATGCACTAATTAGCACTCAAAATACAGTATTATGTTACCATAGCCAGACTTTCTGCCCATGATTAGCAGTGCTGAGCTTAAAATATACTTGCTTGAATTTTAGTTTATTAATTGCTCCTCTGACATTTGTGGACACACAGTGTGCTAAAGGACTTGTTATACAGCAGACACCTGCTGACTGATAGAGCACCATGGTACCTTATATAAATGAGGTACTTGTTTCATTTGTTATTCCTATAATATAAACTACTGTATGCCTATGAAACTCTTTTATATATTTATATATGTTATATACACACAGTATTTACACCTCAGTTGCATTTTCTTGTTGCCAGTGTTCAGTGTTCTGTTGCTGTAAACCTGCTTTGTGAAAATCAAAGTCTATAAAGTAAAAAGACACTCAACAGAGTCTGACTCATAAGTGTAATGCAGGGATGCTGGAGAATAGCAGACACTAAATGGTGCTTGATGGAGTCTGAGTGATGTTAGCTGATTGGTTTCCAAAGGATTCGTTTTAAATGTTGTCTGTGTTGGCAGCCATATTGAGAATACTGTCTCAAACCACTGTTGACACCCAGTCCCAGTGGTGGAATGCAGGAATGAGTCCACAACCTTGGAAGTGAGTTAGCATTTAGCACTTCCTGGTTCCCAACCCTCCAGAGTAAATGAGGTTTCGAACACTAGTTTCAGTGCCTGAAATACGGTTCTTGGTGAACACACAAGATTTTTATGGTAAATGAGTAATAATAAAATGCATCTAATTTTGTCTGGTTTTGAATTTAAAAGCCTTGTTGTGTGTTTGAAATTATGTTTGCTACCAAACTGCTAACAAGGACTACAAAAATGGCTGGGTACCCAAGGGAAAGCATGTCTGATTGTTTTTTGATAACCCTTATTGATACACTGTTGTCACAACCATGAATGCCAACTTGATCAGAGGCCTATAGCACAAGGCACGGTCAACTTATCCCCGGTAACTCACATCTATCCAGGATTGAGTGACCGACAACAATGGCCATCGGGATAACAGATAGCACGACGCAAGTTATCAACACGATAACTCAATCCAGGATTGTCTCATCAAGAGCCGTGAACACGCACGTATAAGGGGAGGGCTCAGAGGCAGCTGACCAATCGTGATCATGAGCGGAAAACACGATGAGAAGCGCCGGGAATGCACTGACAGAGCTTTAAATTGCACATGTGAGGAGAAGAAGTCACCCCATGTGAACAGACTCTGCTCTCTCAGGGGTGGTTGGAGGACATGTGGGCGATTCCCCAAGGTAAATACCTGTGCATTTGTGTAACTCACATTATTTGTTCATACACAGCCACATAAGACTGAGCTGAAGTCGGCATATAGCATCCCCCTTTTTTTTCTTTTGAACCGAAAAGCGGCAGCTCTGTCCTCATGGGAGATCGCTGCAGAAGAGATGAAAGACGTAACAGAGACAAAAACTTTGTTTAATCATCTGTTCTGATGTTTGTTAGTTTATCTGAGAGCAGACCAGAAAGGAGCAAACTGTTCACTCACGGTGCCTCATATAAACATAAGGTAGTGCTGAATTGCGCACGGATGACCGCTGCAGATCACCAGTGATCTGTTAATAATAAAAGCTTAAAAACACGTCTGTATGAACGTTGGCTGTTAATTATTTGTCAGGTTTTTAAGAAGAGTCGTTAAAAGTTGATTTCAGCTTGAATATCCCAATTAATGAATAAAAACATCTGGCATTCCCTGTCCTGGAAACTGTTATTTCTGCCTAATAAATCCCATTAAAGATGTTGGTTATTAATAAATAAAATAACAGATATTATAATACAAACAGCGTAAAGAGGTGTGATTTGTTTTTTTTTTTCTTAATCTGTGCGTAATACGGGTTCCAGTCGATCATCCAAGTGAGCTCCGACTTTGTCTCGTCACTCCCTTGTTTATGCATTAATTAACAATAATCATCATCTGTATATATTAACCTCTGATTATGTTCTGGCCCGACATGAAGTGACTCTAAAGAAAAAATATGGGCGAGGCCAAACTTGCCGACCCCTCGGATAGAGGTTCATGCGTAAACGCTGTTTGGTAGTATTTGGTTTGAAATCCTCTGAATTTAAATTTAAACATGCCACATTATCTAAACAGGATATCACAGTAAACTTTACAGTTTTTATTCATTAATTTTATAAACTACTAACATGGATCAAACCCTGTTGTTGCAAATCAGCGCAGAAGTGCATCGGAGAAAGGCGAGGCTGATCATTTCACACTTTTACGCATGGGGTTATTAAGATGACTACACAACACACAGAGACAATCAGGGGCTTAATAGAAAGATCTTAAGATTTAGTTTAATCAGCAAAAATCAGGAGGTCAAAAACTTCAACCACTGATTAGTGAAGATGCTGTAAAGACGGGATGGAATTGGGGTCGCACATTCTCAATGCGCATAATGAGGATTATTTTAAGACTGACCAAGAAGTCCCCATCATGCACAGTGCCAGCGTTTAGTTTCCTTTTTTTTTGTAAAAAAAAAAAAAAGGCCACCTCGCCACAATGTTGGTTAACGGCTTTTGCACCTCACATATGACCTTTACATTGATCTAATAAATTGTTTCCTGTTGACATACACAAATTCATCATGTGATGGCTCTTTTATAGTGTGTGCAGTAGACAGCTCTGATCACATTGGGGAAAATCGTCTTTCACTGCAAATTGTACTTTAATGTTGAATGCTGGCTGCTCTGCACACGGTTTCAGGAGGACTGCCCTCTGGAACTAAAAATGGCTGATGATCGTCATCATTTTTCTGTAAATCCTTTCAATCTCCGAACACACCCTCTCTTCGTATTGCAACATTTACAACGTCTTCTCACACTGCTAAAGCAGCCGTTTTGTTTAACGGTATTTTATCCACAACTATTACACATGTAACTGCAGACACGTGTGTTAATTGTTCATAAGTGTTAATTGTTGTTGTGTCTCTGAGAACGACTTGTTTTCACATTTATTTAGCCCATTTAACACTTTCCCAGCATCACCTCTAAGTGTCGCCAAAAGAGCAACAGCAGTAGAAACGTGTGAGGCACCACACATTTCCACGGTCATTTCACTCTTGATACATCTGTACTTTGCCGTGAAAAAGAGCATACGCCACGTTTTTGTGCGTACGCACCCTTTGTACATGAGGCCCCTGGTCATTTGATTATGAGAAAACTCACTGGAGATATTGCAGTTGTCTCTAAGTTGATCCACCATGTTGTAGTTCCATAGTAGCTTACTAATAGGTTTTCCTTCTTGTCAGTTACAAATGACCTTAAAACATGATGAAAGCGGATTTGTTTAAGACTAACGTAAAGAACAGAACAAGTAAATTCCACATTTGTTTTTCACTACAGAGTTTATTACCAGCTATAATAAACAAATTGAATAAGCTCATAGACTTTTAGTGGGCTTGTAAGGGAAGAAGTCAGCGTGACGGTAACTTTCACGTTGGCCTACAAAAATATATCATCCCTGCACTAATCTAATTAAAAGGCCTGTGCACTACAGATTTATTTTTTTCGCTAATAATTTGCATCTTTTTTCCAAATCTGTTATCAGTAAATGTAAGCTTACAGACCAGCAACATAATGTCGGCTAGCAAAATGGTGACTTTAATTTTTTCAGACAATGGTCAATGTTTCTAAGTTTAACTTGGGGGAGGCAGAACCTTTCAAAAACATATCTGGAAGGTTATTTTTCTTGTTTTTAATAAAACACTCTCACCTTCACATTGTAAAAGGAGCAAAAATATTTTTACTGATAATGCTTCCAGTGCTCTCTGTTCTTCATCTGATGCACTGTTGCTCAGCTCTGGTAAAACTGCTACTGAAGCATGCTTGCCACCAAGCATTGCTCTTTGTGGCAGTTACTTTATAAAACATTATTCACCTGATCCTGATACTTCTAATGTTCTTTTACGTCATCATTAATTATCACTTTGATTGAGTATTGTTCAAAATGATTGTGTAAATCCTCTCCAGCTTCATAAACAGACTTACCGACTTGCCATCATTGCCAAACAGCACCAGGCCTGTTTTAGTGACGATGCCGGCTCGGCTGGCTCCAGGGATCTCCAGGGGTTGACCATGAGCTGCTGTGCCATTATCCACCAGACTGGAGCCATAGAAGGTCACTTTCTACAGAAGGAGATGCAAAAACAAAGAAATGATGGAGGGGATTTCACAGATTCAGCAGCTGTCACAGCTGTTCGCAGCAGTCGTGTGGTGTTTGATTACAGCAGCTTCTTCCTCTCCAGTTGACTTTTTTCTGTCTCAGCTGCCATGCTGATAAACAGACTATGCAATTCTTGCCTCCACATTCAAGAGTTAAAAAATGTTATTCTTTAACGATCAAAAGCCAACCTAATGTGCTTTACTAGGACAGTGTTATAACAGGGTTTCTCGACTGGTCCAGCCTAAAGACCTCCAAAATTCAAGAAATGAGGTGCTTTTAGAATTTATGGTACCAGCTCAACTCGGCACTACCTGCTTTATTTTGTGTAACATTTCAAACTATGATAGTAGCTCTTCAACATACAATAGTTTGGGTCATCATAGCATGGCTGTGTAAAAGCCCCCCGATATCCTCACAACGAGAAAAGAGGAAATGAAGGGGATGGTTCTGCTGACAGTTGCAAGCAGCAAAACAATACATAATTACAACCAAAGGACAAATCATAAAGTAATTAAAGAATTCAAGAGCAAACAACTGGAGAGGTTGCAACAGTACTCTGATCATAAATTGGTCAACAGTGCCTCTTGTCAAGCTTTGGCTTTGGCCCAGTTCAAGTGGAAACTTGCAAGAGGTGAATCAGAAACTGTTCTGGGGAGTGTGCATTGTTACCTGGCCATCAATCTCAGCCCAGGCACCAGGGACTTTGTCATTTCCTCTGATCCAGTTGTGGATGGCCTCAGCGGACTGGTTCCAGTCAATCTGCAGACAGAGGAAGGAATCTTAGATTTTGAGACGGGCTACAGTTTTCAGATTGTGAAGCACCAATATTTAACTTTTAACATTTCTTTGTAGTTTATATATCCTGACTTAAGGCAATGGTATGTTTGGAAAAGCATTAGGAGCTATTCATCTTTTACCTTTGAATTATCTTTTTTCTGGATGCACTCATATGTGGCACCCTCCTGTGGCTGCACAATCCTTGGGGCTTTTCCTTCTGCAATCAGCCTCACAGCTTCCACCTAAAACAGCCATGCAGGGAAAGCAAATTGTTTGACATATTCTGAGCTATTCTGTTCCTTATTTTTGAACTTGATGCAGGCAAAAATTTCACTTATCAGGACAATGGTTAAGCAACATTAAAATAAAAAGACAAAACAAGAGCAACAGCAGAGAGTGATGCTTCAAAAAAAATGAATTGGGGCAGAAAAACATGAAGACAAACAAAGGCTGCATTCACATCAAAAAAGCTGCATGCGACTTTTGCTCTCAGGTCTATTTTTGCAGAAGAGTGTGAAATGCACAAGTCAGATGCAAGCGGATCACTTCAGTTCAGACACAGGTTTTATTTTTTCCATGTGACCACATTCTGAAAAGCCTGTGCTGCAACTTGCAGATCATCAAGTCTGAGAATGAGTTTTTCATGATTTTAATAAAACACAAAGAAATAAAATACATTTGATGGACAAAATCAACATATTTGAAGCATGGATGTGTGAGAAACTCACAAAAACAAATTCAGTCAATGAATTTCCTTACAACTATGGTGCATTGGCAGTCTGCTGATGATTATAAATAAATAAAATAAAGAAGTTGTTTTGTCAGACATAGCATTTCTGAGACCTTAGGAATCCAGATTTTATGTGGCTTTTATGATATGAGGAGCGGGGAAGGACTTGAAGTGCTTCCCTTGGACTTTAACCAGGTGACTTCCTTAAACTCCCCTGGTATTTTCAACATGAAGTCTGGGTGAGTCAGTGAATGAATAGCCTGGGTAATTCACTTAAGTGAGTGGGGAGGGTTAATGATATCCTGTGCAATCTGTTTAAATTCAGAAAAGGGAGACTTGACCAAAAGGATAAAAACAATTGCTGCAGCATGTGAGGTTTATTTGATAATAACGAGAGTAACACAAGCTTCCCTTCTACAAAAGTAGCTATCACAGAAACAAGATCAACTGAGCATTGTTTGAACTCCACAGCCTACCTCAGGATTGTTGCTGACCATGTCCATGCCTTTATGACCATAGTGCACATGTCTAGTGCTAACAGAGTGTACTTAATGTAGTGGCCTGTTTGATATTTCAGATCCATTAGACCAGGGGGGTTCAGACTTATTTCAATAAGGGCCACGCACTTCATAAATCCAATCCAGGGTACAATTGGTTCATGCATGCCTTGTAACTTTAAGACAAAACATAGCCCAAATAACAACCCCTCACAAATGGACCCACCAGGCAGAAGCCATTCAGAGACTGACTGGATCCTTGTGATGGTCTTAAGGGGACCTGGTAAGCCCAAGCTAACCGATTTGAACACTGAAAAGGGAGCAGCCAGTTCCACTCAACTTACCAAGACCCAAGAAATAGTAAACCACATGAAGCAGCCAAACCCAACAGGTGGATTGATGCTTAAATAGAACCACCACAATATGGATCATAAATCAGACCCTGAAATTAACCAGACATTCGAGCAAATTAGCATCAGTTTGCTGCTATGTTCCAGCAAAATCTATTTGTACAAAATACATCAGTCAGCACAGGCTCTTAGCTCTAACATGGGCAACATTTCATTTTATTGTTAGAGTTTGCTGCAGGGTACAAAAATAACAGCAGTTGACCCCTGAGCAAAAGTTTAGACACCCCTGCATTAGAACATTTGTTGAGGTAAAAAGCAATGTGGACAACTTAGGGCAGTTTTCCAAGGGAAGACAACAGACACTGACATGACCAATATATTTACTTGATCTCTATAATCTATATCTGGTCATTTTCAGTGGATAATTGGTGATCAGTGCACTCAATGGACAGCAAATATTTGCTGTGTGTGCCAAATGAACTCTGACCTTGATATGTAAACAAAGTTTAACTTCCGCAGTCACAAGTTAAACTCCAACAGAGTGCGGACAGTGTTTAGTTGATTCACAGCACATGTGTTTGCACCCAGAAGTTCATTTCCACTATGGAGACTGCAAATGATGAAAGACCCTGGGGTCAAAGATCCACACAGAGCACTCACAAGTGATGATGAATGAGTTTTTCTTTTGTCGCCTGATTTGATAACATGTGTAGATCATGATAATGAGTCAGGATCTCATTTCCTAGCAGGTGTGACTGAACTGATTAATAGCTGATCTCTTTAGATTCACTACTCCACTCTTCAACATACAGTTGATACAGAGGATGTAATTATCCCTCCATAAAAAAAGAGACCAACAAAGATTATGATAAATTGCTCATAGTATCATTATAAACCATGGACGTATCTCAAAAACATTACTTCAGTATCACACTTGGAATCAAAGCTAAGTCCTTGCCAAAGCACACCCCTGCAGATTCAATATCTGATTGCACTCCTGGTCACATCTCAGTCTTTTCAATAAAAATGTATTTTGTTCTCTTCCATGCAATTATTCCTGTAGACATATCATTTAAGGTTTTATGTGGCACATGATGGTCCTCATTTCTTCATCAATTGAGTTTTTTATCAATTTACTGTTTGATTGCAGTTAAGCATGAGTTGAAGGAGATTTTGATAATGTGATTATCGGATCAAAATTCATTCACTGACAATGAGTCAAGATCTCATTTCTTAACAGATGTGTCTTAACTGATTAATCGCTGAAATCCATAGATTCACTACTCCACTCTTCAACATACAGTAGATACTAGGGCTGTAATTATCCATATATAAAGAACAGAGACCAACAAAGATTGTGATTAAATGCTCATAGTATCATGATAAACCATGGACATACACACGTGGACTTAATTGTTGGTACTCTTCCATTAAAGAAAGAAAACAGACAATGGTCACTGAAATAAGCTGAAACTGGCAAAAGAAGTAATACCTGAAAATGTACTGAAAATTAAATGGAGCAAAGCGTTAGTTCAGACAGGCACGGAGTCAATCTGCTTGGCCGAGCTCTCGCTCATATGCTTATGGGGCTGGCCTTATCGCGCGGTCTCACGTCAGATGACAGGTCCCCCCTCCCAGCCAGATCAGCTGATCTATTTGTCGCGTTATTTAAACTGCCCCAGTCTACCTGAGTGTCTGGCTGTCATCTGCACGCTGCTCAAGAACCCACCTCCTCCCCAGCTCCTCCTTTGTTTTCTGACTTACAATGTCAATGCTGTCATTAATGCTTGCTCTGTTCCGGGGGTTCTTGCTGCCGCTCTCCCTCCCTCATGCTCCGTCAAGTCGGCACTTGGAAAGGCAGGGAGGAGTGCTCTCCCTGCCTCAGGCTTTCCCCGCAGGCGCGGGGAAGGGGAGGGAGGTCCCAGAACGGAGCCACACCGCCAAAGTTCAAATTGTTTATAAGCTTTTGTAATTCTATTGGTCATCGTTTACTCAAGGCAATGTATTGTCATGTTATTCTAATGCAATCAGTTGAAAATTATCTTGATGTTATGCAAATAACTGTAATTCCAAATGTTTATGCATTTACTGAATTAATTGTAATAAATTTTGACAAAGTGATCCTGGCTGAACTAATGACAATCAGACAGAATTGTAGTCTGAAAGAATGATATTGAAAAAACAAACAAATGAAACCCTGAAAATTTGTAACTCTGAATGAGACTTCTGCACCTGTCCGCAGGTATTTTGGCCCACTCCTCATGAGCAAACTGCTCCAGCTGTCTCAGGTTTGAAGGCTGTCTTGTTCAGACTGGATGCTTCAACTGTTTCCACAACTGTTTAACAGGATTTAGATCAGGGCTCATAGAAGGCCAAAGAATAGTTCAATGTTTTGACCTGTGACTCAGACCAAACTTTCTGACACTGGGCAGCACATTTCACTCCAGAATGTCTTGATAGTCTTGAGATTTCATTGTACGTGCACAGATTCAAGACACCTTGTGTCAGATGCAGCAGAGCAGCCACAGAACATAACTATGTATATATATAAATATCTTTGTCGGCTCCGTTTGGCAGTCAGCTCAGTGTTTATGTCGAACTTAAGTTGTGAGTCAAACACAGTGCCAAGATATTTGTAGGGGTCAACAATTTCTACCTTTTGGTTATGGATGATGTTTTCTTCTGTTATATCATTGCTCTTCCTGAAGTCTATGATAAGCTCCTTGGTTTTTAGTAAATTTAAATCCAACAAATGATCCTCCTCACACCATTTTACAAAAGCAGGTAAGGCCTGACCATGACCTGAGTTTTGGCCTTGAAGAAGACAAAGGGCGGTGTCATCGGAAAATTTTATGATATAACTGCCTTCCTGTGATGTTCTGCAGCTGTCTGTGAACATAATAAAAAGCAAGGGTGACAGGACACAACCCTGGGGTGAGCCTGTGCCTGAAAGTCTGGTGCTGGACACGTGTCCATTTAAGAACTGAGCAGATAATTTAAAATAAGAATCAAGGTGGTCAATTAAAATGTGAGGCTGCATCTTATCTTATTGAACCACAATGGCAAATGTCTGATTTTCATTAGAAAATGCTCTGTCATCTTTTATTTATTATTATCTTTGTTAGTTTCAAGTTATTTCTGAGACCAATTTGGGATTTTCTTCATTTAACAGAAGGATACCAACATTGTTGTCCACGTGTGTATATAAAAAACATTGCCGCAGTGTCGCACGTTGAATTATAGCTAGATCCTTGCCAAAGCACACCCCTGCACATTCAGTATCTGATTGCATTACTTGTCACATCTCATTCTTTCAATAATATCTTTTCTTCTCTTTCTTCTTTGAAAACCCAGTTTACATCACCTCAAACACCACACTGTCTCCTCCCACAATGCCTTGCTCCATCACTGTACCTACCGTTCCTTTGACTCCCTCTGGGAAGAGAAACCTCTTGTAGATAGTGTTGACGGTGTCATTGGGGTCCACGTCACACTCTTTCTGCAGCAGGATTGGTCCAGTGTCCAGTCCATCATCAGCCCAGAAAATGGTGAACCCGCCCTTCTTGTCTCCATGAATCAGGGTCCTGTGAGAGTGAAAGACAACAAAAGTTAGAGTCTGAATGTTGTCTCCATGTTTAAATCAACCTGATGTTCTTCACTCACCAGTTGATGGCTGAGGCTCCCCTGTGGCGAGGAAGCAGTGACGGGTGGTAGATGATGGAGCCATGCTTGGGGTGGTCGATGACCTCCATGGGGATGAACTGGGAGCAGAAGGGCAGCACGTTGAGCTCAGCCCCCGTGGCTTTGTATTGATCCACCACCTCTCCGATGGCCTGGCCCTTTACACGCCAGCGGGGGAACTTAAAGACGGGGACGCCATCCTTCTCTGCCTCAGTTGCTGCAGGGCGATTTACAATCACACTTTTTAATTCTGAATTGGGTGAGTGATCACGCATACAAAGGTCTAAATAAGGGGTCTGGTGGTGCTAGGTCTACATTTCTATTGGTACAGCTACAACACCAGGAGGGTTAGGGTCTGCAGAGTTCATTAGGAAAGTACGCATGACATAATTTTCAGAGAAGGTCACGCTCAAGAGGATAAGAGAAATCAGCCCGTTGTTGTCTCTGTAGAACTTCACTTGCTTCTACAGCCATGAGTTCTGGTCTTGGTCATTAAGTCCTTACCCAGTGGGTCGGCCTTGCCATCCTTATCTGGGATGGTGAAGACTCCAACAATGGTGTGGCCATCCTTCCTCAGCTCCTTGTAAACCTCCTGGCCGAACAGGCTCTGACCAATCACAGCAATCTTCATCCTCACACCTTGATGTTCACTGGGAGAGGCACATGAAGAAGCATGTTAGGAACGAGTTATCACGCTAACAGAATGAAAACTGGGACACCGTACAAAGACTTATGGGGGGGCAAAAACAGTCATGGGAGGGTTTTTAAAGAATAAGCAAAAACATTGTTCATTCTAAATTCAAGCAAAGGTCAGCTTTATTTTTCAGACCTGAATTCTCATCATTGCACATAAGAGTAACAAAAAAAGAATAAAATACTGTTGACTAAAGTGGTATAAGGCCATTTTTTTGTTACATTAATGCTGTTGGTGGGCTTAGTGACTGAAAACCAGCAGTTTTTTTCTCAAAGAGCAGGCTGCTATTTGCAGTCTATTAAACTCTGTGTACATTAATATATAAATAACAGACAGGACTATGTGAGAGACAATGGAAAAAGTAATCAGTACATTGAGGAAGATACTCATTGGCAATTTGGCGCCCTCGTGTAGCCCACTTGGGTAATGAAAACAAACAAGGACACAAGGGTAGAACTAAATGTTTAGGGTAGAAATGGCTATGTGTGCAGCCATACTAGAACCCATCTGGGGCCTATTTACAGGGCCCTTCAGGGACCCTGACATTTCAGTAGCTGCATCTGTATAATACAAATAAAGATCAATTTGAAACCACTGCACTAAAAAAATTTTTTTTTTTTAATTTTTTGGTCATTCCTTGTTTTTCTGTTGTTATAAAAGTACCTCAGCAACAGTTTTGGTTTGTCACCAGTGTGGAGTAGAATAGCTGCTGCTCCCCCTCTGCCTCCTTTTTTGTCAAAATTGTCTTAACATGTTGCTCATATGCTGAGGTGTTTTTTCTGATCTTTTCTGTCCTCTGTATGACATAATGTGAGACCAGCCTTTTTTTCTCCTCTTTTCCCCCTGATGTCTCCCTTTTTCCTTTCTAGGAAAATGAGGTGCTGCTTCTGGCGACTTGACAGTCTTCTGGATCCTGCCTCCCCAATGCATGTGACCGTCTTTGTACATTCTTGGACAGGTTTTACTGTAAAGGAAATTTTGTTGCTCTGTACTTGTGACATGTGCAATGACAGTAAGGTAATTGATCGATTGACTGATTGATTGATTGATTAAGGGACTTCGACCTGTTGAAACTGTAATTGACCATCCTATGTGCCAATCCACAGTTCCGCACAGTGACTGGCTATTTACCATAAAACAGTGTTGTTAAATATTAAAATTTCCATTTGATTGATCTTAAAGGTGTGAATTAAGACTGAAAAAATTTTTTTGAGTCTTAAAAGTAGGGCTGGGAAATATCGCCTGATAATATAGTCCCTATTTTTTTTGTCACAAAATTTGATTTCCAATTTTAATTGATCTTTTTCCTCTTAAAGGAAAAAAAAGTCAGAAATTATATCAAACAACTTTTGTCCTAATATTATCAAAAAAGTGTCTGAAAACTGAACTGAATTTTTCTTTCATTTTTTAATTGCATGCTGTCATTTGTAATTGTGCCCTTGGATGTATCATTTTTTCTCAGTATCGGCTGATTTTTGTTAAAGAAACATAATTGGTTGATCAGAATTAATGAAGTTAATGTATTAACTTAGGTTCGGGAGCTGGACGACGCCACAAACCACACCTCCAATCAGCTGACAAGCCTACTTATACTCAGCCATCCCTCATCGCTCAGTTTGTCTGTAACTCTTCAACCCACCCTCCCCTTCAATCTTAATCATGCCCTTTTCTTTCTCCACTCAGCTCCTCGCTCACCTTATCCTAGGTGGGGGTCAAGATCAGCTCGGGCGGAACACGATGAGACGGTACCCCCACACTGAGTCTCCCTCTGCCTGGCTTATGACGTCCTTCCTAACGGCTCATCTCTCAACAAATCTCATGTCACATGTTCATCACTGTCATTCCTCATAATGCTAAACCTTCAGTAAACCTTCAAATGCATACATTTGTGGTGTGGTCCTTGCTAGTGAAATGCCCATTAACGCTGATGCCTCCAACGAATCACCAAAGAGTTAACTTCATGTTCAATTGTGGACACCATCCTCTCCTAAACTCTGTTTAAGTCCAAAATATTAGTCTGGAGTCTAAATCAATTCATGCTAGGAACAACAGCGTAAAAGTAAATCAGCTAAACTAAACAAGCTACGCATCACTCCAAAACAAATGTGAGTCAAGTTTATTGATGCATTTGGGGTGAAGTCAGAAACAGTGTGACATAAGTATTTGACAAAGCTATGAGAATGATGTATTTAAATGTAATTAGCAGAGTTGGAGATTCTGATTTTGGCTGAACTCAATAAAATTGAGTTGGGGTGAAATTTGTTTTTCTTGGCATATTGAAACAATTGAAACAAGAGTTCATATTTTTAAGTGTATGCTTTTTATTTATCAAACTAATTGCGCTGTGCAACCTGTTGGGTTAAATAAATAGTTTTGGTCAGCCAGTCAAGTGATGAATCAGTCTTTTTATTTGGTGATTCAGAAGTCCTGACTGTAGCATACTACTGCATTGCTCTTTGAGATCTCTTTGCTTTGCTTTGTTTTGATACTTGTTAGAAAAGACATGAAACATGAACTGTCTGGGAATTCCTATTATTTTGTTATGAAAGGCCTAAAATAGTTGTAGTAGTAAGCAGTGTAGCATGCAAGCTTGTTTACATTGACACTAAAAGCTGCATTGCTGTCAAAATATGTAGACTAGTGATTCTCTTATTGGTATTTTATCGAATTAATAAACAAATAGAACCATAAAACATGTGAAACAGTGAACATTTTTAGTGTTAATATCTGCCAACATTACCACAGCCAACAAATCTCTATTTTGTCTCTGCTTGAGGAAAGCTTGGGTAAGGGTTTATGCTCAAGAGGACAAAAGACTGACAGAACTAACGGTAAAGAAATGTTTTTCATCATTATTATTTAAATCTTCTGCAAAACAAATAAAAAATTAGAAGACATATTTCCCAGCCCTGTAAATAAAAAAGTCAGTGAGGTTATAATATAAAATAATTGAAAAAAAATTCTTAAGGCAAATGTGACAGAAAATAAAAGAGAACCGCTGCCTAGAAGGTTTATAAATCTCCTCAATCATAATATTTTATAGAGTAAGGACAAAGGTTACTGTAATCAGTCATCCCCCCTTGCTGTCGAAAAATGTTCAGTTTGAGTTCAGGCAGGACTCAGCCTGTCTGCTCTGACAGATTTGCATGTATTGAGTAACTTCAAGATAAACCTTTGTGATTGTAAAGGGTAAAAGAACTCTCTCGCACTTTATGTCAACATTTCAGCTTCGGGTAAGCCAGCGAGTCCAAAGAGCAGAACGAGTGAGCGTTTCTCTGCAGGTTTTCAGCATTTGAGCCAAAAAAAAGAAAAGATAAAATCCTAGAGCATGTACACAGATCCTTAACTGTTACTAAGCCGCTGTTGGCTTTGCACCTGTCCAAATTAGGTTAATACAAGTTGACTGAAAGAATGATATCACACTCACTGCAAAGTGTTTAAATCAAAAAGAGATAATGTCAGACAGCAGTGCATCTTTTTCCTGCATTTTTCTTTGGGGGACTAAACTCCTCTTGGATACAGAAGAAGAGGATCCAAGGGAGAAAGTTTAGAAGCACTGTTTTAGAGTCTAAGCTCTGTACAGACGGGGGCACATTTTCATTTGAAGGTGCTTTAACAATATACAAATGGCCAAGAAATGACATTTAATAAGCCATGTTTTTTCTGCTTTTTTGACCAGCATTGTGTCTGCAATACTTCCATTGATGTTTTTAATTTGCAAACCTACATTTTAAAAAACAAATGGTTTGAACAATGATAAAACATTTCTGTACGTCGAACTGCGGGGTAACTTTATGCCTTCATTTGGATATGGAGATAACGTACAAACACAAATTTGTTTTGAAAAGAGATATAAAAAATCTGTTTATATACTATAGTGCATTGATATTAGAGATATATTTCTATAGATATTTATGTAATATCTATCTATCTATCTATCTATCTATCTATCTATCTATCTATCTATCTATCTATCTATCTATCTATCTATCTATCTATCTATCTATCTATCTATCTATCTATCAATGTCTGCATAGGTACAAATAATTATTTATATTATTCATGACATATTTTGTAGTGTATATGTGTATTAAAATATTTACATGGATTATATGTTTAAAAGTGTACATATGTATGATTTATATGCATAGATGTTAAAGCAGGGCATATTTAAAGACGACCCATGAGAAAAAGTAAAAAGGGGGAGGAATTCAAAAAGTATTTGCTTCTTTATACTCCTTTTTAACGTGTATAACTACTTTATTTCTTTCTTGCATGTTTATAGTATTTCTCAATTTTTTTCCTCATACCTAAGGGCAATTTCGATCCAACAATAAACAAAATGAGTATGTTTTTTGTCTGCAGGAGGAAGCTGGAGTGCCAAGGGAGAACCCACACATGCACAGAGAGAGCATGTAACCTTTTTGCTGTGAGGCAGGCACAGTACTTCCTGAGTCTCTATGCCTCCTCCATTTTAGTAACATGCGCAATGTTGTTTCTCTTGTAATGTGCAATAACATAGAAAGGTGCATCATTAATGTAGTCTGCATGCTTTGAACCAAACATTCATAAACATCTTTTGGTCTAACTTTAACTTATATGCTCTGGATATTTATGTTTTGTACAAGGATGTGAAGCTATAATTAACTTAGTGGCAAAAAGTAGCTAAGTAAATCTTCTTAATGCTGCACAAGAACAGTTTTTCTGAAAAATTGAAAATGATTTTTTCTAAATTAAAATAATGCAGCATATTGTACAGCAGTACGGTAGGCTCTTGGCTGGACTTGTGCATTGTGAAAATACAATGTGTTGGAGCTATTCCTAGGATATTGCCTCATTTAAATTTGGTTATTTTTTTAGTTACTGTTATCTTGTTTCAATATGATTAGAGGAGTATGTTTATAATAGCCAGTCTTATGATTTGGAATATTTGGGCATATATTTAGGGTTTTATTTTGATGGCTTTGGTTGTTTGGCACTGGGTAATATGGATACCAATTTATTTCCAATCCTTTATAGACCATTAAAATTATGTCTTGTGGGTTGGACATTGACATTTTTTGATCCTGTGAAGGATTCAATCTCCCTGTGCCACAGTGGCTCTTTTGAGATTTATAGTCATTTTGGAGCTGACAAAGCCAAAAGCTGCCATGAAATGGTGAATCATTTAGGAGGTTTTATTATCCTTTATATAATTCCTCTTTATGCCCTTTTGTTCCTCAAAGTCTAATGTCTCATGATGAACAGCCATCCACTCTATGCTGTGTTGGGTGTGTGAGTGGAGGAAGGGAGGTGTGAGAAAAGTGGACTAAACCAAGAACTAAAGTTAGTGACAGATCCACTGGTCAATCAGAGACCTGTCTTGGTCATATTTGTTCCTGCCAAATACAAATTTATTCGAGGTTAGCCCCTTGAGATGCAGCATCTCATTTTCAGGTCCTCATGTCTGCATGATTATGGTGATAGTTTTTTTTAGAAGTATAATCGGTAATAATCATGAAAAGAGTAATCTAATAGCTTTACCATCTATAATGATTATAGGGTAGAGATGACTGATTGTTTAATTATACTACAGCTTTAAAATCAGAGTTTATAAGTGATGGGAGTCAGTGACTTTAAGACCTGTCCCTCTGCTTCTCCTCAGTGTCGGCACCTGCCTATTACATCGCATTACCCCACCCTTTAGACCTACCAGTGTGATGTCCCAGCATTGTTTTGTCATGAGTTAAAGCCCACTGGCACACAGTAGCAAGCCCATTGCAGAACTTATACAGTAGAATAGATGCAGAGTTGTTGACAACATCACATCGAGTTTGGCTGATTACCACAGAGTTGACACCTTAACCCAATCAGAGCAGGCTGGGACCACATGAGGAAGGGAGCCTTGAAGAGGTACAAGCTCTGACAGCAGGACTCAGACAGAGAATAAATACAGCACAACCAGGGGCACTCTGTACTGTACTTAGTTATACTGTATGATATCTCAATGTGTTTTTGAACACCACTGACTGTGAACATATCCTAGTAGTCATTGAAATGAACATGTGAACCTGAATAAAGGCAAAATATGATCTCTTAAAATCATTTTATATACTCTTTATTTCTAAGAGCAGGAACTTCTACGATGCAACACAGCTGAGTGTAATCTTCACCAATCAAATGAACGCCTCCCCTTTAAATATGCTGCAAGTGGCAGGGATCTGTCTGACTGATCCCTGGCACCATGGCCACGGTGTGCTGGAAAGACTCGGTGGCGAAGACAGTCAGAGCTAAGGAGAGTGCAGGGGTACTTGGGCTGCGCTTTTGGGGGCCATGGTGTTCATCATCATGTGGACCACCTCACGGGACAGATGTAATCTCTTCCTTTGTCATGAATAGGAGTAAATAATTAAGTGACAGCTGCATTTAAACACAGCAGCAGCTTAATCCATTCATCATGCATGTGATCCACCTGCATTCCTGGTCGGTGATTGGCAAATAGCAGAACCTTTGGTGATATATTCTCTCTTGGTATCTCCTCCTTATCCTCCTTGCAAAAATGTAGTCCATCTTTTTAGATCACATTAAGAATAAAGACTAAAACAGAAATATGGGCAATCACAGGTAAATCCTTAAAACACTGAGTGACTTACATTTATTTCGCAAGCGTCTCTTTCTCTCTCTGTTTTCTGTCTCTCTTTTTTCTCTCTGTTTTCTGTTGAGTTCATGAGATGAGAGAAGCCAGATATATCCTCCATATCTGATGATGAGGCAGTTTGTGGTTGGCTTGAGAGATGTGAACTTGTTAGTTTGCGCCACACTTCCAGCTGCCGTCAGGTTAAGTTTCCATTATGACAAATGTCTTTGATCCGACATCAGATGTGATGGAATAATTAATATAGATGCAAATGTTTATGCTGGTTCAGACAGTTACATTAAAAACTGATTTCTGTGATGGTTTATTGCATTGAATTGTGCCTGACACTCTGGAGACCTGCCTCTGGGATTTTGGTGATGTGTGCGCACTGTGCGCCTGTCAGCCAAATTACCACTGCACCGAGCAAGCATTGCCTGCACAGAGACCAGGTTGGAACTGGCGAGCTTTCAGTGCACCTTCTGTGCAGTTTTTTGGCATGAAATTGTCACTGCGCCAACCTGAATCTGTCGACACCTCTCCCAGTGCACCGCCACTCCCATCTTGGTGCAGCCAGTCAGCCAAAATGGCTGCGTACTGCAGTGCGCTGGACAAAATTACCACTCAGCGGGGTGCACCAGGAAATTAGAGCCCATGGTTTTACTGACAACAAAGTTTACGCTCAACATCAGAGATTTCTCAGCACAGGCTCTAGATTTGACATATAATACATTTCCTTGACAATGAAAAGCCTCCTTTAAAATGCAGTTACCCTGGTGTATCATTTTTTAAGGTGGTGCAACTTGAGGATCAGAGGATCTTTGAGGCTGTTTGGTGTGTCTCTTGTGGTGGTAAAGCACAAAGAGACTAAAAGCAGCTCCCTTTAAGGATTTAATTGAAAATCAGTGATGCTTCAAGCTGTACAGCCCTCCCTCAGACTTGCAAAGTGCAGTACTGCTGTCAAAGTAAGAGTTACAATCAGAGGCCTGATGTTATTGTTGATAGGAGAGTGTTTAGAAATTGATTGTAGTGTTGCTTCGATCTGCATGTTGGATACCTGCCCACAGTTCGTCCTTATCAGTATTGTGTAAAGGAGTTTACTCTGGCCATAACAATATCATTACACAACACCTCTTAAAGTGCTTTGTAACTATGACTCTCTGACAGTGAGGTGACCCTGAAAGATAGAGGAGGCATCTAACTATCCGGAAAACCAATCACAGTCCTCCCTGAGGCTCGGGCCTTCAGTGCTGGCCAATGAAAAGTGAGGAGTATTTGAAAGAACATGACAGCTCCCTCTGAGGGGACAGTGTTCAGACTCATGTTTCCATTCAGTTTGCAGACCAAAGACCATGCTCACAATAATCAAATTAACACACTTGTCTTTAATCCTTATGCAGCCTTGTTGGTAATAAATACTGATATCCTCAAACTGACGCAAACACTTCAAATCTCAAAACTTTTGTGTTTACTACACAGTGAGTAAATACATGTAGGTAAGCACTCCTGTTAAGGAGCCACTCACCCTGCAGAACTCTGTACAGTGAAGGTTAAAAAAATGAAGTTTTGGTGGTCTTACCCCCTCCTGCAGAACCTCAGCTCTTCCTCTCTGGGAAAGACAGCTCAGACAGAGACCGTTGCTTTAATTTCTTCCTAGCAGACACACATGGCGGTCACATTATTACATAACATGAAATGAAGCTTAGTGATTGGTCAGTAGGAGCTGTGAGGCTGCAGGGGGGGAACCTATCAGCTGCTCTCAGCTTTCAATGAGACCATCCAGCTGGAATGTCTCTCTGTCAACTGAGATGAATCACTTTACATGTACAATGAAGGAGCAGCAGTGGGCCAGGGTCTCTTAATCAATGACTGAGGCTCACTGGTAGAGTTTAGCCTACTTATCCTAAACAAACAATATACTTGAAGTGCATGTGAAAAAAATGTTGTTCTGAAGTAAACTAGTAAATACGAAGCGCTCAACAAATTGAATAGACCACCACCTGGTGTAGGGTTTATGCCACAGCTGCCCCAAGTTAACAGTACTGATAATTAACAAAATCCTTTTTTGTTTCTGTAAAATTAAAATAATTTCAGTGGTTAAATTTGATGTTTGATTAACCTAAAAGTTCAGCGAGTGGCTCAATATGAGAATAAAAAGGTGATCTTAGTTTGAAATTCTTCATTCCTGTCAAAATGTGTCCATTAAAAGTAACATTTTCAGTTTAAGCATGTTTTTGAAATATATGTATTTATGCTTTCCAGTTTATGACTGGTGTTCTGATAATTTGTTAAGTTCTTTATATTTCAGAGGGGGAGCACGGGGATGGTTATTACACAGATTGGTTGTCAAATTGATAGTCACAAACTGTTTTTGCTGTTTCATAATGTTCATATGGGCCAATGCCGCTATCATTTATATCCAGATATTTGGTGGATTAAACATTAAACACTGAGTGTGGAACATTTTATTAATTTTGTTGTCATGGCAGCTTTTCATCCATGTGTTATTTTTGTGTTTAAAGATTCTAGATGATCTGTAATTTTATACCTGATTTTTCCTTTAAATTTAGGAAGTAGAAAATATTCACTTTATTTTAACCTTGAGAGCTTTCTTTTAAAAACAACAATTTTCAACTCAAAAAGTCTTCTAAAGAAATTGGACATACTTAGAAAAAAATAAATACAATGAATGTATATATATACAGGTACATCTCAAAAAACTAGAATATCATGAAAAAGTTCAATATTTTTTATCACTCATTTCAGAATTACCAAAATTTCAAGCAATAAATGTTTGAAATGTTTCACTCTATCTGTAATGAATCTACATAATATATGGGTTTCACATTCTGAAATGAGTGATGAAAAAAAATATTGAACTTTTTCATGAAATTCTAATTTTTTGAGATGTACTATGTATATATATATATATATATATATATATATATATATATATATATATATATATATATATATATATATATATATATATATATATATATATATATATATATATATATATATATATATATATATCTATATATATATATATATATATATATATATATATATATATATATATATATATATATATATATATATATATACACACATATATATATATATATATATATATATATATATATATATATATATATATATGTGTGTGTGTGTGTGTGTGTGCGCGTGTGTGCGTGTGTGTGTGTGTGTGTGTGTGTACTTTAAAAAAATATTGTATCAAAATTATTGTTGTTGCCAACCATATCAGTGTTTGCAGACTTGAAATTCCTGTATAAAAAAATTACTTTCATATTGGAAATGATTAGATTTTTGTTAAAAGTCACATAATGTAAGTTATTTACAATGTAATTAACTGTGTTGTCAATAACTCTCATTATGTCACATAATACTCACACTTTTTCCCTCAAGGCCGTTTTAAGACATTGAAAATATGTATTTAAAATCAACAAACAAGGAAAAAGTTTTTTTGTCTTATTTATAAATTTCGTCCTCATCAAGTGAAGCAAATTTTAATTTATTTTTCTTTTTATTATTATTATTACACCCTTTAAACCAGTTCATTTATATAATGCAACTTGTTTTTACACTAAAAATTAAACACTTTATATTTGATGATTGCAAAATTGATTTTTTGTGTGGTGATATCAGTCAGAGTCATGTCAATGATTAGCAGCAACTGGAAACTATCAACGAGTTGAAATCAGTTATCCCAGTTATATTTGGGATCAGTTATATAACAGTCATTCAGTTATATCCTATCTGCTCAGTCAAGGTCATCATTTCCAACAATGCCTCTCTGAAAATATAAAAATAATGGCCTACTCTGGTGATGATTATTTGCAAAAAGACGGGTTACGCAGGAATTAACACAACTTTCTATTTCTTAATTTTAATGGCAGTTGAAAGACAAAAGGGGATTTATTAATAGTCAGTGGGACCAAAAAGGGTCTCCAGTGGGAAGATAAAGTTTGTTGATAAAGTGTAGATGCTGTATGTCCAAAACTAATTGAAAAATGAACTTCTTTGTCAGATTTTCTCAGCATAAATGTTGCCAAAATGAGAGCAAAATGTAACCTGTTTTATTTTCTTACTGTTCCTCCTAATGGAACCCCACCATTTACGGATGAAACAACCAACACCACACTGGCTGTTTGCAAAGCTGCCAACTACCCACAACTTTCAAACAAATACACAGCATACTTTGTTCAGGGACATGCCAAAAATGTTGGTTCCCTTGAATCAATATAGCATTGGCCCCCATCCCATCTGCATGTTTCCATAAAGCTGATGGGATGGGCCAAATGGAGCACTACCACGGGAAACCATGTGGCAGTGCTGCTGTTACTACCCATTATGTAGCTCTGGTGAGACATCAAGAAGAAATAATAATGGCAGAACTTTTTGAAGAGAAACTCTGAGAGTTAGTTAGAAATTACACACATCTGTCTGATGTTACTTTGCTTGGACACAAGGACAAACAAATGCAAATGAAAAACAGCTGGGAGGAGATTGGAGAACAATGAAGTATCAGTTAGTTGATAGTGAAGGAGAAGTAGAGGTCTGTACATTATTGCAAGGAGGATGAGGCAGAGACACCGGAGAGTATACAGTATATCACTAAAGGCTCTGCTATTTGGCGATGACAAACCAGGAATGCAGGTGGATAACAAGCATTTTGAAGTGATAAGCCAGCTGCTGTGTAACTGTCTCTTAATTTTGTACTCCTATTAATGACAAAGGAACAGATTACATCTGTCCTGGGAGCTGGCCCACACAGTGGTGGCCTCTGATGCACGCCCCGATGACCAGTCCGTTCTCCCACTTTCAGGAGGGACAGCGGCTCTGACCGTCTCCGCTACCGGGTCTTTCCAGGACACTGTTTCCACGGTAGCAAGGATCAGTCAGACCAATCAGACTCAGCCGCAGTGAATTTAAAGGCAAGGAGAGGCGGTCATTTGATTGGTGAAGACAGCACTTGGCTCTGTTAAACTCACTCACGCCTTTTCTCCTCCCTCTCTGGCACTTGCGCGGAGGGGCAGGGACGCCTCTCTTGGCACTGCAGGAAACCTGCAAAGTGCGCTGATCTCACCCTGTTCCCGCGGCGCAGGTGCGCCTGTGCCTATTCTGCAAAATTAAAGGCCTTTGTGTCTTGGTGTTACCGCTTTATACAAGGCAACCACCTCTCTATCAGAGCACCAAATACATGAGACTTATACATGTTTTTTTCTCTTCAGAACGCATTTTTTTGACTGATGTGACTTATACTCAGGAGTGACTTATAGTCTGAAAAATACAATACATGAATATTATGTATTGTGATAAAAAGAATAACACAGATTTTGTTTGTAAGTGAGGTGTAAAGAAAACTTAAAATATGTTTGGCTAAATATTGGGAATACTCCAATTTTGCATTCATGGGCCCTAAGAGTCTTATTAACTTCTCTTCTGAGTTACATAGATACATATGTAGTGTAACTGCCAAATAGCTGTAATTTTGCAGAGTTGCTACCCGACTAAGATGTTTTTTTTCTAATGAATTTGCTTTTATTGCGGATCGTTTCCAACATTCAGGGTGAGTTATTGTCTTCTGTGCTAGAGTAAGGGCCAAAGAATTTATTTCTGCAGCACGAATAACAGATTAATCGCCTCTAACTAATACAATTTCTTTTTTAGTACCCACAGGTCATTTCTGTAATATGTCATTATAACTAAAGTTAGACATACAGTCCAACTACTGGATAATGCCATTCCCTGACTGATAGCTTGAGTTTCTGTCAGTTGTCCATCTGCACCTGCTATCACATTCACACATTTTCCTTTACATTTACACTCAGCTGACAAAAGTGGGAGAAACTTAGGGTTAAGTGTCTCACATAAAGACAAGGACTCATGTGACACCCAGAGGTGGGCTTGAACGTGCAACCATCTGATTTCTGACCAAGCGTATCAGTCTGCGCCAATGATGCCCCAATATTATGGCTTTTTAGGTGCTTAAATTTAATGAGATTCCTCATTCCGATTTAGGACAGGACATGTCTTTGCTCATCTCAATGGGCCCCTCCATGACTCTGGACCCCAGAGTCATGGAGGGGCTGTACAGATATTCATATGATGTTATCTACCTTTATATAAATGCTCCATCAGTGGAATAAATATGGTTATGCTGCTTTATTTAGAATTAAATTTGTAATCATTATCTTGTGGTTAATAAGCACATTAATAATGGTTCTTACTGTACATGTTCTTTTCACTTAACAACTAAATTATAAATAAATATTGTGATTTTCACCATAAATATTAGTCCTACTTTAATTTAATCTAAATATTAAGATTCCCTGATCATGAAAACATTCCATAAGCAATTGGATTCATAATAATATGTATTTAAGTTCAGTAGTTATTCACAAACATCACATTTTCCATCATGGCGGTTTTATGCTGATACAGATCACTCCCAAAATCTAATTATTTGTTCCTTGTCCCAATACGGACATTTCTTTAAATTTCATCGAAATCCCTCCAACTTTTTGAGTTATGTTGCTAACAGAGAAACAAACAAACAAACATACAAACATACAAACAAGAAAACACAAACAAGCAGATGCTGGCATTACATAACCTTCTTTTTGTCAATCTGTGCATTTTCACCCTTGCTGATGACTATTATAACTCCAGGAGGCTCTACTGAGTTAAGAAAAGACAATCTTAGCATGTATCTTATTTAAATACACACTGATGTATCTGAAAAAATTCAGCATGGGTGTCCTGATACCAGCTTGTGGTTAATTTGAACTTGCAAAACATCCGCTGCAGTGAAGAGTATTATACAGTGAAGCAGAGATAAAGCTGCTGTGTCAGTCATTCATGTCCATAAACTGGAAACAGATTCATTTATTGAAGTGTGTCAAAACTCGAGCACCCATGACAGTCAATCACCGCATGCAATGTTTTTTGTTGACACAGTAATCATTAACTAAACTCACATGTGCCAAAATCTGTTACATAACCTCCCCTAAATACTGTCAAACACTGTGCAAACAATCCAAATATCCATGAAATTCAGACAAATAAATATCAGCATGATGCCTACCTGTTTGAGGCATTTACATTTTAAAAAGATGAAACAAGAATCTGGAGAAAAACTTAAAAGAAAAAATAAACACGTCCATAAAGCATGAGTGAGGTGTCTGATAATGGAGTTGTTTGTGTTGCTGCTTATTTCATAAAGGTCAGAGGACAGGAAGGTCAAAGTTCTGGAGTTGACAAAGGGCACGACAACAACAAAACAACATCAGTTAAAGTTTAATCACCTTTTTCCTTGCTGTTACGAGGACTGGGACCGGTTCCAAATGTCCATCCTGACTCTGGACTACCAGCAAATATTTCAAAGGCCTTTCATAGCTTCACCAGGTTTATATTTCTGACATAGACTGCAGAAGATACTTGACAAAGCCTGAGTGACATTATTTGGTTACTGAGGAGCCTTTTGTGTCCAGTTAGTTGCAAGACAATACATATGACTTTGACCGTACTATAGATCTTTGTCCAACCTAATGAGGATTTGGGTCAAATGTATCACTCCCAAAATAAAAAGGGCATTTGAAATGTTGTATCTGCGTATCCATGGTGATAAATCTGTAAAAAAGTTAGTTAGTACTCACAGCCGATGTTGATCGGGGAATAGGTAGTTCCTCTGCCATTCTCCACATAGCTGTCAAATCTCTCGTTTTGGCCATGAAACTACCATATTTTACATATTTTATCCTCTTTCCCACCATCCTCCTGTATCAGTATTCTCCCGTAAATCTCCCGTGTGACGATATAATAATAAAAACATTTCTCTGCCTCTCCAAACTGAACTCTGTATCTAGTCGGAATGGGGCGGAAATGCTCCAAAATGATGGATGCCAACCGCCGTAAAACCAAAGAAGAAGAAAAAGCCTCCTGAGAATGTTCACCTGCAGTAGCCTGGGTGGCAGCTGTCGCAAGATTAGAGCCAACAGCAGAAAAAACTTAGAAAAACAGTTTTTATTTTTTATGTACTGTTTTTTATTAAAAACAGAGTTAATTTTAGATTTCTTGTACATATGTCTTAAAATGTGAGGAATACTGGAGCTTGGTTGGGGTTGTGGGACGGCTCACAGCGGGCTTCCCTTATTTTTAAAGACAAAACTTGAAAGGTAAGCATTCTCCCGCGGAGTCTGATAGGTATGAGCTCGGCTACGGGCACATAGTCTGTGCACGCCGGGAAAATGCATGCGCAGGAGGCGGGCAGAATGGCGATGGGATTTGATTGGTTTAAATACAGGTGTCCCGGCATGATTATTGGTTGGGGTTTTCCCTGTTTTACTCCTGCTGTAGATAGCGGATATTTTTCGCTCTGTTTTAAGAACACATTTATGAGTTGATTGCCATCGGGTCATGAAGACCATTTTAACCAGTATTACAAAAAGTGTATCTAAATCAAATCGCCAACCCCAGCTTTAAAGTGGAAAAGCTCACATTGATTCAAATGTAAAGCAATACCCAATCAATATTACTAAAAATGTAATATTAGTATAAAAAATAAATGATAATACCACATATGTTTTTACAGTAATTTTCAGGTTTTTTGTATAAAGTTATTCATTCATTTTCAATGCCTTTTGGGGTCAGGGGGCTGGAGCCTATCCCAGCTGTCATTGGGTGAGAGGCGGGGTACACCCTGAACCGGTCGCCAGTCGACTGCTGGGCAACATAGAGAGACAGACAACCATTCACGCTCACACTCACGCCTAAGGGCAATTTAGAGTCACCTATTAGCCTAATGAGCATGTTTTTGGTCAGTGGGAGGAAGCTGGAGTGCTCGGAGAGAACCCACACATGTACGGGAAGAACATGCAAACTTCACACAGAAAGGGCCCTGTCTTAAATTATTTTTAAGTGCTGCTTTCAAGTTCCATACAATTTGAATTCCATTTTGATTTTCTTTGTTGCTCTTGTGTCATAACTTTTAATGCATTAATCTGGTATCATTACGGCAAAATATTCTGACTTCCTGGGTTGACCTGAAAAAAGAGACGTTACTGTGATTGCTTGGAAAAGGTGAGCTTCTCATTATGTACAAAAACGTCAATGCAGACTGAATAAAGCATAAAATGCTTTGGAGTTAAAAGTGTGTTATTTTCTTTATTGTTGCAGCAGCCCTTGAATGACTGGATCAATTACCCTGGATGTTTTATGCTTTGGACAATATCTTTTTCTCTTCCTATTGAAGCCAACCCTCCATTAGACCCCTCAGATTTAGTTGGTGCTTTCCTGACATGGAGAGAAATTTAGATTGACAATGTCAGAGATCTGTATTTAGAGGGGATATTTGCATCTTTCTAACAAGTATACTTTGCCACATCAGGATTTCTCTATTTTTCTGCAGGTGAGAAGATATGTGAGATCTCATCCCCCTAACTTAAAGCACACATGGCCTGACAAATCAGAAAACTGTTTAAAACAGAGTGTGGGGTCCAAGAATATGATCTCTTGCTTATACAGTGCATTTAAAGACATAGCTCACACAGATAGTTATACTTATAAAGCAGAATGGGAGGCAGAATGGATTGCCATGGATACTTAGGAAAATGTCTGACAAATGTGTAAAATGTGCACACATGCTCAATCAGGACATGGAAGTTGATCCCCCCTTCACTTCCTAGATCACCTTACTGGGTGTCTGTAGCTTGACAGTGCAGAGCGTGCAAACTCCACATAGAAAGGCCCTGCCCAACACAGGGATCGAACCAGCGACCTTCTTGCTGTGAGACACATGCACTACCTGCTGCACAACTGTTCAGTTGACCACCATAAAAAAATAAAACTGTCAAACAAAATGTTTATTAATAAGCTTTGAGATTATTCTGTCCTGTAATAAACATAATAAAAACAATTGGATTTGATAATGTGAGAAGGCTTTCACTGGGTTGAAGCTGCACAGTGTTGCTGTCCTCAGATACAGGGAAAAATCACAGAGAGAGAAAATCTTTGAAAGAACTGAAAGACCTTGCCTCTCCTTGCTCTTTAATAGCTCTGTCTGCAGTGCTTGCGTCACTTGTGTGTGTTAGAGTCAGAGTTAACTGGTTGTTTCCAGTCTAAGTTATCACTGATGTTAATGATCCACTCATCACATGACCACAGTGGACAGGATAAGCTGATAACTGCTGGACATGCTGTGTTTCCACTAAGCAGTCCAGTTTGACAAGGTTTTGATACTGTTACTCTGGACTCGCCTGTGTTGTTACTGCTAATTGTGCACTTACTTGGTAGACTGTCTTGTGTCTGTCTTGATCCTTTAGGGTAAGGGTGTCCAAACTATAGCCTGAGGACCACCTCTGTGGCCTGTGGTCCATTTTCATTTGGCCCCAATCAACTCCCAAAAGGCAGAATTACATATGG